>JACEFZ010005511.1:35000-47500 GCA_014155875.1 Cepaea nemoralis
TTTTTCGATTTCCAACTGCCAAGGGATATTTTACGTGCGCAACAATACACACGGGCGTCCGATCTCACTACCCAGAGACCAGGGGAAATTTTATTACTGGAAGTCCAGCTGGATTTTTTTAAATAAATCCCGGTAGTCACCGGGGCCTGAACCCGGGACCTCCAGAGGCGGACACCATACCTCGAGACCACTCAGCCCCAGTTTATATTAACGATCTTCCTTTATATCTCAATACTTCGTGTGACCTATTTGCGGACGACTGCACTATATACACTAGTCAAGAGAACCGTAGTGACTAAGAGAACTCTTTACAAAACGAACTTGATAACCTTAGTAGATGGAGCAATGAAAACAGCGTGCTAATTAACATCGACAAAACCAAATCCATGCTAATAACGACCAGACAAAAACTACAGACCCTAGCCATAACTGGGGCACCGCTCGAGTTCCACGTGGACACGTTACCTATAATTAATGTAAATGAACATAAAACATTAGGTCTTTTAATTGACAGACATTTAAACTGGAGCTCTTATGTTCACGTCCTCACCAAGAGAACAGCACAAAAAGTTTATATTAGTTTAGTTTAGTTTAGTCGTTGGATCAACATCAAGGCACACGGTTTAACCCATAAGTGCTCCGTTTTCCTCCTAACTCAAACCTGAGTCTGGAGAAACTTAGCTCAATGCACGAACTCCGTTGCATCGGCGAGGATCCTGAAATACTTGTGGTAGATTTTTAACTCGAAATTTTGCCCGGGCAGCGCGTTAGGCTACTCTTTTTCGATTTCCAACTGCCAAGGGATTTTTTACGTGCGCAACAATACACACGGGCGTCCGATCTCACTACCCAGAGACCAGGGGAAATTTTATTACTGGAAGTCCAGGTGGATTTTTTAAAATAAATTCCTGTCGTCACCGGGGCCTGAACCCGGGACCTCCAGCACTCGAGGCGGACACCATACCTCGAGACCACTCAGCCCCAGCTTATATTAACGATCTTCCTTTATATCTCAATACTTCGTGTGACCTATTTGCGGACGACTGCACTATATACACTAGTCAAGAGAACCGTTGTGACTTAGAGAACTCTTTACAAAACGAACTTGATAACCTTAGTAGACGGAGCAATGAAAACAGCGTGCTAATTAACATCGACAAAACCAAATCCATGCTAATAACGACCAGACAAAAACTACAGACCCTAGCCATAACTGGGGCACCGCTCGAGCTCCACGTGGACACGATACCTATAATTAATGTAAATGAACATAAAACATTAGGTCTTTTAATTGACATACATTTAAACTTGAGCTCTTATGTTCACGTCCTCACCAAGAGAACAGCACAAAAAGTTTACCAGCTTGCTAAAATTCAGCACTTCTTGGATGAAAGCACACGAAAAATATTCTATGCATCCTATATCCAATCACCTCTCGACTATTTTTCCACAGTCTGGGATGATTGCCCTTATTCTAATATGAAAAGACTGTGTTCGCTTCAAAATCGCGCTATGTGTCTAGTTTCTGGCATAAAGCACGTTGAAAGTAATAAATTATACAGCCATCTAAGACTTCTACCACTTCGAAAGCGCTTCCGTTTTAACAAAGCCAAATTAGTGAATAAAATTATATCTGAAAATACCCCAGAGTATCTTTTACCATTAATTCAATCTAATGCAATGAACAGTAAGCGCTTAAATTTATTACAGGATTCCGAAGATTAGATTGGACTTACACAAGACTTGTTTCGCGTATTCTGGTGCTCACTTGTGGAATAGCCTTCCACCAGGATCTGAAAAATCCAATGAGTCCCTATACATTCAACCGAAAACTCTTTCAATACTTATTTCATACCTACTATATGCCTCCGTAAGTCACCTACTCGTATCATTTTTTCACTATCATTCTTCACTGTGTGAGTGAGTGAGAGAGTGGATGAGAGAGTGAGTGAGAAAGAGTGGGAGTGAGAGAGCGGGTATGAGACAGAGAGAGAGTGAGAGAGTATGCATGCGCGTGTGCCTGAGAGAGTGCAAAAGTGAGTGAGTGTGTGTGCACGTATGTGTGAGAGATTGAGTGAAAGAATGAGTGAATGTGAAAGAGAGGTAGTGTTGTGTGTCTGCCTGTGTGTGTGATTAGAGTGAGAAAGTGAGTGAGTGAGTGTGAGTTAGAGAGTCAGTGAGTGAGTGAGTGAATGAGTAAGGGAGCGTGAGTTAGCGAGTGAGAGAGAGAATTTCTGGGTATGTGTGTATGTGTGTGAGTGAGTGAATGTGAGAGCGAGTGAGTGTGTAAGAGAGAAAGAGAGTGGGTGAGTGAGAGAATGCATGAGAAAGTGAATGAGAGAGAGTGAGTGAGTTTGGGTGTCTGTTAACTTGTCTGTGTGTGCGAGTAAGAGAGAGAGAGAGAGAGAGAGAGAGAGAGAGAGAGAGTGTGTGGTTTAGAGAATGAATGAGTAAGTGAGAGAGAGAGAGAGAGAGAGAGAGAGAGAGAGAGAGAGAGATAGTAAGAGTAAGAGAGTGAGTGTAATAGGGAGAGTGATTGAGAGATTGGGTGAGAGTGAATATGTGAGTATGTGTGTGTGTTAGAGAACGAACAAACGAACGAACGAACTTTATTTTAAAAGGGTAACAAATTGGGCACGTAGGCCCGTCTTACATTCGGCCCTTTCAATCACTCATCTTTCATTCATCAAATGTGCATGTTACATTTACATAGGGGGAAAAAAACATTGTCAAATGGATTTTGTAAGCATAAACAATGCATATTACGCATGATACATTCACATGGGAAAAAAAACATTGCCAAATGAAAGTTGTAAACATAAACAGTGCATATTGCAATGTTGTGAGACACATCCCTCATCCACCCTCACATCCTGCAGCCACCCACACATCCCGCAGCCACCCACACATCCCCCATCCACACATACCTCCACGCACTCACACAGACCCAGGCAAACATACATGCCGCCACCCACCCACTGATCCCCCACCCACACACATTTCCCCACTCACACACATTTCCCCACCCACACACACATCCCCCACCCATCCCATAACCGACACTTACACACCCACCCACATATTCTCCACCACCCACCCACACACCCGCAACCACCAGCAATACACACATCACAAAACCACACACATATACCCCCGCCAACCCACACATCCTGCAACAAACCACACACACATCCCGCACCCTCACAATTTTCCCCACCCACCCACACACACATCAGCCAACCTACACCCACTCACCCACCCAATATCCGCCACCTCTCAACCACACATCCCCAACCTATACACACATCCCCACCCATAAACACATCTCCCCACCTGCCCACACATATCCCTCACCCATAAACACCCAAAAGCACACACCTCCCACCCACACACACCCCACCACCATATATACACCACCCACACACATCCACCGCTCATACACATCTTCCCACAAACACACACACCCCCACCCATACACTCATCTCTCACACACATCCACCCACTCACGTACTCATCCATCAACCACTCACACCCACACATCACCCACCCGCCCATCAACACATGCATCTCTCATCTACCCTCCCACCCACACACACCCCAACCACCCAGCCAAATACACATCCCCCATCCTCACATACATCCTTCATCCATCTGCACATCCCAGACCTCCCCCACCTCTCACACATCTCCCCTTCCACACAAAACTCCACCCATAAACACATCCCCCAACACACATCCCCACATGCATTCCCCATACACATCCCCGCCCACATATCTCTCACCCACACATACATCTCCCCACCCACCCACACATCCTCTACCTACAAACATCCTCACCAAACACATTCCACACAGAGAGGGCGAGTGTGGGAGTGAGTGCGTATAAGCGATAGAGAGAGTGAGTGAGAGAGAGAGAGAGAGAGAGAGAGAGAGAGAGAAAGAGAGAGAGAGATGGGGGGGGGGGGGAATAGAATGATACAATAGAGAGAGATAGTGTGTCAGTGTGCGTGAAGGAAAATAAATATATATATATAGAGAGAGAGAGCGAGAGAGAGAGAGAGAACGAACGAAAGAACGAACGAACGAACTTTATTTTAAAAGAGTAACAAATTGGGCACGCAGGTCCGTCTTACATTCGGCCCTTAAGAGAGAGAGAGAGAGAGAGAGAGAGAGAGAGAGAGAGAGAGAGAGAGAGAGAGAGAGAGAGAGAGAGAGAGAAGAGAGAGAAGAGAGAGAAAGAGAGAGCTTAGCGCATGCGTGTCATTATGCCATATTTTTTTTCTGTATCCTCATCTTTCATATTAACATTGATATTAGCCAATTGAATTTAATATTCATTCATACATTCAGTAGCGTGTCCTTTGCAGAACCTCGCTCCCATAACAACCTTCCGAAAAACCTCTCGATCATAAGCAAGATGTCCCGCGTCTGATACACCCATCTGGAGATCATCCGCCACATCCTGCACCCATCTTCTCTTTGGTCCTTCCTCTTTCTCTCTTCCCAGGCATATACCCTTCCATTATTGTTCTCTCCAAACATTCGTGACGTTTCAAGTGACCAAAATACTTCAATTTTCTTTGTTTTATCGTCTTTAATAGCCAACCCTCCTCAATACTCAACTCTTGAAGTATGGATGCATTTGTTCTTTTCTTTACCCAAGATATTCTTAGAACTCGTTTATAACATTTATGTTCAAAGGCGTTTAGGCGCTGTTCAGCTTGTTTAATAAGTGTCCATGTCTCACAGGCGTATGTTGCAATGGGAAAGATGCATGCTCTTAAAAATCTAATTTGTGTAGTTCTGTCTGTCCCACTCCATAATTTATTCTGCTGTTTTAGTCTTTGAAGAGCAATGGATAGTCGCCGTTTAATTTCTTTCATTGTGTCACCGTTGTTTGTAATCAATGACCCAAGATATTCAAAATTAATGTATATTTCTTTCTCCATAGTAGTTTTATCTGTATGCATTATCTTTGTTTTTGCTATGTTAAGATATAAGTTGTGGAATTTATGTTTATGTCAATTCCAGGAATTATCTTAATTAATTACACCGCTATTTGTTTTTACCTTAAACAATGTATAACATATTTTCATCACCATTTTCCATATTTTCCATGTTTTCCCATTTTATACCAATTGTGAATGTTCTTGTGAGGATGCTCATGATAGCCGACAGTATGTGCGTGTGAAAAGTGTGGGAGTTTATTCATATTAGTTTTAGTGATAATGTGAGGCTGCGTAAATGTGTGTGGATGGATGGGTGTGTGTATGTGTGTCTATGTGTGTGTGTTTATATATGTGGATGTATGTGTGTGTGCATGTATGTATGTGTGTATGGGTGTATATGTGTGTACATGTGTGTATGTGTGTGCTTGTGTGTGTATGTCTGTACGTGTGTTTATGTGTGCGTACTTGTGTGTTTATATGTATGTGCGTGTGTATATGTGTGTATATGTGTGTATGTGCGTGTGTATGTTCGTGTACGCATGCGTATATGTTTGTGTGTGTATGCGTACATGCATGCAGTGTATGCGAGGGAGTATGGGTGTGTATGAGGCATGTGTGTGTGTCTGTGGGATGTGTGTGTTGGGAGATGCATGTGTGGAGGGGTTTTGTGTGGGTGAATGCTTGATGTGTGGTTGGGTGAAGGGGTGCGTGGTCTGTGGGGTGAGTGCTTGATGTGTGGTTGGGTGAATGGGTGCGTGGTCTGTGGGGTGTGTGTGTGGGTGAGGATGTTTGGGTGGTGGTTGAAAGTGTGGGGGTGTTGGTGGGTGGGGGGTTGTGTGGGTGGGTGGGGAATGTGTATGTGGGTGAGTGTGTGATGGATGTGTTGGTGAATTTGTGTGTGGGAGATGTGTGTGGGTTGGGGATGGGTGTGTGATGAGTTTTGGGGATGGGTGTGGGGATGTGTGTGAGTGGGGAATATGTCTGTGTGGGTGGGGTTGTGTGTGGGTGGGGTAATTGTGGGTGGTTGGAGGATGCATGTAGTGGGTGGTGAGTGTGTTTGTAGGTGGAGGATGTGTCGGTGGGTGGGGAGATGTGTGGGTGTGGATGTGTATGGGGATGTGTGTGTGTGAGGGTGGGGGATATGTATATGGGTGGAGTGTTGTGTGGGGGGAGATGTGTGTGGGTGAGGGATGTGTGTGTGGGTAGGTGTGATTGGGTGTGGAATGTGTGGGTGGGTGAATTATGTATGTGAGGGTGGGGGATGTGCGTTTGGCTGGGTGGATGGGGTGTGTGTCTGTGTGTGGGTAGATGTTTGGTGTATGTGTTAATGGGTGGGTGGGGGATGTGTGGGTGTGAGTGGGTGGAGATGTGTGTTTGTGGTGGGGGTGTGTGAGTGGAAGGTGTGTGTTTGTGGATGGGGATGTGTTGGTTTGTGGTAATGTGTGCGTGCGGGATTTGTGTATGAGTGGGAGATGTGTGTGTGAGTGCATGGGTAGGGTGTGTGTGGGTGGGAGATGTGGGTTTAAGGGATGTGTGATTGGGGGATGGGTGGTTGGGGGAGGTGGGGGTGGAGGATGTGTGGATGGCTGAGTGTGTGTAGGTTGGGGTGGGGATGTGTTTGTGGGTATGGGCGTGGGATGTATGTTTGGTGGTGGGAGATTTTGTGGGTGGGGGATGTTTGAAAGTGGGGGTGTGTGGGGTGATGCTAGATTTGTGTGTTTGTAGGTGCGTGATGTGTGGGTTGGCTTGGATATGTGTGTGGAGGTGGGGATGTGTGGTTGGGGGGGGGGGTGTTTTGACTGGGTGGTTGGGGGCTATGTGCGTGTATGGTGTAGAATATGTGGGTGGGTGAGTGTTGATGGGTTATGGGATGAGTGGAGGATGTGTGTTATCGGTGGGGAGATGTATGTAGGTGGGGAATTTGTGGGTGGGTGATGAGTGGGCGGATGTGTTTATGTGTACCTCGGGGTGTGTGTGGGATGTGTGCATGGGGGAATGTGTGGTGGGTGGGAGATGCTGTGTGTGTGTGTGTTTGGGGAGATGTGTGTAGATGGGGGATGTGTGTGGGTGTGGGATGTGTGGGTGGTGGATGGATGGACGCGTGGGGTCATGTATGCGTGTCTGGAGGTGTGTGTGTGTGTGGTTGGGTGGGGGAATGTGTAGGGTGCAATGGGGAATGGGTGGATGGTTCGGGTATGTGTCTCATAACATGGTAATATACATTGTTTATGTTTACAACATTCATTTGATAATGTTTTTTCCTATGTGAATGTATTATGCATTATTGATGAACGAACGATGAGTGATTGGAAGGGCCGAATATAAGACGGGCCTGCGTGCCCAATTTGTTACCCTTTGAAAATAAAGTCCGTCCGTTCGTTCGTTCGTTCCTTCTTCTCTCAGGCTCTTCTTTCCCTCTCATCACTTACTTATACTGTCCCGTGCTATCAGTTACCAGTAATGTCTCAACTACCTTTTTTCTAATGTCTAATTGTATCCTATCTCAGACTGCCATATTCTACTAGTGAATCATGCTAGCCTTTCTGTCTCGTCTTCTTTCTACTTTCTGGCGATATCCTTAATGATTCATCCCACCTTTTTCTACCGCCTCGTGTTATTTATATTTTCTCATTCTATCTATATCTACATTCCCATTCAATCTAATTCTACATTCTGTTCCGTTCTTTCCATAGTTAAGATTAGGCTGCATATTAATTTCAAGCCTGACGTTATTCCAACGTTATTTATATCCCGAAACCGCACCATTTGCAGTTAAATGTTTCTTGAGAGCGTGTTTTTGCCTGGACCTTCACCTTTAAATGTGGCGTTTTAAAAAACAAAGACACAAAATATTAACGAATGAAGACGAAAAACAGAGAGAGGTAGGGGGTGGGGGGAGGTTGTGAACGTGTAGAAGAGTTTTCGCGCAGTTTCTATGGCACAGATGCGTAATCTTACCGTCGGTTTAACTATAGGAAAAAGAAAATTGCCAGATAAATACACGGAAACCGGTAAACTTACAATGTAATTGCAGTTGTTACAATATTCACCCACGTACTATCCTCGGTTTGTGTGCGATTGGTTCGATTATACTCCACATAACTGTTGCTATGGTACTGTTGTACGGCTTCAAATGACACATACATTTTATTATCCCAGTTTATACAGATATGAGTGTAATGTCACGTTAATCACAATATTCTAATCGTTAGTGTTATACAATCTGTTTGGGTTGTTACTTTAGCATAGTGCTTAATACACTAAAGGTTAGTTGCATATCCTTTACAGAACGTTGCAGTCAACATCAGCATATTTTGCTGCTGTGACCTCTTTGCAAGTTTACGTTCAGTAGATTGTCAGTGCTATCTGAACGACCAGCACCCATGCCATGTCGTACACCATGTGTACCATGCTTAGTACACTAAAAAAAAAATTGTTTGCATATCATTTACAGGACATCGCTGTCAACATCAGCATCTTTCTGATTGTTGATTTCTTGGCAAGATTACGCTCAGTAGTTTGCCATTGCTTTCTGAGCGGCCGGCTCACATACCCTGTAAGTTACCGACGCGATTCGAACCACTGCTATTCTCACCGTCGTCACGTTACTTACGAGAGTATACGAGATTACGGAGAAAAGTTGCTAACCTCTAGGCCAGGAAGCCGGCCTTAGCACACTAGCTTGCCAAAATATGTGATACGATTTATTTCGACAAGTGTGTCTCTGAAGAGATCAGCGTAGTTTCATACACCCGTACAGTTTATTATCCATTGTTAAACAAATATGTGTGTGTATCCACGTTGAACACATCATTCTAATTGCTAGTTTTATAAAATCTGTTTGCGGGATCATATAGTGTACACTTAGTACACTTTTTTAGCATTTCCTTTTTACAGGTCATCGCAGTCAACGCCAGCATTTCTGCCGCTGTGATCTCTTGGCAAGTTTACGTTCAGTAGTTTGCTTTATGAACGACTGGCACCGATACCAACGCAAAAACAAAGCAACGCGGTCTGCTGCCAAATCGCGCGCAGTTGTGTTTCGAACGCGGGTATACGGGATCACAAACTACGTCCGTAAGACCTTCGCTACGGAAACCGGCCATAGTACACTAGCTTATCAAAATATGTGATATGATTTATTTCAGCTAGGACGTCTCTCAAAAGGTCAGCATAGCCGAAAGGTTAAGAGTGCTCGCTCTTAAACTTCCTGTGCGGTGTCGGTGGGGTAGTGGGTTCCTTCCCTGCACAGGTCATTTGGCCTTAAACGTTGACTCCTCGTTCAGAAAGCAATGGCAAACTAATAATAAGCTAATTTAACCCGAGGCAGTTTCCTGCCATGGTACTGCCATGTGATAGCGCCATCACACTGTGTAGGCCTGAGAGTAATAAGGAACAGGTGGTCAGTCTTTGCCTCCTTTGGAAAGCGACGAGCTCTGGTGTCAAACCCGGGTCCTTCCGTGCTCATGACATTTCCAGCGCGGTGACCTATCAACTTCGCTAGCGCGCCCGCCCAAAGACAAACTACTGAACTAAATATTGTCTAGACCAGAGGTTCTCCTCCTTTTTTAGCCCGTGCCCCCCTTCACCATATTTTCAGGACGTCATTTCCCCCCCTCCCCCCTTCCTATCAAAAATTTGGCCCGTGCCCCCCTTCACCGTATTTTCAGAACGTCATCCTCCCTTTCATATTTCCTATCTAAAAATCCCCACACCCCCTACACAGTATACGTAAAAATGGAAGGTAAATTTAATAGCATATACTAAAACAAGACTAGACATCCACATAAAACATGATTTGTGGGTCTACTTACTTTATAAAATGAATTTTAGAAGGATGAGACGTACATAACTGTAAAGTATGAAGGGAAAAACAATATCAAGTAATCGGTTCTTGTATTAACGCGATCTTGAAATGGTCTTCATTCCCCCCCCCCCCCCGGAAAACCCTTAAATTCCCCCCTGGGGAGGGGGAATTCCCCACCGGTTGAGAACCACTGGTCTAGACAGTCAACATGGAGTTGGTCGCAACGTGCTACAGAATAACGAAGATACAGACAACAAACAGACTGCACGATTTACTGCCTGGTATATTTCACTGCATCCAATCAGGTACATACCGCAGAGATCACGCAGCATTAAATAAGGCATTAACATAAATCCTTCAAGATGAAATATACAACACATATATTAATACAGTAATTTGAATTATCTATCACGGTAATTTAAAACTGACTATAATATCATTTTGTTGCACTAAGTTGGCTTTTGTAAATGAATAGCAATTGCCTCTACCAGTTTTAATATAAGACTATTTTGTGTGTTAATCAACACACGAAACACTTTGTACCAATCAGTCACGTGACCGGTTTCTAAAATCGATGGCATGGGAGAATTACAGTATGTAGGCTTTGCTAGATTACAAGAGTCTGTGCTTATTATTCTACCGATCCAATTGGGTATGTGTCCTACCACTATGTTAATCAACTGCCTATCTGTTCTGCCGATGTAGGTAGATTTACACCTGCATGTAAATTGATAAGTACAATTAGATTTGGCGTACAGAGAGACAGGTTATTTTACTCTTGGGTGGGAGTGGGTGTGGTTCTGTATCTAATAACTGGAGTTGCAGCATAGATCGTTCGGCCAACCGCTGTAATGAGCTGGTTCTGTAGACGTTGCAGTACGTCATCCCCTAAACAGTTAGTTGGATAAATATCTTGAGTTTGGGAATTGATGTTTCGCTGGGTGTTGGATTTAACTGTTGGCAGTTGCTTTTTTAAACTCCAGTGGCGTACCCAATAGCTGCCTGGCTACCCCACCTCATCATTCTATACATAAGACAATGTCAAGGTCTAACACTTGACAATCCGACGTATCGGCCGTGTAAAATTAAGGACCCTTTTTCATGCCTTACGATCAAGGAAGAATCTGTTATAATCTGTATGGGAGACGCGTGGTTTCATTGTTTGAATCTGCTTTCAACAATGAAAGCACAAAGTTCTAATTCATTCATATGAAAGAATTATTCGTGAACATGGTACTTCAGTTAACACACACACAATCACGTTAATGGGGATATGGTGCTAGTCCCATATTGTATACACCGATCATTACAGGATGGGTAATGTGGCCAATATCATGACCGTTTTACTGCTCGGAATATTTGCAGGTACCCATTTTATGCTGGGTTAACATGAGAGGCTAGGTCAATCGTAAATACATTCCGTCTCCATATGAGTTCGAACACATGACAACAGGGCCGACCTACAAGCCTGCTAGCTGCTGCGCTATCGTAGATCACCTAGTTACTAACTCATGGGCGTAGATCACCTAGTTACTAACTCTTGGAGGTAGATAACCTAGTTACTAACTCCTGGACGTAGATAGCCTAGTTACTAACTCATGGGCGTAGATCACCTAGTTACTAACACCTGGACGCACATAGCCTAGTTACTAACTCCTGAATGTAGATCACCTAGTTACTAACTCATGGACGAAGATAGCCTAGTTACTAACTCATGGACGCACATAGCCTAGTTACTAACTCCTGAATGTAGATCACCTAGTTACTAACTCATGGACGTAGATAGCCTAGTTACTAACTCATGGATGTAGATCACCTAGTTACTAACTCATTGACGTTGATAGCCTAGTTACTAACTCATGGATGTAGATCAACTAGTTACTAACTCATGGATGTAGATTAACTAGTTACTAACTCATGGATGTAGATTAACTAGTTACTAACTCATGGATGTAGATTAACTAGTTACTAACTCATTGATGTAGATTAACTAGTTACTAACTCATGGATGTAGATTAACTAGTTACTAACTCATGGATGTAGATCACCTAGTTACTAACTCATTGACGTTGATAGCCTAGTTACTAACTCATGGATGTAGATCAACTAGTTACTAACTCATGGATGTAGATAGCCTAGTTACTAACTCATGGATGTAGATCACCTAGTTACTAACTCATTGACGTTGATAGCCTAGTTAATAACTCATGGATGTAGATCAACTAGTTACTAACTCATGGATGTAGATCAACTAGTTACTAACTCATGGACGTAGATAACCTAGTTACTAACTCATGGGCGTAGATCACCTAGTTACTAACACCTGGACGCACAAAGCCTAGTTACTAACTCCTGAATGTAGATCACCTAGTTACTAACTCCTGGATGTAGATAACCTATAGAGAGTGTAGACAAAAGTTGAATAAGGTCTCAATAAAACGAAATGGAACGCACGGCTAGCGAATCCATTGCGTGGACCGAAGTCAAACGCAAAAGCTTACCGAGTGGATGTCACCCGCAGTCTGACAGTTCCTTGTGTGTGCTTGAGCGACCAGTGGCAAGCGAGATGCCCAACACATGGAAGTGAGGAACTGAAGCAGCCATGAGCAGGACATGGCAACTCCTCGGTTGAGCCCAGTCTCAGAGCAATATGTAAATCACCTAGTTACTAACTCATGAGCGTAGATCACTTAGTTACTAACTCATGGATGTAGATCACCTAGTTACTAACTCATGGATGTAGA
>JACEFZ010005511.1:50000-59778 GCA_014155875.1 Cepaea nemoralis
CGTCTCACACAGGAGATGTCCAGGGTATTCATGCTAATGGTTCCAGTGGTCAATTGATTACGACGCCGTCTTTAGCGTCCCTTACCACGATCCCTCAAGACTGTCATATTTGATTCCTGTTTCCACAAACATGTCGCCCTTCCGGTGTGCCGATGCCGAGCTAGCGGGTTCAACTTCTACACAGTCAGCTGGACTAAAATATTGTCTTCTCGTCCTTGACTTGAGGACGTAAATTACAAGCACCTCTGAAGTCAGAGTGGGTTCGCCTGATGGCGAGAGACACTGGTAATAGGGAAATCTAGCCTATACGCAAAAATCAGTCCTGCGTGGACTACACTCGATTTCAAAGGAAGCGAACGGAAAAAAGAGAATTAAATTTTCGCAAGAAGAAAGTATAAGGTTAACTCAAAAGTATGCTTATCATTTAACAAGGTCAATCGCTGCAGACTGGCGAATGCTCCCAGTGCATTGGGTTTGGATGTGTTGGCAAAGAAAGCTTAAAGCCGTGTATGACACACTACAAACGTAGGTCTACTCCAATTTGGCCCGTTTGTGTTGTACTAAATACTGGTCTGTTAAATTCTAAAATGCTTCTCGGCGGAGGTTCCAGTTCCTTCACAGCCATCTGGTTTCTGACCACGGAGAGAGAAAAGAAGGCTTTGCAACACAATTCGGGTGAAGTTGGTGCATTGGTACCGGATGGGGAGGAATATCGCTACACCAACATTACTCAGATAGACGCAAACACATTCTTAAGCTCCCGTGCATTGGACATACAGAGAACTCAATCGGACGAAGACAACCTGAAATAAACTTATCTGAAGTAATCAGAATGCATGGTGGTTTGATTAAGTTGTCTCTGAGGCGCCAGATTGCACTGAGCATGGGTTAGTCTTAAATAAAATATGCATATTTGTCGTTCCAAGGGTAGGAGCCTGTTATACCACGAGGCGCGTCCCACGGGAGACTGGCCTCTATATATAAGGGTCAGTTGAGAATATGTTACCAAAGCTGTCGTGAACCAACACAGGCAAATGTAATTGAGAGGAGGCCAGTTAGTTGATAAGGAATTATCTCCATAAAAGCCCAAAGTTAGTTAGTTAGTTAGCTAGTTAGCTAGTTAGTTAGTTAGTTATTTAGTTAGTTAGGTAGGTAGTTAGTTAGTTAGTTAGTTAGTTAGTTAGTTAGTTAGTTAGTTAGTTAGTTAGTTAGTTAGTTAGTTAGTTAGTTAGTTAGTTAGTTAGTTAGTTAGGTAGTTAGTTCTTTAGTTAGTTAGTTAGTCAGTCGACAGATCATCCTCATTACACATCGAAACATTCAGCCCATAAGTGCTCGGATCGGATCACATAGTTACTAACACTAGGCGTCACTAGGGGGGTGCGGGGGGTGCGGGCCGCACCGGGTGACACCATCAAGGGGTGACACCAAAATAAAAAAATTGCAAATTTGACAAAGCAGACATAGCTCTGTCTAGTCGGGTTTCATAACCATTCATTGTTAAATACATGAGCAGGCACAGGGTGCCACCATGCAGAGCGTCTGGTGCTTAAATGAATAAGACTCAGAGCTCAGAGCTGCTCGGAGCCTCGGAGTCGGAGTAGAATCGTGGGTCATTTGCAAACGCGCCAATTAATGACGTGTGGAGTCACGTGGTTGCAGAAAATGACAGACGTTGTTTACAGGTTCGTTTTGTATGTAAATAATTATTTTTTCGAAATTTTATAATTTTATCAGTATCACTAAAATATAAATATTTTAAAGTAATTTAATTAGGACAGGGCATAAATTTTAAAGGAGAAAAACAGCGGCAGGTTTCCACTTTAAAAAGTTAGTATTACTATACTATAGTATACTAATAGTTTACTACTACAATAAATTAATAATTACGGCATACACACGTTTTTCTATCTGTCTGAAAAATATATATTTTAATTTTTTAATTTAATTTTTTAATTAAAAAGATGGAAATAGAAAAATAAATAACGGTTGTGTAATTTTTCGAACCAACGAGTCACTGTTGAGACTGCCACACGCAGATCCCCCCAATAATTGATGCGGTTACTGACATTCGCCGGCAATTCGCAATATAAAATAATAAAATATATGTCATGAAATGACAGTCGTGCATTGGCGACAAAACTTCCTGATAAAAGTTAAGAAGAAGTGTTGCAACGAATATTGTTGACCGCCGGTTACATTTGTATATGAATCCATTAATTGTGCCTTGCAGCATTTGCCATCCGCATCGTATGCAGGTTGGTATGTTCAATACTCCATTAGCCAGTAAAAAAGTTACAATCCACTCAAACTTGTTACAATGAAATAAAAAAGTTGTAACTTCCATGGACAATATTTTAAAAAAAATTTAATATGTTGTATGACAAGTTTTCTTTTTTAGACGGTTCTTTTTAGTGTACATAATCATTTTTAATTACATTTTAATTCTACGGTAAACAACGCAATTTAACCTAAATAACTATATTTATTACATTATGAATAAATCATAAATGTTTGGATTATAATTATTTATACAGATTTTATATATTTATATTATATCTTTTTGTTTAGTTGTATATTTTTAAGTCCCTAATTTATTATAGATTTATTATTTTAGAATATTCCATCATGCCACATGGAGTGCACAAATCAAAGAGGCCTAGTGGATGCCAGCAGCGAAAAGCAAAGAAGAAAAGATGTGAATCACTAAAATCACTACCTGGATTCATGCTTCAATATGTCAAGAGAGCAAGTGATGGACAAGGTTCATCAAAAGACGTTCTTCCTCAATCTACAATTGATAAGGATTTCTCCCATGCTGACAGCATGCATTCTTCAAAAGAGCAACTAGAGCCAGAAATGGAAGAGAATTAAGAGATTGATGTAGAAATACATAATGAAATAGCAGTGGATGAAGTTGAAACAGAAATGCATGCTGAAAATGATTCTCGTCATGATACTGTAAATTTTATGAGTCAAGTTGATGAGAAAAATTTGAATATTTTATCTGATGCTTCTTTCTGGAATGCACCAGTTCCAGATCATTTTCGAGTTGTAATTATCAAAAGAGGAAGTTGTTCTTTTCAGAACAAGGATGGGCCTTTCAGTACTGTGACAAGGCAAGGTGCAAAGACTAAAGGAGATGTGCGCCAGCTGTCAAAAGAATGGTTCTACAAGACGATGCCAAATGGTGAGAAAATACTGCGGTCATGGATGGTTTACTCGCTCGTCAGTGAGAAATTATACTGCTTTTGCTGCAGACTCTTTGCTGTTAATGTAACAGAACAAACATCAAAATTTGTCACTGGGTTTCAGCAGTGGTGGAAGCTGAGCCCAAAATTACATAATCATGAGATATCGGATGACCATCTAGGTTGCCTTGAAAAATGGAAAACATTGGCAGCAGGCCTTAAGCTGCACAAAACAATTGATGCCGACAGTGTTGCTGTAATGGATAGGGATAAAAAAAATGGAGGGATATCTTGCACAGGTTGCTTGATATCACATTGTTTCTTGCTAAGCAAAATCTGGCATTTCGTGGCCATAAGGAAGATGCATCTTCGTTGAATAAAGAAAACTTTCTTGAGATGGTTGAGATGCTTTCTAAATATGACCCTGTGTTGAAAGAGCACCTAATGAGATTAAAGCGAACTACATCTGTAACAGTAAAAGCATCCGTATCTTATCTTTCACCAGAAACTCAGAATGAATTTATAACTGTTCTGGCAAATCATGTGAAGGAAATTCTTGTAAATGATATAAAGGCTGCAAGGTATTTTGGAATTATGTTCGACAGCACACTTGACATATCACACACTGAGGTGATCAGATATGTGAAAATCCACAATGGGGAAGTTGAAGTGAGAGAAGTGTTTCTAGGATTTTTCCCTTTAAAGGGGAAAAAAACTGATGACCTCAGTTCAGACATTTTAAAAAATCTAGAAAGTGATGGACTTGACATAATGATGTGCAGAGCTCAAGGTTATGATAATGCTGCCACAATGTCTGGAATTCATGGAGGTGTTCAAGCCATTCTGAAAAGAAAGAATAAGAAAGCTATTTTTAACGGATGCGTGGACCATTCGCTTAACTTGTGTGGTCAACACTCTTTTGCTGAAAATGCTTTATGTGTAACATTTTTTGGAACTCTTGAGAGAATGTATTCCTTCTTTGCTGCTTCCACCCTCGATGGGATGTTTTAATTGAACACACTGCAATGTCGATTAAAAGGCTATCAACAACACGCTGGAGTGCACATCATGCTGCTGTTAAACCGGTGAAAGATAAGTTTGATGAATGTGTGGCGGCAATTGAAGCTCTATGTGATCCTCGTGAAAATGTGGAAACAAGAGGTGCAGCACAAGGTCTTTTACCTGCTGTCTGTGATTTCACGTTTCTGCGCTACCTTTACTTTTGGGCTGCTGTACTTGAGGAAGTTAATTTGACACAGCAGTATCTGCAGACTAAAGGCTTAACTCTTGACAAAGTAGTGACCAAGTTAGAGGCATTAAGACTTTTTCTGCAAGAGAAGCGCAGTCACTTAGTGGAGCATGCAATTGAACAGGCACTTTTAAAAGCAGACCAATTTGGAATAACAGTAGAGAGAAGATTAAGGTTCAAGAAGAGAATGGCAGGGGAACAACTCAGAGATGCTTCAGATGCTGGACTCACTATGCAAGAAGAAAACAATAGGGCGATGCTGGAGTGTATTGATCGTTTTCATTCTGAACTCCAGACCAGATCAACAGCGATCAAGGAAGTAGCAAATATATTTGAGGCTGTTCAAGCGCCAAGAGTCTTCTATCAGCAACTGAAGAAGAGTTGCTGGTGTCAGTTTCAAAATTGACCACTTTCTATGATGAGCTATCCGAAGTAGAGCTTTTAAAAGAAATACCAAGGCTGAGAAGACACCTGAAGGCAGCAGATATTGACATCTACAAAGCCAAAGACTGGTCAATATTTGATATTTTAAAATTCATAATTTCCTTGAATCTCTCCCAATACTCTCACTAAGCCTACAACTATTTCTTACGATCTGTTTGTCTGTGGCTTCATGTGAGAGGAGCTTTTCAAAACTGAAACTTATAAAGAACTATTTGCGATCAACCATGGGACAGTCAAGACTTTCTGATCTGGCTATATTATCAATTGAAAGTGATATGGTGAAAGATATTGATTTTGATGATGTGATTGACAGGTTTGCAGCTTTGAAGACCAGGATGGGAAACTTTTAATTTTAAATAAAAGAAATTTTAATGTTAAATAACAAAAATTTAACTTTGTCCGAGTTTGTCGAAGTTCTTTATTTATGTTTTACCTGAAGTATTGAAGTTATATTGTTCAATTTGTTTTCTTTCTTATGTTCTTATTAAATTTTTGACTTATTTCACAAACATTACTATATGCGATTATATATGGTACAGGAACACTCGGAAGAAGACCATGGTGAAAGTCTAGAGGGGTGACACCAAGAGTTTACCGCACTGGGTGACACCAACCCCAGTGACGCCACTGTCGGATCCCCTCCTCAGTAAATCCCGCAGCGTGTAGCGGATAACGGTGCCAGTTCTTTGTAGATTTATTAATCGTCTTTGGCTTCTGGCACAGTGGTCCTGTTTGACCACACCTCTTTTAACTTGCCCTTCTCGCAGCCTGATCATGGTTGTATATTTGCAGTCTTCACTAGGTTCTCGCAGACGACTTGCTTCTCGTAGCGCATTCAGAATATCAGCCCGGTCCACGGCTCCACCGTCTTCCACAGTAGCCCTTCCTGCAAGTCTGTTAGCCTGCTCATGTATTTGTACACCCGCATGCGAGAAAATGAAACTTATCTTTGCCAGCTGAGACCGCTCCAGAGACAGCAACCACTCTCTCTGGACCCACCCTATCTCTATTTTCCTGAGCATACTCATTGAGTAACTAAGTACACATGCACCATTGAATGTCTGTGTCTCGAGCTATGTTATTGCTTTACTTACTGCCATGACTTCCATAGTCAGACTACTTGTGATCAAAGCAAAAGCACCCCAAAACAATGTGATATGAACATCGGCCGGTGTGAGGCGGTTATATCTTTATTTTAAAATACCCACAATTTTTTGTTTTTAATTCGCATATCCTTTACAGGACATCGCTGTCAACATTAGCATCTTTCAGCTAATTGTTGATTTCGTGGCAAGATTACGCTCAGTAGTTTGCCATTGCTTTCTGAGTGACCGGCTCAGTTATCCCGCAAGTCACCAACGCGGGGAGAACCGCTTCCAATTTTCCCTTGCTGCGTTATCCTGCGTGGATAAATGGGATTACGAAGAAAGTCATGGAAACCCTCTGCCAGAGAGACCGGCACGCACCAATTAAAATATGTAAATTACAACCCAAAAAAAGAGGTGTTAAAGTGCTATATTTTACCTTTACTGTTATATTCATGTGAAACGTGGAAAATAAAGAGACAAACCAAGAAACGTGTATTAATAGCCGAAATCTGGGTTCTGAGAAAAATGCAGAGAATACCATGGACACCCAGAAAAAGGAATAGGACAGACTTTCAAGAAACAGACGTAACCCGTGAGCTGATTAGAGACATTAGATGTAGACAATCAAGATGTGTTAGGCTTGTAAAGCAGCGAAACCTGCATGAAAATTAACTGTGAAATTTGGCATAATCAAGACAACAAAGCCAATCTTATCTGAGAATCTGGCGATCGTGTCAGATGACGAACAGTGACCGCCCACTCTCATCACCATGGCTCAAGATATTTATGCCTTATTCTGTACATCTGATATCCTCATGAAAAATGCATCATGTTTATCAATGTCTATACTGGCGTTCATTTCTCTGTTAATATTCTGTATAGGTTTTATGTTTCCTTGCTTGTATTATGTATAATTCACTATTGTCACTTATAATTCTTTGCCTGTCCGTGATTTGAAACATTGTGCAATTCATCATTCTACTGTCTGTTGCTGCACAAAGCGGGAAGGAGCCTGATATATTATTTATGTAGTCGGCTGTATTAGGTATGCCACAGTCAGTTAGCAAGTTCTGTGCAGAACATCGCTCCAATCGCGGCCTGCAAGAAAAGACTCTCTCTCCGGAATCAATTATCCTGCCTCATGCATATTCATGCACAGGATGTCTTTAACTGATTCAGAGCCAAAGGATGTGACCTCCAATTTGTATAGAAGGACGATATATCGCCTACTAGGGTCATCGTGTTATTTGTTTCGTTTTGTGGTATCTTCCGCAATTTCAATGCTCAGTGAATAGCATTTGTCAGTGTATTACTTGTTTCTTTGATTGTGTACCATATGTGGCCCATTCCTACTTTTTGTGTGGCACTGAATCAGTCAGCGTCCTGTGTCTACAGTTGTGTTGGTCGTGCCGTGCGTCATATTCCAGAGACTATGTCTTCTATAACTGTGCTTTCAAACTCAGTGTAACGTTATTATTTGTGTATTCGTTGATATTCGTAAGAGCTATATTTAGCCAATTTTGGTGTATGGAAGCGAATCTTGGACAATTAGCAGACAAAAGACGAATTATATGAAGGCTTCAGTTTGTGGTTTTATCGAATAATGATGAGAATAATGTGGAATGGTAGATAGACAAATGAAGATATTAGATATCTTGAAAGAAGTTAACTCACAAAGATAACTGGTTACTCGCATCGAAAGGAGAAAATCCACATTCTTTGGGCGTGTCGCGAGAAGGGAAAAGCTGGAGTGTGTGGTCACTAACGAAATGTTGGAGTTAACGAGACGCTTGAGGAGACCAATACAAAAGATAGATAGATGCTTGACAATTTGGCGTGATGGAACATCAATATTAAAAATTATTGGCAGCACATCAGACAGAAGGCTATGGACAGAGATGATCACCACACGGCATGGATTATAAAAACAATCATTGATAGTATAAAATCATATTATGTTACGTTTACTTAACACCATTAATTTATCATTGTCGATCATTTAAGAAAATATATGAACTATTTTTGGACAGACATTATGCAACCAATGGCATACACGGACGCTTACTGCAACTAATGAGCTCGAAATCATAACAACAGAGATTAGATGCATTAGAAGAACTGCGGCAGTAGCCGTGAGAGATGGAATTAGGAATAGGGAAATTAGATGACCACTCGGTCTTAAACCACCTATATACTTCATTAGAGAGCAACAGATTCAATGACTTGGCCACCTCATAAAAATGCTCTGATACCCACTGTCAAATGAGGATTACATAAATAGACACACCTAGTATTATTTGGTGCTCACAGAAGAAGAAGAAGGAAACAGAGATAAGAAGACGCACTAGACAACATAAAATTTGAAAGCTATAATAGTTACCGACCGGGATCGAACCTGTCGCCTCAAAATGACGATGGCACCTCGCTGCAGGAACAAGTGTACTTCGACGCACGACCAGCTAGACACTAGACTTTTGGAGTGTCTAATTGGTCGTGCGTCGAAGTACTCTTGCTCCTGCAGCGAGGCGCCGTCGTCATTTGGAGGCGACAGGTTCGATCCCGGTCGGTAACTATTACAGCTTTCAAATTTTATGTTGTCTATTGCGTCTTCTAATCTCTATTTCCTTCTTCTTCTGTAAGCGCCAAATAATACTATGTGTGTCTATTCATGTAATTGTCTTAGTGGCCTCAAAGGTTCTCCCCATTTATTTCTTGTGTTTACGTGTACTGCCAAATGAGCTACATTGGAGAAATAAAATCGATACAGAGCAAAGAGAAAGATGAAGTGAAAGCATCATGCATACAAATATACAGAGAGCATTAGAAAGAGTTTGATATCTCGGCATTTATACTTCATATATAATATACTGTATATATAATAAACAAAAACACAAGAAAGACGACAGTGACCAGTGGCAACAACAGTCCAAGCGGACACGCCAGCAGCGTGAAATAACCATAGATCATAGTGCAACACATGTCGTCATTGGAGACTCCCTGCTGAAGGGGATCTATAGTGATCGCATGTCATCTTCTGACAGCGAATCAACTTCAATCTACCCTGTACCAGGCGCTGACATTGACAGGCTGACCGCTACACTGCGACGATTCCAAGTGAACGACCGAATTAGGAGAGCAACAGTCCATATTGGTGTTAATGACATAATGGATAATAAAATCATCAGCACCTCACAACTAGCTACATTGGAGGTGCTGTTGCGCAATAGATTTCCGAAAGCATCTTTGTTTATTTCATCCATCATTCCACCATGTTACGGGTTCCAGCGTCGTACTGCCGATGTTGCTAATCTAACGCTATATAAATTCTGTAAAAATAATAGCATGAATTTCATAAATAACACCCCTTACTTTACGTCACCGTCCGGAGCTCCTAAGAAAAAACTATACAGGGATCAAATACATTGTTCCAAGCTAGGAAGTAGCTTCCTAGCGAAGAACATAAAATATCCCGAACGTGCACAACAACGAGCACCAGTTACAGGAGTAAACCAAACTTCACCTCCGTTAACAGCCATCTCACTCTGTTCAGAAAACACTCCTTCTCTTCCCACACCACCCTTGCCTGTACCCCAGGAACACAATGTTGTGAATAGCAACCCAAGCTCCAATCCAAATGTTGCTAAATATGATACTTTGTTTCCTACCTTGCCCGTAAAACAGTCTCCCTCTATGATGTCAAAGGGGACACCGTTAAACAATGGTGCTGTACCGTCGATGCCTGCTTCCAATGTAGGCACTTCCAGTGACACTCATAGCAATCCCTCGCTGGACGGTAATCTACAACCCTA
>JACEFZ010005512.1:0-69543 GCA_014155875.1 Cepaea nemoralis
TTAAAACACAGAAGCACTAACATGTTGCAGGGTGTATTGCCTGGCATATTTCGCTGCATCTCCTCAGGTGCATACTGCAGCATTAGATCTCATATGGAGATCAGCATGGCCGAGTGGATAATAGTGCTGGTTCTTAAACATTCGGTATGTTGATGCTGAGATAGCGGGTTCAACCCCTATACCGGTCAGTTGGACTAAATGCTGACTTGTCGTCCTTGACTTGAGGACGTAAATTACAAGTGCCTCTGAAGTTGGAGTGGGTTCATCTGATGGCGAGGGACACTGGTAATAGAGATTGCTAATCCAGGGAGATGCCTTGAAGAGATTAGAACAAGAATCGCCATGGCGAAAGTAGCCTTTAGCAAGATGAAAAACATATTGACCAATAAAAAGATGTCATTTGAAATGAGAAAAACAGTGGTGAGGGGCTACATAGAGCCTGTTCTTTTGTATGGATGTGAAACTAGGACAATGAGCAGTCAAGCTGAAAAACATCTGATGGTTGCAGAAATGTGGTTTCTGAGGAAAATGCAAAGAATACCATGGACAGACAAAAAACCCAATGACCAAGTACTACAGGAGACAAATGAAAATCGTAAATTGATTAGAGAAATTAGACAGTCAACATTTTTTGGACATGTTATGAGAAGAAATGGATTGGAGAACTTCGTGACAACTGGCAAGATCAAAGAGAACAGACCAAGGGGAAGACTAAGAAGAAAATACCTGGATGGCTTGGCCACATGGCATGGTCGAGACAGGAACACTGAGCTGATCCACGACTCTAGGTGATCGAGTGAAATGGTGAGTCATGACCGCCCACGCTTTCTGGCATGGCACATGATTGATTGATTGAATCCATGTGCAAACATCAGTCCAGTGCACCTGAAGTTCTAGCATGTGTATAGGCTACTTGTAAATTCAAAGAGATACAAAACAGATCTCAAATGAAGTGAACAGGTTAAACATATTTTGGCTGAAATACATAAGACACGCAGCCTCTAAAACTGTTCAAATGTGGAGCAGTATGATCACCATGGTAGCCGCAGAGTTGCTGTGAAATCTTCTGTCAGTAATTTGTTATTTTTGTTCAGTTCACTTGCCTGCAGTATTACCTACTTTTGTTTTAAATTTCCAGGACGGAGTTGGACAAGATTAACAGATATAATCAGGTGCTAAAAGAATTCTTAAATTTTTTGCCATGTGAGTATTCCATCCTTTAATATTTATCTTATATTTAATATTTGATGACTATTGTTGTTCAACATTTCTGGGAGAGTAACTGTCCTCAAAATTTTTTGGACATGTTATGAGAAGAAATGGATTGGAGAACTTAGTGACAACTGGCAAGATCGAAGGGAACAGACCAAGAAGAAGACCGAGAGGAAAATACCTGGATGGCCACATGGCATGGACGAGACAGGAACACTGAGCTGATCCACGGCGCCGGTGATCGAGTGAAATGGCAAGTCAGTGACCGCCCACACTTTCCGGCATGGCACATGATTGATTGATTGAGCTGTCCTCTTGAGTAGTACTGATGGCTTACTAATGTTATAGATTTACCTTTATCATTGTACTTAAATCTTTTTTCTGTTGTCAGGTTTTGTAATTTGATTTTTGTTTCTTCAAATTTCTTTCACATTTCAAATTTCTTTGTCTTCTTCTTCTTTTCGTTCATCCGGAGTGTTTTTTCAGATGTGATTGCGGTGTGTCTGTTATGCGCCCTTGGGCCGAAACCCGTAGGCCAACACATCGACTTTAGCGTGCTTTTTTGACCAGGTAGCATTCCTGGGAGACTCTCACTTTTGTGGTGCCATCTACAGCCCAGCTGGCCAAGGTTGAACGGTTGAAGACAACGGTCATCCCTCAAAGGAAGGCAGGGACTGTCCATAGCATTTTCCGCCATCCAAGGTTGCTTCCATAGTTGCAGGGCCGACACATAGCGCCCTGATTCTGGGCTCACCGAGGGAAATCGTCACGTCCTGCTCATGGCTGCTTTAAATCCTCACTTCAATATATTGGTCATTTCGTTTGCCCCGGGCCATTCCTGCACAAACCAGACAAGTTTGCAGACGGTATCCACTCAGCGAGTTTTCGGACATGTGCTTGTCGTTGCGCCTGTCAGAGCTGTTCCAGGCACGACAGACATTCGGAAAACTACCTAGACAGAGCTGTTCCGAACAAGAGCGGCATTCGGAAACTAGGTAGTCAGAGCTGTTCCTAGCACGAGAGACATTCGGACGAGACATTTCACTCGGACGTAATTGCGTAGTGTCAATTTTTAGTTTGCCACCCGTAGGACGACACTTCCGACTTCTGGCGGGCATTTTTTAATGAGGTTAGCCTTCCTCTGGTTTCGAGGCACGTTAGACTGTTGTGATGTCGCCAAAATCTCAGCTGGTCAAGATAGAACGATCAATGACATCGCGGTCGGCCCTCAAGGGAAGGCAGGGGCAGACCATGGGCATTCCCTCGCTATTCAAGGAGGCCTCCATAATTGCAGAGCCGGCACATGTTGCTCTGAGACTGGGCACACCCGAGGAGTTGCCACGTCCTGCTCATGGCTGCTTTAGTTCCTCACTTCCATGTGTTGGGAGTCTCGCTTGCCACTGATCGCTCATGCACACACCAGGAGCGGTCAGACTGCGAGCGACATCCACTCGGTAAGCTTTTATCTTTGACTTCGGACAACGCAATAGGTTTGCTGGCCGTGCGTTCCATTTTGCGTCATTGAGACGTTCTTCCACTTTTGTCTACACTCTCTATGAGTTAGATACAGACAGTTTTCATAACCATTTCCTTCGACTGGGGCACTTTTCTGACTTTTTGTACTCGCTCACAAGGTAGGCTACATGTACTGCCGGCTCAGCACCTTACCTTCGTGCAGCAGTGAACGAGAAACGGCCTGGCCCTCTCATCCGAGGATCTCTCATATCCCCCAGCTGAGAGCCTTCGAACTTGTATCAGTCCTGAGCATGTAGCTTGCTCAGTATCACGCCTCTATTTTTCGGTAGGAGGGTATTGGCCCGGCTCTCAGATCCGAGGGTTTGTGGCTTAGAGGCGTTCAGCCACAGCCCTCGACAGGGAGCCTTAAGTGTTTTGTCCGGATCAAGAACTTCTGCCTTCGTGCTCCTGATTTAAACTTCTGACTGTTATCCTCACCTCAGTCTAACCCGCAGAGCAGCAGGTTGTGTCTCTCTTAGTCTGGCCCCTATCCCATTTGCCGTCCAATATGTAGTTTTCACCCATCGGCAAGCACATGGGGTCAGAGGGACACACAAGCTCCCCCACCGCGGCAAGGTGGAGACACATCGGGGGAGTAATGTCTTTGTTATGTGCAGCTCTTCATCTGCTACATATATATGTGCCTGCAGCATGGATGCATGTGCTCATATATATGTATATATTTACGTGTGTTGCTCTGTATGTTAAGCATCCTGTGGCATTTTACTGCAGTGTCTGTTGTTACTTGCTTGTCATCACCTCTGACCTATGCAAACGTTTTTATGTCACAGTCTAAATGCGACGAGCAAATCGGTTTTCATCAACAATTTTCTAGTGTCCTTCAACAGCCCGGGTATGTGCCACTTGTAGTGACAAACACTTCAACTGTAACAGGTTAACATTTCATTATGTCCACATCAAATATCATAACAATGCTGTATTCTTTCTTTGTTCATTCAGTGTAAACTTCTCGCATCTGTAACTCATCGTTCCATATACTACTACTTTCCCATATGTTTTTACATATACCTCCCCATCTATTGTTTACATAGACCACCTCCCTATATATTATTTACATATAATACCTTTCCATCTATTATTTACATATTCTACCAATCCATCTAGTATTTACATATCATACCTTTCCATTTATTATTTACATATACTATCACTCCTACTTCACCTCGACACCGCAAGGTACAAGAGGAACATGATGAGATGAGATGAGACTACTACTCCATCTTTAATTTATATATTTTATCTTCCCATCAGTTATTTACATATACCACCACCCCATCTATTAGTTACATATACTACTCCTGCATCTACTAGTTACATATAACCCTCCCCATCTGTTAGTTGTTATACTACTTTTGCACCTTCTAGTACCTTCTAATCTATTAGTTACAAATACTACCTCATCATATATTAACAACGGGACGCAGAGGTGTTTCCAAGGCACCAGGGCCGGGTTATATACTGGCCAAGACCTATTGACGCGTCCTCGTCGAGCGTCCTGGGCAACAGGTCCCTTCGGGGTCCTGGCTAAAGTCAGTAGGATCGCCGATTCCTCTGAAGTCGGAGAGTGTCTGCCTGTACGGCGAGGAACCACCAGTCTGCACACCAATAAGCCAGACATGGGACAACGGATACTCACGCAAAACTCAGGTCCTGTATGACATCACACTTATGTTGGACAACAGGATGCCTTCATCCGACATACAGGACTTCGCGTTGGAGCTCAAGCCAACGAACACAAGCAAGCATATTAACAACATTGACCTGTATGCTCATCTGTCATGTACACATATAAACACCTCCCGCTGGTGTATCTGAGCCCTGGTTTTCTCCACTTTCAGCTCTACTGGTTTCAGCCTTAGGTCCTGGGAGAGCAAGAACTGGGTGTGAGCATTTATTGAAGATCTTTCAGCAGCCAAAACTCAACAAACAAGTAAACTGCCATACTTTTTTTACTTTTTATCCTTGGTTTTTTTCTGTCTGCTTAACTTTTTCCATCTCTCCCTATCTCTATCTCTCTTTCCCCCCCCCCCTCTCTCTCTCTCTCTTTCAAATTCTCTTTCTCTAATTCACTGTCTCACTTTACTTCTGTCATGTCCACTTTCTCTCCCTGTCTGTCTGTCATGTCCACTTTCTCTCCCTGTCTGTCTGTCTGTCTGTCTGTCTGTCATGTCCACTTTCTCTCTCTCCCTGTCTGTCTGTCTGTCGTGTCCACTTTCTCTCCCTGTCTGTCTGTCTGTCTGTCTGTCTGTCTCTTTACTTTCTCTCCCCTTTTCTGTTTCTCTCTTTCACCCATTCTCTTTTTCAATTGCCCATCTTCTCCTCCGTTCCCTCTCTCTCCGTTTCTGTGTCCCCCCCCCCCCCCCCCCCAACTTTCTTTCCCCCATTCTCTTTCTTTTTCTTTCCCTTTTCTTCCCCTTTCTCACTCTCCAACATCTTTCTCTTTCTCTATTTCTCACTCTCTCTCGCTCTCTTCCTCTCCCCTCCTCTCTGATGTTAGTATGTGAGAGTGAGATTTTTACTGGAGAGTTATTTGTATAACGTTACTTGAAAAATCAAAAGAAAACAAGTGAAAGTTACAATTATAGTTTACACTACATTGATGGTTGTCTAGATGCAGTACAGGAAATATAAAAAGCATGAAAAGTTAAGTGGCTTCAGTGTAGAAGAGCAGTAGTATACTAATTCCTTCTACCAAAGAAGTTCTGGGATCAATTCCTGTTACCATCTCTTTGATCTTGGTTTGAAAAATATGGGGAAGAAAGAGTTGACCACATCCCAAAATGAATAATTGATGAGAATTACGAACGAACAAAAGAACAAACTTTATTTTCAAAGGGTTAAGAATTGGGCACGCAGGCCCGTCTAACATTCTGCCCTTCTATCACTCTCTTTCATACATTATTTCATTCACACATTATTCAAGGCTAACAGAGAACAGCAACAATATAAAAGATATGCATTATAAAGGCATGGGCAAAATGGGAACATCAAAACTACACGACACAGTAATATTAGATAATGATCTGACACTTGTTATTAGCCATGTGGAATATACTGGCCTACCAGAAGTGGACTGGCTTTTATACTAGGGTTTTGTTATTATTATTGTCTCTATTATTAAGGGGGAAGGTAATCCGTACTGAGATAGTGTTAGAATAATTTGCGATTATATGAATAGGGATTGGTGATGTCTTTGATTTCTTGTGGAAGATTGTTCCACAGCTGAGCTGCAGAGTACGTTAAGCTTGTTTTGTATAAGTCAATCTTAGGCCTCGGAATGTGTAATATATTTAAATGTTTACTGTGTCTAGCATTATATTTAAACAATGGCCAAAGGTAATTTGGGGCATTCCGGTGCAGGATTTTGTGAATTAGTTTAGCTTTATTGAAAAGCAGGCGTTTGCGGAGTGGTAGTAACTGAAGGCGTTTATACAGGCTAGGATTGTCAGTTAAATGTTTGCTATAAATTAGACTCATGGCCCGTTTCTGGAGTGAGTAAAATCGCTTGGTGTTTGAATTAGAACAACCGTCCCAGATTGTAGAGCAGTAGTCAAAGTGTGACTGTATATGAGAAGTATAGAATAGTTTCCTTGTGTCCTCATCAAGGAAGTTTTAATTTTGGCGAGTTGGTAGACTTTTTTCGCTGTTTGTTTAATGAGAACTTGAACGTGGGAATTAAAGGTTAGGTTTCTATCAATGATTAGGCCTAATGTTTTGTCCTTAAAAGGTGATCATTTGGTTCCATCCTGCTAGTCAAACAACAGGTTCATGCCACATAATCTACTGACTTCTGCATGCTGGATGTGCAACATGTGGGTTATGATCCATCATCTTCCATCTTGAGGGATTTCAGTCACTCTTACAATATTGCTGCATGCAGAGTTTGTAGTGATCAGCAGTTTTCATCACAGTGGAGATTGTGGCTGATAATCCCTTCATTATCCAGACTAGTGTATGGTTTGAGGATGCTACACAGGGAAGCGGAGAAAGGTCTTGGAAGATAAACGGTTAATTCCCTTCAATATCTAGGCTAGTGAGGAAGCTCCACAGGGAAGTGAAGAGAGGTCTTAGAAGATAAATAGTTGATTTCCTTCAGTATCCTGACTAGTGTATGGTATGAGGATGCTACACAGGGAAGCGGAGAAAATGTCTTGGAAGATAAACGGTTAATTCCCTTCAATATCTAGGCTAGTGAGGAAGCTCCACAGGGAAGTGAAGAGAGGTCTTAGAAGATAAATAGTTGATTTCCTTCAGTATCCTGACTAGTGTATGGTTTGAGGATGCTACACAGGAAAGCGGAGAAAATGTCTTGGAAGATAAATGGTTAATTCCCTTCAATATCTAGGCTAGCGAGGAAGCTCCACAGGGAAGTGAAGAGAGGTCTTAGAAGATAAATGGTTGATTTCCTTCAGTATCCTGACTCGTGTATGGTTTGAGGATGCTACACAGGGAAGTGGAGAAAATGTCTTGGAAGATAAACGGTTAATTCCCTTCAATTTCTAGGCTAGTGAGGAAGCTCCACAGGGAAGTGAAGAGAGGTCTTAGAAGATAAATAGTTGATTTCCTTCAGTATCCTGACTAGTGAGGAAGCTCCACAGGGAAGTGAAGAGAGGTCTTAGAAGATAAATAGTTGATTTCCTTCAGTATCCTGACTAGTGAGGAAGCTCCACAGGGAAGTGAAGAGAGGTCTTAGAAGATAAATAGTTGATTTCCTTCAGTATCCTGACTAGTGAGGATATCCACAGGGATGTAAAGACAAGTCTTGGTCAGCAACATACCAGAACTAGCACTTCAGCATCTTTCCATTCCCATAGACCATTTGAAACTTAATTGTCATCTATGAAAGCTTGCTTAAAATGTTGGTGGTTGTGTTGATGTTGATGATGATGATGAGGAGGAGGAGGAGAAGTTAGGACTTCACATATATTAGTTACATCTCCATGATAAAATGGTTAAGCTGTCTACCTCACACTCTGAGGGTTATCAGTTTGCTTTCAAACTGTGTCATTCAGACCACGAGTGCAATTTTCCCAGAAACCCCTGAAAGTTTTCACTTTGTGTGATGCACTCGACAGATGGTTGCCATTCTGTGGAGAGAGATAAAGGCAGGTGGAGTTAAACCCAGTACAATTAAATTTATCCTCTTGACTTTAACGTTCTTAACCTCCACATCTTTCAGTTACATATAACTCTCGCCATCAGTTAATTACATTTACATTACCCCCATATATTTGTTACATACAACCTCACTGTATAATAAAGGGAGGATCACTAGCCTGCTTTCTCATTGCAATATCGATGGTGCTCATTTGACCTAGCTGTATGCCCTCTATTTTTACATATACTACCTCCCCACAGTATTATAAAGTGAGGATCACAAGCTGCCTTCCTCATCGCAATATCTATGGTTCTCATTTTACCTAGCTGTATGCCCTCTATTTTTACATATACTACCTCCCCACAGTATTATAAAGTGAGGATCACTAGCTGCCTTCCTCATCGCAATATCTATGGTTCTCATTTTACCTAGCTGTATGCCCTCTATTTTTACATATACTACCTCCCCACAGTATTATAAAGTGAGGATCACAAGCTGCCTTCCTCATCGCAATATCTATGGTTCTCATTTTACCTAGCTGTATGCTCTCTATTTTTACATATACTACCTCCCCACAGTATTATAAAGTGAGGATCACTAGGTGCCTTCCTCATCGCAATATCTATGGTTCTCACTTTACCTAGCTGTATGCCCTCTATTTCTGTATCAGAACAAATACCATTCTCTCTAAGTGTTCGACCAAGCCTGTTGTTGTGGATGTGCCTGTGTACTGATCAGTCACATGGATGTGCTGTTGCAGCAGTGTTAAAATCTGTATTTTGTGATCAAATGAATGTTTCCTCTGGCAAACACATGATTTGATTATATTTCAGCTGAGCTATGTTTTGCTTGACATCGTTGTGCTGGAGTTGTTCCATGAGCTGGCTCCGAAAAACTCAACCAAGGCTAAAGATTGACTCTTCCAGCAAGCTTCTAGTCTGTTTTAACCTAGCAAATTTTTTTTGTTTCTTTATGAATTTCATCTGATTTGTTTTTAAAATTTTTGTGGTGAAAGTTTTAACAAGTTTTATTTTGGTGATAATGGCTGTATGAAATACTGTACTTGATTTGGAAAGTTGTTGGTTTTTACAATATGATAAATCAAATATGAAGTAGCAATCTTTCAATCAGAGCTCGTGTATGTGGTTGTCACGTTTTAGTGTAATAGGTTGTTCCACGTTGTTCTTATAATTTTCTGAAAAAAATAAATAGAGGTATATGCATAAGGCATAAGCAGTGTTGAAGTCATATGTGAAATGTTATTAACAGTGGTTTTGTTAGAGAAACAGTGATTTGAGTATTTGCAGTTGTCAATGTTTAATTATATATTAATTATAAGCTGGGCATAAGTTAATATACAGCCAGTTATTTATTTACTTAAAACCTTTGTCTTAGTTTTTACTTTTACGCCTTCTGCCAAAGATAGGTGTTACATTAACCCATTCTGTACCCCCTGGGAATTGTGTTGAAACCTGCTGATAATTAAATACCTAAACCCTGTGGTGCAAACACTACCAATCTAGGACCTGTTCTAGCCAGTCCATAGTGTAATGTGCTGAAGCATGACACAGGTTACATTCTAATATACCAGTCTGCAGATGTGAAGTTGCACTGTCAGTTTTGCACAGCCTTCTGGTTTCTGGGCTTGGAGAGAGGAAGAAGAACTCTGCACAACATTGCCTGTGGAGATGGTACCAGATGGGGAGAAGTCTCTACACCAACCTCACCCTTAAACACAAAGTCTTAAAAGTCAAGAGGATCTACTTCATTACACCAGATTTTATCCCATATGGCCCGGTCTCTTTCCACAGTGTGACCTCCCGAAGGCATGGCACAAAGCACAAACTCCGTAGCTTCAGCGACAACCCCCAGGAGTCTCCGAGAAAATGCGCTGGTGAACCAAAAGACATAGTCTGGAATAGAACCCACAACCTTCAGAGCGTGATGCAGATGGCTTGACTACTTTGCCAGGGAGACTTCACTCTGATACATGCAAGCCCTTTTCAGGGTTTAGACAACCTGAATTCTAATGAGTTCAAACACAATCGTCCAGAGGATCACCAACTAACCCATCCTATTCCTGTAGAAATATTGTGTTGTAGAGTGATTTCTTAGTAACTATGGACACATGTTTGTTCTTTAGTATTGGTGTCATTTGTCCAATGAGTTGGTTTTTCATCATCTGAAATAAAACCATCATCGAAGCAATTTTATCATTGCTGGTATTTGTCTGTAGAAGTTTTTAAGTGGCTAGAGTTTAAAGGACATGTTTCACTGGCAGTCACCCCGCGTGGTTCAGCCAGAGTTTTCTTTGACATCATCGCCGATTCAAACCTTTGTCTCCAGATGTGAAAGACTGGTGTTAACAGCTCTGTTGTAGTGTTGCCTCTAACCTGTTTTAGCATGCGCTCGAGCAAACATTTTAAACCCTTTGTGCACATATATTTTTACACAGTGCACGCACATATATGTAACAGAGTTATACATAATTTTCAATTATTGGTTTGCTTACAACTTTAATGCTCGTAGTTCATGAAGTAGGACTTTAGCTCTCAATACTTCACTGAAAGAGCCACCTGCTTGTCTTTTATATTTGTTATAGTCTGTAAACATCATAATATATTCTGAATATTTTTAGTTAACTTCTTGTCTCAATTACAAATAATTCTTATGTTACCGATATTATTAACATGTATTGATTATGTAACAGATTACTTTGATTGTTGCTGAAAAGTTTGTCAAAGAAGAGGATATAAATATCAAAATATGAGACAGTTTATCTTTCAGGCTTGATTGTTAGTTGTTCCTATGTAAATTATTACGAATTATTGAATAAAATATTGCGCTGTAAATATCACATTCAAGGATGAATGATATACTTGAAGAGATTTTATTTATTTATTTTTAATTGCTCTTAAAATTTTGCTAGTTAGAAATAAATCTGAGGTATTTGTGAAATTGAATTAAGCCATGTTTATGTGTTCATATTTTATTCTTCCTGAGTGAGGTACATGTTTTTAAAACCGGTTCATGCTGTTATTTCTTGAAATCACTGTGAAAATACATTCCTTTGTGTCAGTTTTCTTGATTATTCATTAAATATTTATCTCTTATGGAGGTGCTAAGTGGTTGTGTTAAGAATAATGTCGGACGCCTAGAGGTTATGAAAGTAATGGAAAGAGAAGTTCATACTGCAGAATTGTCTGTTTTGGCACCCCTTCCTGCAGTATCTCCTGTGTTACATTAATTAATAGATATTACTTGTGGTCATAGAACAGGCAAGAAGTGCAGAATACACAAAATGATTAAGGTATGTCATGGCATATATTGTCACAAGGAATATACTTTTGATACATGCAAGGTCAGCATATTTGAGGTATGGTGGCAAGTTGCAAGGTTGTCTGCTGTTGGCAACATTTCCCATATTATCTCATGTGTTAAACAGAAACATTAATGAATAGATATTACTTATATTCATAGAACAGGCAACATTTGCAGCATACATGAAGACATTAGGTGTGTCATGGCATATACTACCTCATGGAAAATGCCTTCATATATATATATATATATATAGTAGGTCAGCATATTGTGAGCTGAGGTAATAGGCTCTCTTCATCACCATCTGTTTTCCCCAAACAGTTTCCAGTAAATCCAGAGATGTATATTGTGTGAGACTGAATCAGTTTTGGAACTTGGTGGGAACAAATCCCGCCACTACTGGGAATTTGAGCTCTGATCACTGTGCTGGTAAGCAAATGCACTGAGCACTATACTACTGCTACTCCAAAGAAATATAGGGAGATCAAAAGAAGATACAATAGACAACAGAAAAGGAATAAAAAAGGTATAAGCCCCCTGTTTAATGTAACCACTGACAATCTGCTTTTCCTCACTAGATTCCATGCTTCCTGCATGCATGCTTGTTATTTCCTGACGCTGCAGCATAGCTGTTGTATTCAAGCTCTGTTTTTCTTTCATTATTTTTCATGAACATGATGTTTGTAGTTGCATTGTATCATCTTACAAGAGATACATTGTATTTGATTTCCATTTCAGGGACATTACTTTTTCAGATACATTGTATCATCTTACAAGAGATACAGTGGAAGTGTTCGTTGATAGATACCTGCCGTTTAAATGTCTGAGTCTTATGATTATGCCATTTGTAAATCAAAGTAATGGAGAAATAATGCAATGGTCTGTAGTTTAACACGTTATTTTCTTAGCAGTGATTCTAGTTTAAAGAAGGGATCTCAATATTATACTTCTCACATACACAAACTCTTCAATGCAATCACTAAATGACTTTTCTCACTCCAGAAATGGGCTGTGGAATTCCTTCATAGTAAACAAGAAGAAGCCTGTCTCCCTGGCCAAGGGGTTAATAACATTGCTCGTAATCCCGTATATCCACGTTGGGAAAACAGCATCTGCGAGATTCGGCAGCGAACCACGCTGCGCTGGTAACTTACAGGGGAATGTGAGTGTTCAGAAAGCAATGGAAAACTACTGAACGTAAAACTTGCCTAGTACATCAACAGCAGCTGAAAAATGCTGGTGTTGACTGCAACATCCTGTAAGGGATTTTTTTTTCTTTTTATGTGGCATATCCCTTGCAGGACGCTGCAGTCAACACCAGCATTTTTCAGCTGCTGTTGATGTACTAGGCAAGTGTTACGTTCAGTAGTTTGCCATTGCTTTCTGAACAACTGGCTCCCATACCAGCACTGTTATAACACAACGCGACACAGTCTGCTGCACAAATTGGTTGTGGCTGAGATTCGAACACCTAGTACCCGGCTCACGAACTGCGTTCGCAAGCCTTTGGCCACGGAGCCGGCTGTAAGGGATATGCAACATTTAAAAAACAAAACAAGAAACTGACAATTTTAACCTCTTGAAACATCTTCAGCTATTGCCACCCTGCAAACACTTAACTTTTCAATAAGGCTCAAGGAATCCACAAAATCATATCTCATAGTGCTCTAAATTTCTATTGGCCATTGTTTAAATCAAATGCAATACATAGCAAATGCCTAAACATGCTAAATATCCCCAAACCTAGGACAGACTTACACAAAACAAGCTTAGAGTGCTCTGCAGCTCAGCTGTGGAACACTCTTCCGCAACTATGTTAAATTTACCACCAATCCTTCAACATACAATCATATGATGGTTTATTGCAAAAATATCTAGAATACTAATCATTCTTCTATCTTTTTCTTGGGTATACTTCCCTTATCCTTATTACATTTACCATAATAAAAAAATTATTATTAATTAGTCACGAAATATGATGTTTGCACATTTCTCAAGTATTTATATTGTTGTTTAAGATAAACCTAATAAGAGATGTCTGAATGAAATAATGTATGTAAGGAGAGAGAGAGATAAGCAGAGCAGAATGTTAAATGTGCCTGTGTGTCTGATTCTTAATCCTTAGAAAATAAAGTATGTTTGTTATTTGTTCTTTAGGTTCTATCATCTACTTTTGACATTAAAAATCTTCCTCCATGTATCTTGATATTAAATGAATCGGTCAGCACTACCTTTTTTACACTTTTCTGTCTGTTCTTTATTCTCGTAAACTTCTGTCATATTAATATTACAAGTTATGATCACTAAATTATTGGTAGCACTGACAGAAAAAATATGAGTTAAAAAATAAGAGTAATAAACAAAATTATTGAGTTCAAATTCCTAAGGCATCTAAATATTTCTATACCCATTGTTTTACTCTTCATGTGATTCATTTCAGTGTTTTGGGGTCATTTGGCATCAAACGAATCACCATAGATAGATGGTATAGAATGGATGCTACACAGTGTGAGCAAAACACTTATCTACTGGAACTTGAAAGTGTGTGGAGATGCATGCTCTTTGCCCTCCCCATATTTTTATAAACCAGCTGGCACTTGATGGATGATGTGGTATCATGCCAGCAGCCTTGACTTTTTAGGACATTTCTGATATCCATTTTAGGCGGAGTTTACCTGGCATGCCAGGTCAGGTTTAATAGCTCCGCTTTCATGGGTATTCAAACGCATGACCATCGGGCTGACAGACAAGCTGCTGGCTGCTATACCACTGCAGCTCCCAGAGATGTGTGCAAAAGCCTGAAATATATGTCACTTAAAATGTAGCTAGGGAGCTCAACACATGTAGGGAATCGGTTTTACATGTGACGGGTTGCTTGGTACAAAATGAGTTATGTGCCCTTGGTTGTATTCCCTGAACCCTACGACTTGGTCATGTCAGTGATTGAAGCCTGTACATATACAAATATGATATTGGGAATTTGTACATTTATGCTCTGTACTATATTAACATAGAACGAGACTATTTGCCCTTTGAACTATATTTACAAGTGAAATCTATGTCATGTATCAAACAGAAATATGTATCAACCACTGATACACCCGCCTGTTGTGATTATGTTTCTGTATTTTTCTTTTCATTTTATGTATATCAGGTATATCATTTCACTTATTTATATTGTTTTCATTTTATTGGCCAGTAGTTAATTTTGTACGCATGCAATATATTAAACAGGGCTTATGTGTTTTTTTCTGTTTAGTTTTTATGTCAACATTCTTAGGTCACACTTATAATACTTTAATAGTGTTTTGGGACCAACGTGGAACGTCACAGCATATAAAAGTTGTTGCCAGGTTTGTATGCATGAGTTATTTTGATGTTCAGCTCAATTGCTCATTTAGTTCAGTTAATCATCATTGCCATTTGGTCATGCCCATATGTGCTTCGAACTTGCTCTTGTTATGCCCATATGTCTTCACACGCCAGCCTTGTCATGTCCAAATGTGCTTCGTACTCCCCTCAGTCAATGTTATCAGCATACAGCTTCCAACTGTGCCAGTTAAGTGCTGACTGGTGAGCCTACTAAAGTGCTTGGTATGATGTTCTTTCAGTTGCAATCTTCAATTAATTATTTATTATTATTATATTCCATCAAACAGTTTGTAATTCCCAGCAGTAATTTATTTTTCCCTCTCAAAGTCCTTATGAGGCACAGTTTGTCAGAGCTACATGACTTGGTGTTGGTGGTGGATGTATCACAGTATAAATGTGGTGATTTCTGTGTTCATTAAACATTCTGTCAGAGCTAGATGAGTTGGTGTTGGTGGAGGATGTATCACAGTATAAATGTGGTGATTTTGGTGGTCACTTAACATTCTGTCAGAGCTACATGAGTTGGTGTTGGTGGTGGATGTATCACAGTATAAATGTGGTGATTTCTGTGGTCACTTAACATTCTGTCAGAGCTAGATGAGTTGGTGTTGGTGGTGGATGTATCACAGTATAAATGTGGTGATTTCTGTGTTCACTAAACATTCTGTCAGAGCTAGATGAGTCGGTGTTGGTGGTGAATGTATCACATGTGGTGATTTCTGTGGTCACTTAACATTCTGTCAGAGCTAGATGAGTTGGTGTTGGTGGTGGATGTATCACAGTATAAATGTGGTGATTTCTGTGGTCACTGAACATTCTGTCAGAGCTAGATGAGTTGGTGTTGGTGGTGAATGTATCACAGTATAAATGTGGGGATTTCTGTGTTCACTGAACATTCTGTCAGAGCTAGATGAGTCGATGTTGGTGGTGGATGTATCACAGTATAAATGTGGTGATTTCTGATTCCACTGAACATTCTGTCAGAGCTAGATGAGTCGGTGTTGGTGGTGGATGTATCACAGTATAAATGTGGTGATTTCTGTGTTCACTGAACATTTTGTCAGAGCTAGATGAGTTGGTGTTGGTGGTGGATGTATCACAGTATAAATGTGGTGATTTTCATGTTCACTACCAAAGATAATTCTATGATAGATGCCACCATTGTGAAGAACTTGGCATAATGAGGTCACAGCATTAGGAGAACAGGTGACCATCCCTGTTCCACACTGCCTCTCCTTCCTAGAGAAATCTCTGGTGTCAGGATTCAGAAACTGTCAACCTGTAAGTTATGTGTGGGCAGAAAAACAAATGACCTCTTCTTGTGGAGATTGTACCATGATTGCTGTGCAGACAAGCCAAGATACTGTCTGTTATGCCACTAGAATTCCTCATTCCTCAGTAATGTATTAGTGCATGTATGTGGGGTGGGGGGTGATATAATGCTTGTCTATTTCAGGTTAGCTGAAATATTAAGGATGTTTATGAACTTCACACGACTCTGTGAATCTAAAACTAGTCACCTCCAATATTTGTAAAGGTACACCAAGTCTCAAAGTATTTTTTGTTCAATAAACCCTGTTGTTTCAGTTTTGGTTTTTTTTGCATTCGCTCACTTTGAATCGAGTATAGTCCACATACGGGTTACTAATTCTAATGCATTGGACTGATGTGTGTGTGTGTGTGGATTAGTTTTCTCTATTACCAGTGTCCTTTGCCATCAGGGGAACCCACACCAGCTTCACAGGTGTTTAAGTTGTTGACTTATACAGACATGAAACATTTGGGGAATGGTGACGACTTCACTTTCAACCCATTTTGATCATGCACGTGAGGTACTCAGGTGTGAATGCAAGGCTTAAGTGCTGCATGTCTGCCATCATTGTGGGAATATGTTGTGAATCTCTTAGTCTTGAAGTATGCAAGGTGTTTGGTCCTTGCCTCTCTTACAGTCTTGAAGTATGCAAGGTGTGTGATCCTTGCCTCTCTTACAATCTTGAAGTATGCAAGGTGTGTGTGTGGTCCTTGCCTCTCTTACAGTCTTGAAGCATGCAAGGTGTGTGTGGTCCTTGCCTCTTTTACAGTCTTGAAGTATGCAAGGTGTGTGTGTGTGGTCCTTGCCTCTCTTACAGTCTTGAAGTATGCAAGGTGTGTGTGTGGTCCTTGCCTCTCTTACAGTCTTGAAGTATGCAAGGTGTGTGTGTGGTCCTTGCCTCTCTTACAGTCTTGAAGTATGCAAGGTGTGTGTGGTCCTTGCCTCTCTTACAGTCTTGAAGCATGCAAGGTGTGTGTGTGGTCCTTGCCTCTTTTACAGTCTTGAAGTATGCAAGGTGTGTGGTCCTTGCCTCTCTTACAGTCTTGAAGTATGCAAGGTGTGTGGTCCTTGCCTCTCTTACAGTCTTGAAGTATGCAAGGTTTGTGGTCCTTGCCTCTTTTACAGTCTTGAAGTATGCAAGGTGTGTGTGTGGTCCTTGCCTCTCTTACAGTCTTGAAGCATGCAAGGTGTGTGTGTGTGGTCCTTGCCTCTCTTACAGTCTTGAAGCATGCAAGGTGTGTGTGTGGTCCTTGCCTCTCTTACAGTCTTGAAGCATGCAAGGTGTGTGTGTGGTCCTTGCCTCTCTTACAGTCTTGAAGCATGCAAGGTGTGTGTGTGGTCCTTGCCTCTCTTACAGTCTTGAAGTATGCAAGGTGTGTGTGTGGTCCTTGCCTCTCTTACAGTCTTGAAGTATGCAAGGTGTGTGTGGTCCTTGCCTCTCTTACAGTCTTGAAGCATGCAAGGTGTGTGTGTGGTCCTTGCCTCTTTTACAGTCTTGAAGTATGCAAGGTGTGTGGTCCTTGCCTCTCTTACAGTCTTGAAGTATGCAAGGTGTGTAGTCCTTGCCTCTCTTACAGTCTTGAAGTATGCAAGGTTTGTGGTCCTTGCCTCTTTTACAGTCTTGAAGTATGCAAGGTGTGTGTGTGGTCCTTGCCTCTCTTACAGTCTTGAAGCATGCAAGGTGTGTGTGTGTGGTCCTTGCCTCTCTTACAGTCTTGAAGCATGCAAGGTGTGTGTGTGGTCCTTGCCTCTCTTACAGTCTTGAAGCATGCAAGGTGTGTGTGTGGTCCTTGCCTCTCTTACAGTCTTGAAGCATGCAAGGTGTGTGTGTGGTCCTTGCCTCTCTTACAGTCTTGAAGTATGCAAGGTGTGTGTGTGGTCCTTGCCTCTCTTACACTCTTGAAGTATGCAAGGTGTGTGTGTGGTCCTTGCCTCTCTTACAGTCTTGAAGTATGCAAGGTGTGTGGTCCTTGCCTCTCTTACAGTCTTGAAGTATGCAAGGTGTGTTTGTGGTCCTTGCCTCTCTTACAGTCTTGAAGCATGTAAGGAGTGTGATCCTTGCCTCTCTTACAGTCTGGAAGCATGCATGGTGTGTGTGTGTGGTCCTTGCCTCTCTTACAGTCTTGAAGTATGCAAGGTGTGTGTGTGGTCCTTGCCTCTCTTACAGTCTTGAAGCATGCAAGGTGTGTGTGTGGTCCTTGCCTCTCTTACAGTCTTGAAGCATGTAAGGAGTGTGGTCCTTGCCTCTCTTACAGTCTTGAAGCATGTAAGGAGTGTGGTCCTTGCCTCTCTTACAGTCTTGAAGCATGTAAGGAGTGTGGTCCTTGCCTCTCTTACAGTCTTGAAGCATGTAAGGAGTGTGGTCCTTGCATCTCTTACAGTCTTGAAGCATGTAAGGAGTGTGGTCCTTGCCTCTCTTACAGTCTGGTAGCATGTAAGGTGTGTGGTTCTTGCCTCTCTTACAGTCTTGAAGCATGTAAGGAGTGTGGTCCTTGCCTCTCTTACAGTCTTGAAGCATGTAAGGAGTGTGGTCCTTGCCTCTCTTACAGTCTTGAAGCATGTAAGGAGTGTGGTCCTTGCCTCTCTTACAGTCTTGAAGCATGTAAGGAGTGTGGTCCTTGCCTCTCTTACAGTCTTGAAGCATGTAAGGAGTGTGGTCCTTGCCTCTCTTACAGTCTTGAAGCATGTAAGGAGTGTGGTCCTTGCCTCTCTTACAGTCTGGTAGCATGTAAGGTGTGTGGTCCTTGCCTCTCTTACAGTCTTGAAGCATGTAAGGAGTGTGGTCCTTGCCTCTCTTACAGTCCTGAAGCATGTAAGGTGTGTGTGAGGTCCTTGCCTCTCTTACAGTCCTGAAGCATGTAAGGTGTGTGGTCCTTGCCTCTCTTACAGTCTTTAAGCATGTAAGGTGTGTGGTCCTTGCCTCTCTTACAGTCTTGAAGTATGCAAGGTGTGTGGTCCTTGCCTCTCTTACAGTCTTGAAGTATGCAAGGTGTGTGGTCCTTGCCTCTCTTACAGTCTTGAAGCATGTAAGGTGTGTGGTCCTTGCCTCTCTTACAGTCTTGAAGCATGTAAGGTGTGTGGTCCGTGCCTCTCTTACAGTCTTGAAGTATGTAAGGTGTGTGGTCCGTGCCTCTCTTACAGTCTTGAAGCATGCATGGTGTGTGGTCCTTGCCTCTCTTACAGTCTTTAAGCATGTAAGGTGTGTGGTCCTGGCTTGGCCTCATCACAGCGGCCATCTTGAACCTTGAGTGTAGTGAGGTGTCATTATCTCATCCAAACACCATTTGTCATTTAGCGTGGCATTTGACATATGCTCTGCACCACAACCTATCATTGGCTAGGAAAGCCTACTTTCATGACACACTACACGCAGCCATTCCAGACAGCAATCGGCTGCCCCATTTCACTCAATATTGATCAAATATGATATATAAATCTATGTGATGAAATAGACTTGATGTTCTCAGTGTATATTATTCTGGTTGTATTATCCCCCAGTCACTGACAAACCAAAGGTCTGTGACTGCTGGTGCTATGATGTGAGCATGAAAAGAAATCTTAGGCATGTACAGTTAGCGTTGATTGTGCTATCAATGATTTTTCCATCCATTTGAGGCATGGGTGAACTAATTGTAATCCAAGAAAATACCCGTTATAGTGATTTTTAAAAAAAACCCATGCTGGCATCTGAAATGAGGCTTTGAGCATTTAAAGCAGTGTATAATCTTTCTTGTAACCCAAAAATACCGATTATAGTGTCCTCATTTACCATTGCTGGTGTGTGAAATGAGGCTTTGAATGGTTTAAAACAGTTTATAATCTCTCTTAGCACTCGACATGGCTCTAGCTCAAACTTCCAGTGTGTTTGTGGCCTGGTAGTGGAATTGTTCCCTCCACTGGTCAGTTGTACTTCATTGACTTCTCATTCAGAAATCAGTGGCAAACTATTGAATGTAAAATTGCTTAGAAATTAACATGGGATTGATTGCAATGTTCTGTAAAGGACATGAAATTGTTTTTTTTTTTAAATAATATTTCTTGCACGGACTGTCTCTACATGATGTACAGGCCAAATTGTTCAATATTATTTGATCTCCACTAGAGAAGAGACAATTTTGCCTACCAGTGTTGGTAACCCATGTCATTAGACGCGGGTATCTGGTTATTCTGCCTGCTAATCATCATCATGTGCCATGCCAATAAGTCAGGGCAGAAACGGATCACCATCACAGACAGTCACCAGTGTCTTTGATCAGGTCTGTGTTCTTGTCCCAATTTGTAGTCAGACCATCCAGGTATTTATGTCTTCATATTCTCCTTGCGCTTTTCCCATCAAGTTTGCCAGTTGTCATTAAGTTTTCAAGTTTATTTTACCTCATAATATGCCTGAAAAAATCTTGACTGTCTTAATTTAATTTCTCTAATCAGTTTACAATTTTCATTTGTTTCTTGAAGGACTTTCATTCATTTTTCTGTCTGTCCATGGTATTTGCATTTACTCTGCATATTGCTGGTTGTAATTAGTCATTTTATAGTGCATCCAGAGTAATTGTTACATTGAATCATTCAGGACAATCACACATGTGTGTATTTTTAAAAAGTTGAAAAGTTTTGATTAAATAATGTAATCCGAGCAGTATTATCATTGCTGTACATCAGCAGATACGTTTTAATAGTTGATAAACTTTCATAACTGACTTATTAATTGTAGCATAGCTGTGGATGTGTAGTAGTTACTGACTGTACTCTGGTCACAGATAACTGAGATAGACATTCAGGTGTTCTAGTCACTGACTACTCTAGTTGTAGATAACTGAGGCAGCCATTTAGCTATTCTAGGGGCTAAATACTCTAGTTACAGGTAACTGAAGCAGACGTTCAGCTGTTCTAGTGACTGGCTACTCTAATTACAGATAACTGAGGCAGCCATTTAGCTATTCTAGGGGCTAAATACTCTAGTTACAGATAATTGAGGCAGACATTCAGCTGTTCTAGTGACTGGCTACTCTAATTACAGATAACTGAGGCAGCCATTTAGCTATTCTAGGGGCTAAATACTCTAGTTACAGATAACTGAGGCAGACATTCAGCTGTTCTAGTGACTGGCTACTCTAATTACAGATAACTGAGGCAGAAATTAAGATGTTCTTCTGACTGGCTACTCTAGTTACTGATAACTGAAGCAGACATTCAGCTGTTCTAGTGACTGGTTACTCTAATTACAGATAACTGAGGCAGCCATTTAGCTATTCTAGGGGCTAAATACTCTAGTTACAGATAACTGAAGCAGACATTCAGCTGTTCTAGTGACTGGTTACTCTAATTACAGATAACTGAGGCATCCATTTAGCTATTCTAGGGGCTAAATACTCTAGTTACAGATAATTGAGGCAGACATTCAGCTGTTCTAGTGACTGGCTACTCTAATTACAGATAACTGAGGCAGCCATTTAGCTATTCTAGGGGCTAAATACTCTAGTTACAGATAATTGAGGCAGACATTCAGCTGTTCTAGTGACTGGCTACTCTAATTACTGATAACTGAGGCAGCCATTTAGCTATTCTAGGGGCTAAATACTCTAGTTACAGATAACTGAGGCAGACATTCAGCTGTTCTAGTAACTGGCTACTCTAATTACAGATAACTGAGGCAGCCATTTAGCTATTCTAGGGGCTAAATACTCTAGTTACAGATAACTGAGGCAGACATTCAGCTGTTCTAGTGACTGGCTACTCTAATTACAGATAACTGAGGCAGAAATTAAGATGTTCTTCTGACTGGCTACTCTAGTTACTGATAACTGAAGCAGACATTCAGCTGTTCTAGTGACTGGTTACTCTAATTACAGATAACTGGGGCAGCCATTTAGCTATTCTAGGGGCTAAATACTCTAGTTACAGATAACTGAAGCAGACATTCAGCTGTTCTAGTGACTGGTTACTCTAATTACAGATAACTGAGGCATCCATTTAGCTATTCTAGGGGCTAAATACTCTAGTTACAGATAATTGAGGCAGACATTCAGCTGTTCTAGTGACTGGCTACTCTAATTACAGATAACTGAGGCAGCCATTTAGCTATTCTAGGGGCTAAATACTCTAGTTACAGATAATTGAGGCAGACATTCAGCTGTTCTAGTGACTGGCTACTCTAATTACTGATAACTGAGGCACCCATTTAGCTATTCTAGGGGCTAAATACTCTAGTTACAGATAACTGAGGCAGACATTCAGCTGTTCTAGTAACTGGCTACTCTAATTACAGATAACTGAGGCAGCCATTTAGCTATTCTAGGGGCTAAATACTCTAGTTACAGATAACTGAGGCAGACATTCAGCTGTTCTAGTGACTGGCTACTCTAATTACAGATAACTGAGGCAGAAATTAAGATGTTCTTCTGACTGGCTACTCTAGTTACTGATAACTGAAGCAGACATTCAGCTGTTCTAGTGACTGGCTACTCTAATTACAGATAACTGAGGCAGCCATTTAGCTATTCTAGGGGCTAAATACTCTAGTTACAGATAACTGAGGCAGACATTCAGCTGTTCTAGTGACTGGCTACTCTAATTACAGATAACTGAGGCAGCCATTTAGCTATTCTAGGGGCTAAATACTCTAGTTACAGATAACTGAAGCAGACATTCAGCTGTTCTAGTGACTGGCTACTCTAATTACAGATAACTGAGGCAGCCATTTAGCTATTCTAGGGGCTAAATACTCTAGTTACAGATAACTGAGGCAGACATTCAGCTGTTCTAGTGACTGGCTACTCTTATTACAGATAACTGAGGCAGCCATTTAGCTGTTCTAGTGACTGGCTACTCTATTTACAGATAACTGAGGCAGCCATTTAGCTATTCTAGGGGCTGAATACTCTAGTTACAGATAATTGAGGCAGACATTCAGTCATTGTTTTTAGGGAAGTTACTGATGTGTTCTAGTGGCTGGCCTAGTTTTTCCTTCGCAGGACTTTGCAATCAAACCCAGGTGATTTCCTGTACAATGTTATATTCAGTAGTTTGCCATTTCTTTCTGAACAAGAAGTCAACATTTAAGTCCAACTGACTGGTGTGTGGTATGAACCCCTTCCCCGCTGTCAAAGCACAGGAAGTTTAAACACAATTGCATTAAACCTCTCGGCTGTGCTGACCTCACGAGACTGACTACTCTAGAGATATCTGAAGCAGTCAGTGATTAATTGTAGATGGTTTCTGGTGTGTGTGCACCTCACGAGACTTTTTACTTTCCTCCGACAAATCTCTTGACCCATATAGAGGCCAGATCGACCCGTGACAGTACTGGTGAGTTAAAATAAACCCAATGGTTGGATATGAACTTGGGACCAGTGTTGGTATGTGAGTGCACTAACTACTTTGCTATTCTTTTATGTGTAAGCCTCTTGTACCTCTGAAGAGTTTTAGTAAAAATAAGAATTGTAATAGCTAACACTGCGGGAGATAGAATGTTTGTGGTATTGAATGTTGAAACTATATCTGCAGTTGCTAAACATAGTCCGCTAAAATGACATGTGTAAAATATGTAAGATATATGCAAAGAAGAAGTAATTTTGTTTTTATATGTGTCTTTTGTAAAACAAGTAGCACAAGAACACTTAGTATCTTCCCCTGTTTAATTGTATTTATGCAAGAGAATTTGTAAAATGTGGGATCGAATCATCATTGTCAGCATCATAATCTTTTTTTTTAATCATTTCAAATTTGCTTTGTCATCACTAGAGTTGAATCCCTCTTAGTAAATATTTCTTCTTTCTATTTTTTCACTTTCACTTTAGGTGTTATAACATTAGGTTAAAGAGAGTCAACAAATCAATCAGAAAGCCACCATCTCCAGCACAAGATGATTACCATTTTATGAGCAGATGAGAACAAATCTTTATTCTGCAGCTCAGAAGAGAGCACAATTGATTGTGCAATCACATGTATACAACATTCAAGACTGGCGAACCAGTCATGTCCACATGTGAATTGATGCAGCAGACAGTTAATCATATACTCCAAGACTGATTGGATATGACATATCTAGACAAACCATCTGGCCTAGAGAAACAAGTCTAAGATAAACTTTATGGACCACTAAGTGAACTAAAAAAAAGACAGTGAAGTTTACAAGAAACAACATTACAGATACAGACAATAAATTTCAAGCACCTGAAAGAAGAAGGTTAGGAAGAGCTTTGTGTCACTGTGCCCACATGCTTCCTGGAGCAACTATTTCTCATCTTGTCTCTTAGACATTGGTTATTTGCTTGTAAATCCTCTGGAAGACTCTAAGCCCTAACTCTTGTCTAATGCACTGGCATTCAGTTCGTGTCAGCCCTGAAGAAGGCTGGCATCTGTCTCGGTTCCAAAGTTCCATCTACGTGGGGGATGTGTTGTAGAGGTCACATTCCCCTCTCCAAGCTTAGAAACCTGCGGGGCGAGATACTGGAACTTCACACCTCTGGAGAGACACATTAGGGTGTAACCAGGTCACAGTTAAGCACCACACATACAGACTGGGGCGAGGCCTGGGTGGATAGGTAATTTTTCATCCATATGTTTGGGGGATTTCAGTGTTAAGTCTCCAGCTCAGTGCCCAAGGGAAGTTTTCTGTCACATGAACTTCCAGCTCCAGATGGTCACAGAAATCTGCCCAATTGAGTCAATAAAGATAACAAAATGTCAGGATAATTTTAACAAAATGTCAGGATAATTTTACTTCTCATCAGATGTAAAAGTGTGGTGTTTTTGTACTTCTGGCAACTTCAATGTACGCTAGCAGAAATGTGAACAACATAAATGCTGCCTCTGTCCCCACTTCAACATTCCTTGTATGTGACATTTGTTCATTGAAAGCACTACACAGTTCACAGATTATAAAGAAGTGTGTAGTTACTAGTACGATTATTCATATATTCTTATTATTATAATTATATATGTGTTTTAATATACTTTTCAGAATACATGTGCAGTTCTTAATGTTCACATGAAGAAGAATGTCTGTGGTGGACTCCATATTTGTCCTTGTTGGTTTCAGATCACCATTGTTTCCTTGCTTTGACACAGAAATAACAATAAAATGTGATTTGTTGAAATGATTACTTGCTCAGTGTCTTCTCTCCTTCATTAGTTAGTTATTTAGTTAGTTGCCAGATTATCTCCACTGCACACAGACAATTCAGTCCATAAGTGTTCCAGTTCTGTACCAGCTTTCTTCAGGAAAAATGTACCTGTCCCTCATTGAACAGACAATATAGTTATCATAACGTATGACTTGTTGGACGTTATTTTTTGTGCGTTAACAATTGTAGGCATTATTGTTATGAATTTCTTATTTATCATTTCATTGGACATTATTTTTCATATCTGTTAATTCAGTGGCCATTATTTTTATGTATTATTGTGTTTTCACATATTGCACATTTAACAAAAATATGTATTTGTTAACTTGTTGGCTAAAATGCATAATTATTTGTTATCTTATTTAATATTTTTATTCTTATTCTAAACTTGTTGAATGTTTGTTTTTCATAGTTGGACCTTATTTTTCATAATTGTTAACTTATCTTCTTTGTTTAAGCTTATTCAACATCATTTTTTTTAAATTTATTTTTAAAAAATACCTTGTAGGCATTATTATATTATCATACCAGGTCAAGTGTGTGAAGTTTCTCCTCCATTCCAGATGTGTTATATGCTGATATACTTGTCTCAAAGATTAAGCCATGCATGTCTAAGTTCACACTGTCTCATGGTGAAACTATGAATGGCTCATTAAATCAGTCGAGGTTCTTTAGATGACACAATCCTACTTGGATAACTGTGGCAATTCTAGAGCTAATACCAGACACTTGGTTTGAGGCACTCAGCTGAGGGATGTGACTGAACGCCTCTAAGTCAAATCCCCCGAAAGTGAGGGCCTGGCCACTACTCACCTCTTGCTCTTGGATGTCTGATGCTGAGCCGGCAGCATCTGCAGCCTATCTTGTTCCAGACGTACTGGTCATCCTTTCCCCTGGAGAAAACAAGGCAAGGCCAAGAGAGGAATCATGCTGCATGGGCAACACATGTTCTCTGAATCCATGCTCAGTCATTGTGTGATGAAATTCTAGCTCTAGTTCCAGTCCACATATTTTCGTCTGTAAAGACGGCAAGGTGCCACTTACTTGTTCTGGAGAAAATAATGTGGTCATTTCCCCTTACCTTCCATGTCCTCATAAGCCATTTGTCACCTCTGCTTTTGACAGCAGCATCCAGCTCTCAGGACAAGTGAGTGCAAAGTTGTGTACTTATTCCGTGGGTACTCGGTTCCCTGAATAGCATCTGCCATATTATGCGTTACTCAACCTCTGCATTCATCATCATCACGTTCCAAGCCGATAAGCTAGGATGGCCATAGTTTGCTATCTCAAACGATCAGTCTTGGATCAGATCTGTGTTCTTGTCCTGATTTTGCTATAAGCCCAACTATCCAGGTATTTATCACTTTGTCTTCCCCTTGCTCTTTTCTCATCATGTTTTCCAGTTGTTTAACTGTTCAAGTTGATTTCTCCTCATAACAGGCCCAAAAACATCCTGGCTTTCTGTATCTAATTTCTCATGTCAATTTATGTTTTTCTTTTAGGACTTTCTCATATCTTTTTCTGTTTATGGCATCATGTCATCTACTGCCTATAATACCTTGTGGTGTAGGACACAAGGATCTTCAGCCTGAGGAATTAAGGCCGCCTGGCTAGTGCAGTTGCCGCGAACTGTGCAGGTTAGGGTTTTCTTTTTCATCCCGACAGAAAAAACCTCCACACCTTATCGGGGGATTCGAACTCGGGTCTCCTGAAGTGAAGACCTGCATTCTAGCCACTCGGCCAGCTGCTCCTCCTTTTTCTGTTTGTCCATGATATTCTTTGCATGTTCCCCAGAAACCACATATCCACTGACATGAGATGTTTCTTAGCTTGTTTGAGTATTGTCCATGTTTCACATGCATGCAATAGTATAGGATCTATATATTACTTCCACATGCTTTTTCTCACCGCTGTTGACAGAATTTTATTGGTGAGAATGTTTTGCATCTTGAAAATGGCTACCTTTGCCATAACAATTATTGTTCTAATCTCAACAAGGTACTTTCCATCAGATGTTATGACTGTTCCAAGAAATGGTACTATACTGATTCACCTGTTTAAGAGGGAGTGTCCGTGGAGAAGTGGTTAAGCCATCTGCCTCTCGCTCCGAAGGTTGTGGGTTCAATACTGGGTCATGTCTTTCGGTTCACTGGTGCATTTTTCTCGGAGACTCCTGGGGGTCATCGCTGGAGCTATGGAGTTCGTGCTTTGTGCGATGCTTTCTGCAGGTCGCCCTGCGGAAAGAGACCGAGCCAAATGGGATTAAACCCAGGGCAATAAAGTTGATCCTCCTGAATTTTAAGAGCTGTTTAAGAAAACCTCTACATTGGGACTCGTAAAAACTTAAAATTATCAAACCTACCCAGACAATGTTTCATTCTGCAATTTTATGATACTGCCTTCGTATCTTCCTCTGTCCTCTGTCGGAGCTTAGGCCTTCAACCAATTCACTCTAAGCCCTAGAATCCTTCACTCTGCATTACCTGAGATACAACCCCTTCAATACCCCTGCTCTGTAGGCTGAAACACTACAACAAGCATGATTTTAATCCAAACCAGACATGTCACTATTCAAATGATCAGATTCAATCTTAATATCATCAGAAAATATTAATCTCATTCAGGATAAATGCATCTGATTCATCATCATTTCAATCATTGAGCACAAGTTCAACAACTTGCTCCAATCTGATTCATCATCATTTCAATCATTGAGCACAAGTTCAACAACTTGCTCCAATCTGATTCATCATAATTTCAATCATTGAGCACAAGTTCAACAACTCGCTCCAATCTGATTCATCATCATTTCAATCATTGAGCACAAGTTCAACAACTTGCTCCAATCTGATTCATCATCATTTCAATCATTGAGCACAAGTTCAACAACTTGCTCCAATCTGATTCATCATCATTTCAATCACTGAGCACAAGTTCAACAACTTGCTCCAATCTGATTCATCATCATTTCAATCATTGAGCACAAGTTCAACAACTTGCTCCATTCTGATTCATCATCATTTCAATCATTGAGCACAAGTTCAACAACTTGCTCCATTCTGATTCATCATCATTTCAATCATTGAGCACAAGTTCAACAACTTGCTCCAATCTGATTCATCATCATTTCAATCATTGAGCACAAGTTCAGTGTTCAAAATCAACACAAGACGGTCTGCTTCCAAATTGCCTGCAGCTAATTGTGAACCAGGTGTGCAGGATTGTGAATCGTGTCAGTTATCCCTTTGCTACAGATGCTGGGCTTTGGTCATGTTATGAGGAATCAACTAGAAAACTTAGTGATAACTGGCAAAATTGTTGGGAAAAGAGCAAAAGGAAGGCAGATAAACACCTGAATAGCTTAGCCACATGGTATAATCAGAACAAAGACACAGACCTCACCCAAGACTGGCGCGTGTGTGATATGGCGAACCATGACTGCCCATGCTTATCTACATGGCATACGCTTATGATGAATTATTTCAACCACTTCAGATTATCCCATGCTGGAATGCTAACACAATCTAAAAATATGTAATCACTTCAGATTGTTCCATGTTGTGTTTGTGTTAAAGAGAAAACAATTTTGATACACTTAAAAAATTGTTAAAAAGACAGAAAATAAACATGATTCAAAGTTGATATTTTTAAATTCTTTAATTGATTCATTTCTGGAGAATTTTCATTGTCAAACCAAAGTAAAACAAAAGTAAAAACCGATACACAGAAAATTCCACAAAAACATACAGTATGCAGGTAATGACAGATTCACACAAAGTAATATATACGTTGGACTTAACGATATGGTAAATAGGTAAATAAGAACACACTGAACAAAAAGATATGTAAACAGTGCTGGAATGCTGGACAAGTTTTAACAATAGTTACAAGTGAAGTGTTGCTTCCCTTTCTCATTTTGCCGCTCCACATCTGGCTACATAGTGCCTCACACACAGCGGCCTTCATTGCCTCAGGCATGCAGTTGACACTTCTCTTGTTAGTGCGGCCTTTGTGAAGTTAAAGTGATTTTTTTCTTCACAATACACATGGACAATCTGAACAATGCTAAAGTGGCAGTTATAGATCAGTCACTACTCACAATCCGCGGTCTATAAAAATAGGCCAGGGCTATATACCCAATGTGCCTCCAGGCACATAAAATGGTTTTTTACTTAACTGTACTACGTTCAGAAAGCAATGGCAAACTACTGAACGTAAACTTGTCAAGAGATCCCTAACAGCTGGGCTTGACTGTGACATCCTGTAAAGGATATGCAACTAACTTAACTACTAACTCACAAGGCGCCATTTATTAGAGAATACCTTTTCCTTCGCCCTGAAAAGGACTTGGTTGGCGGTGTTCTGTCTGTATACAGAGAAGGTGAGATATTTGTACCTATTGGGCAACATCCTACTTCATTAGGGCATTCTTTAGGCCCAGGTTTTCCCCCTTCTTCAACTCGTACCATGATCATTCTGGGTTAGGTAGGTTTTCTTAAATATTTTGTCTAAATACCAACATCTTTATGTTTTCAACCTGCCACATAATTGCAAATACATACGAGACATCCTATTTTTCACTCTCGCCTCATAAGGTTTGGTATCTGAATCCACTACCCACAGATGAGTGGGGACTATGGCATTGTGGGGTTCCTCTGAAACAATGGCCCTGGACCTAGAATACTGTGTTCAAATGTTTCAAACTTGACAATTTAAAAGTCTGAGGTGGATACCATACCTTAAAGTCACTCCGAACTCAGTTTTAGAAATACCTGCATGTACTGAGTCACTGTTTTATGGGGTGAGATATTCAATTCCTTTCTGAAATGCCTTTATCTTCCTCATCTTTGGACAGTAAACAAACTCAAAAGATATGTTTGATAAAGGAAAATATAATCTTAATCCTCAATTTCCAGTTTTCAAGTGGTTACCATGCTTTTGGGGACAAGGTTATTGTCATATGAAAGTAAATGTACACATTTAAAGAAGATTTATCATTCAAGCAATGTGTCAACTTTTCTGACATTCATTCAGACACATATCAACACCCAAAAATAAAACATTAATGTTGATCTGATGCATTGGTTTCATATTACAAGCTCCTGGATAACTGTCAGTGAGAGAAATTAATAAGGTAAGTGGGAAGGGGAAATAAAACTATCTATGAAAGAGCAACATGAGGAAAATTATCTAGTAAGAAACAAAAGGAACTGTAAAAAACAGCAATGTATCATGGGGAAAAAATTTAACTAGAATTATCACAAAAGTACAGCAAAGAAAAGAAACAAAATTTCAGAAATTAGAGGGAACCATTTGAAAACAGTGGAAAAAAGAAACTGTTTAGAATAAACAAGAGATGGAATGAGAAAAATTATGAGGAAAGGGCTACTGCACAGAGGAAACAGGTTATTTGGAAATAGAAACAGTACTTAGACAAAGGAAAAAAAGGAAGAGTAGCTCAATACAGAAAATAAATCTAGAAAGCGTAACACAAAACAGATAAGAAGAACACAGAAAAAAAGAACTCTCTAGAAAGAGTAACCCAATACAGAAAAGAACTCTAGAAAGAGTAAAACAACACATAAAAGAGGAACTGTAGAAATATACAGCTTAGTCTTGGATGAATGTCAAGTTCTTTAGCTACAACAAGCTTGGTGGGATCTAGTTAACAAATGTTAACTTATTTATGTTAATACATTATATAACATATACAATGAGGAGTGTTCAATAGACATCAAATGTAGATTGGCCATGGCAATGCTGAGATTAAACAGTATTAAGAACCTGCAGTACACAACACCCAACAAAAAAAGAAAGTAACATTTTTGAGAACATGCATCTTTCCTCTGGCATCATATTAGTGTGAATCATGGACAATTTCAAAATCACTAAAGAAGAAAATCAGGACTTTTGAATGTAAATGTTACCAAAACAAACTTGGATTATTGCAGACCGAGAAGAAGAGAAATAGTGACATTCTAGAAGACATTCTAGAACATTGAAGAAAACTGATTCATAAACGGTCTTCGAAACTAAAATACCTTGGACATATTGAATGTCATAAACTGCACCTGTCACTGTCACATACTGCCAATATAGTACCTTGCGGTGTATGGCAGGGGGGTCTTTGAGCCTGAGGAATTAAGGCTGCCTGGCTAGTGCAGTCGCCACGAACTGTGCAGATTAGAGCTTTCTTTTTGCCCCTGACAGAAAAAACTCCACATCTTACCGAGGATTTGAACCCGGATCTCCCAAAGGAGAATCCAGCATTCTAGCTACTCGGCCAGCTGCTCCTCTGTAAGTCCCATAGCAGATACTGCTGTTGGGGTTGAAGCGTTAGTCCTTGACATATTGTAGGCCATGGCATATGAGGTAGAGTGGCCAGTTCCCTTTCTCATCACCTTTCGGTATCAAACAACTCAGACAATTATGAGACATTTTTATGAGACAGTCTCAGAACAAATTCTGGGGATTGAATCCGGATCCCTATTAGCATGTGCAAGTTGTATATGAAGTAACTAACTCTGAAATAGCATGACGTTGATCTAATGATTGGTGAAGGATTCCATTTGACTTTGTCCCTGAGTTTTCATAAATTCTTAGAGATTATTCATCGTCATCTACCTTTTATCGCCCAATGGAATATAGCCCCTCAACCAACTGTCTCCTGCACCTCCCCCTCGCCCTCCCAATATTGCTAATCTGTGTCTCTAATTCTCTTCTTTGAGTGTGTTTTAGGTCTGCCTCTATGTGTTAGAGATTATGGATACTGTCGAGCTTACTTTCTCTAATCTATTTTGATGTTATACATAGATATAAAATAAATACAAAACAATTATATTGAGAACAAAATGAAACAAGCGTGAGGGAAATTACAGGTCATGCATGCTGCCCTTCAATCACATAATTTTTTGGAAATATCAGATCCCAAATACAGCTTATCTCCTCATTGTTGAAGAGTTGAACAATTTAGTCACTGTAAAGTCTAATTTGTAAAAAAGTATTTGTACTTGAACACAGTTCCTATATCAGTGAAGAGAATGTGCACACTGATACTGTATTTCCTGAACATATGTGTCCCCCTTGTTTATGGCTGCCAACAGTCCTCATTGTTTACATGGCAGGGACTGTCCGGCAGGAACTTACAAATGCTTTGTCTCAAAATTTCAAATGAAGGAAAGCTGATGTTTCTACTCCACATAATGTAACATGGGTTAATTATTTTAGCCAGTGAAAGATGGAAGACCTGTTCTCCGAGCTGTTAGTAACAGCTTTATTTCTATTCTCCATACCAGCACAAATAGCACTTGCTGTAAGACATTTTTCAGTGGTGGATATGCATGGATCTAAGGATGGTAATTCTCTGATTATTATTTCAATTAAAGTGCTAATACTCACAAAAATGCCACTTCAGTGTTACGTACTATGTAAAGATTTCCATTCATGTATACCCACAAATCCAGATTTACTGAGAAAAACTGCAACAGTGGAAAAATATAAACAAATGCAAATATAGAACACCAAGAAAAATGACAATATTTTCAAAGCATACCACATGTAAATCTTTTAGCATGTTTTATTTTTGTTTACAGATTTAAGACAAATAAGAATGGCAAGAGTGAATTTCGTTAATTTAAGCAACCATAGTCAATTAAAATATTTAACAATGTGACCGTATTAATGTCATAATTATCATGCTAAACTGTTACCAAAGGGAAGTTAAGTTAAAGTAAAGATGTGTTTTTGTATCAAGTGGAATGGTGTCCTCAAAAGCTCTATTTTTTTTTTACGCAAATACTCTTATTTTCTGTGTGAATCAGAGTAAAATATTTACAATCTGTGACACAACAAGTTAGCTGCATGTCCTTACAGGTCTTTGCAGTCAACCCCAGCATTTACTGGCTATTTGTGATTCACTATGCAATTTTATGTTCAGTGGTTTACCATTGCTTTCTGAATATCCGGCGCTCATACTATCAAAATCAACGCAAAGCCTGAGGCTGATTTCAAACCTTAAACCTGGTATGTCGGGGTATTGTGAACACCTAAGCTGTGTGCGAAAAATATGAGAAATGTCAGAGATGATATAACCAAGGAGCAATATGATGCCCTAAATAATGCTGGTCATGACATACCAGAGATACGATATGCTGATGGTACAGTATCCACAGAATGGTATAGAAAAACTAATAACCTCAACCCCAAAGAAAAGTGAAAATCACAACTTATATCTTAACATAGCAAAAACAAAGATAATGCATACAGATAAAACTAATATAGAGAAAACAATACATGTTAATGAGGAAAGATTGGAGGTGGTGGAAAATATTTTGAATATCTTGGCTCATTCATTACCAACAATGGTGACACAATGAAAGAAGTTAAAAGACGAATAGCTTTAGCTCTTCAAAAACTAAAACAACAGAATAATTTGTGACTTGGGACGGATAGACCTACAAAAATTATATTTCTAAGAGCATGCATCTTTCCCATGTCAACATACAACTGTGAGGCCTGGACATTACTAAACAAGCTGAACAGCGCATAAATGCCTCTGAATGTAAGTGTTGTGGATGGAATATCTTGGATACAGAAAAGAACAAATGCATCCATTTGACAAGATCTGAATAATGAAGAAGGTTGGCTACTAAAGATGATAAAACAAAGAAAATTGAAATATTTTGGTCACCTGAAACATCATGAAAGTTTGGAGAAAACAATAATGGAGGGGTATATGCTCGGGAAGAGAGAAAGAAGAAGGCCAAACAGATGGGTGCAAGATGTGGCAGATATTCTCCAGATGGGTGTATCGCATGTGGGACATCTTGCTTATGACCGAGAAGATTTCCGGACGGTTATTACAGGAGCGAGATTCTGCAAGAGACATGCTACAGAATGAATTAATGAACACCTAAGCTATAGACACCAATTGGGGTTGATTGTAACGTGCTGTAAAAGACATGCAACTAACTGTGACACAAGTGTTCCTCTCTCTAAGACACATTCAACGTGTGAATTAGGTCATCATCATGCAGCAAGTCCTTCGTTCCTCTTTCTAAGCCACATTCAATGTGTGAATCAGGTTATCATCATGCAGCAAGTCCTTTGTTCCTCTTTCTAAGACACATTCAATGTGTGAATCAGGTCATCATCATGCAGCAAGTCCTTTGTTCCTCTTTCTAAGACACATTCAATGTGTGAATCAGGTCATCATCATGCAGCAAGTCCTTTGTTCCTCTTTCTAAGACACATTCAATGTGTGAATCAGGTTATCATCATGCAGCAAGTCCTTTGTTCCTCTTTCTAAGACACATTCAATGTGTGAATCAGGTCATCATCATGCAACAAGTCCTTTGAAGAACATTGCTTCTCCCCACAGCTCGCAGAAAAGACTCTCCATCCCTTGCTAGTTTTCCTGCCCATGGTGCCTGCAATGTCCTATCTCTACCTTCGTGCTGGTCGACCCCTGGATGTCCAAAGGATTTTAGTTTCCGAGATATGATGCTTTTTATGAGCCTGCTTTCTTTCAAGTTCAGATGTTGTAAAATGTAGACAAAGAAATAAAGTACACTGGAATCATATTAATGCACAATTAATGGGACAGAAAATTACCAGCAGGTTTACATATAACTAAGAAGTGAATGATCAAAGGAAAGAAGAACTCTGAAATATAATAAATGGTTCGGTACAAAAGTGTACTGAATATTTACTATGTGAAATGTATAAGAGGTCATTAAAAACATTTCTTGGAGTTTAACAACTCACAACCAGCAAATTCTAAGAATACATGTTAACATTTCACGAGGCATCATAAAGACATTCATATTTAGTTGAAGTTAGGTCCAAAACTTGCGTGGCATCAATAAATTAAGATTTTTGTTTTTAATGGCGTTCATTTTTGGGCTAAAATAATCATTAGAAATCAATAACTCCATTACTCTCAACCCTGCACTTAGACAGCTGTTTGGAATGAACATATACATTTGCACGTGTGCCTGCTTACACACGGACACACAACACATATCTGGGGAGCTGTAACAGCTAGCACACTTACACACCAGCCCGGTGGTCATGCATTCAAATTGCCATCAATACAGATTTTATTTTAATTTACCAGCCTGAAGTGGGTTAGCAAGAAATGTCAGTTGGGTCAAAGCGGTTTATGTTAAACTGGCCACATCATCCATTGCATGCCAGATATTCTACACAAACATGGGGCTGGCATCACATATAATACCTACATATGAACTCTGATGCACATGCATGCTCGTGTGATGTAGCTGTTTCTTAAACATGCTCTTCTTCTTTACCCCCGAATGTTACCCTGAAATCTACTCAATAGTAGACATCCACATCTCATCTTGTGACCAGGCCAAGATAACTTATATCTCTGTATACTTGCCAATAGCTGTCTGTTTACCCCATACTCTTGTAAAAACTTGTTCACTTGATACAGCTAGCATGTTATTGACCACATCAGCACCGGGTGCCAACTGATCTATTAAAAACACAGGTCTAGGACCATATGTCCAATTCACCTCAAGACGTGTAAAAGGGTCCTTTATTCTACATCATTTCACCCCAGAGGCAAATGTAGTTCACTACGTGGAACTGAAAACTGGTTGACTGTATTTGTCACAGACTAAGCATTAACTTGTTTTACAGTTTCATAGGAAACTGAATGGTTTGAGAACTGTGAAATGCGTAGATTACAATAAGAAACGAGCACACTTAATAACTACTACACTACAAGAAAAAGTCCTATTCTCTTTATGATGCTTCATGAAGGATGCTACAAGTGCCATTTACCGGGGACAATACAATATAAAGAAATATTAAAAGTAAGTAAACAATATTCTCTTAAAACTGGAAAGATATGTTTAAACATAGAAAAGTACTCAAATATTCTTAAAAATTTAAAGTTATTCGTAAAATGTGGCAGTTATTCTTTTAAAAAAAAAATATAACTGAACTGTTTTATACAAATTTCAAAACTGTTCTTACAACTGACAGATATTAACATTTTATTAACAACTGAAATATATTCTCAAAATGTGACAATAATACTTCAATATAGACAGTTTTTGAATTAGTTGTTTTAGATACAACTGTTAATTTACAACTCATTCAGCCCCAATCACATGCAGATATATAAATACAGTTCTGTGTCCTTATTATGTCACAATGAACATATACATTGTGAACAATGATGAAGTGTTATATATCAACATATATTCAATTAAATGTTGCAAATAATATCAAATATTTTCTCGTACAGAAATCTGCAGGTTACTGCACTTTGTCTAACTGTAGAAATTGCTATCATCTATGTTTATTTTTTCCAATTTTCTCCCTGCTCAGTGGTCATGGGTTTACATCCGCATCAAGGCAGATTTAAACAAATGACCCGGAGCCCCAGGTTAACCCTGCCGAACATGAACATCAGGAAATGTAGGATATAACAGCACTTACTGCAGAACCTGACAGCCTTGTTTTATGTTTGTTTCCTTTCACATTTTAGCATCATTAAACACACACCACAGTGATTCAACAAACAAAGGCCAGAGAGTTTTAAATGATGGTCAACTTCTTTTTGTTTTTCTTAACCATGCCAATTCAATGAGTCAGTCTCATGGTGACCACAAAGTAACAGTTGCCTAAGAATAGACAGCCTCTCAACATCAGGATGTTCCGTCAAATACTGCATCAATTTGATTAGTTCAATACACTTGTTTCTTTGCTCTATTCTCATCTACACTAGAGTATTTTTTTTTAAATGTTGCATGTCCTTCGCAGGGTGTTGTAATCAACCGTGCGTTGATTTTATAGGCAATGTTACGTTCAGTGGTTTGCTATTGCTTTCTGAATGAGAAGTCAATGTTAAGTCCAACAGGCTGGAGTTGGGAATCATCAACTACTTGGCCATCAGCTGACAGGAGATTTCAGAGCCAGCTATCTTAACCTTTCAGACACGCTAACCTCTACGCTAGATTATAAAAAAACAAAAACCCAGTTGTCCAATAGCAGTTTCCTGCTTTGGGTCTGTGATATGATAAGGTCATCATATTTTGTAGACCTGAGAGCTAGGGAGGAATGGGTAGCCAATCTTTCCTTCACTTTGGCAAGTGATGAGCCCAGGTGTCAAATCTTCGTCTGACTGCTCATGAGATTACCACGCTAGAGTATAGAGGACAATAACACCTGCAGTACTGTATATTTGTATCTATACACACAATGTCTTCACTCTTCACAAGACTTGAGGCTTGGCCTGTATTTTCTCACTTTGTAGTGTTAACATGTAGTTAAAGTTTATGGGTTTTTTATATCCAAGTTCTCTTCTTTTTACCAATATATACAACTATAAGTTCTGAGAAATTATTGACCACATATACTGATCTCAGCGCCATAACACTTAGAAACATTGGCTTCAGATACTGGAAGCATTCCTTGAACTCGTTCTTATTTGTTTGCCCGAAATGTTTCTTTTTGGCATAACTGTGCTGTGCCTGTTTACAGCAGAGCTGCAATATTTGCTCCTTTCAGCTGATATATCCAACTTCTTCAGGCATTTGTTGACCGGGTTAACCCTTTCTGTCCCGGAGACTGTCATGTTAACTCCCTCCAGCACAGTTATTGTCAGTGTCTATGGATTAGGAGGGGTAATGAATGCAGTTTCACAGTCCTGACACACCGGGTTCGTAAGTCAACTGCAGGCAGTCTGACGGCAGATTGCTCTGCACTGATTTTGACATTAGGCTGATATGGTAGTGGCTGTTCAAGAAGCAAGAGCCAACTAATGAACGTACAATTTCCTCTAAAATCACAAACAGCCAAAAAATGCTGGGTTGATTGCAATATCCTGTACTGGACATGCAACTAACTTTATGATAGTTATTAAGTAACTCAAATGTCACAAAGGTTGTTAATAAATCCCAACATGTCCCAGACAGTTATTGTAACACTTTCTAATTCAGATATTTCTATTTTGTTTTAAAAAATAAGGTCTCACGGTTCCCCAGGGGCCAGAGCCACCGCATGAGATCCCACGTCCCTGTGTGTCACTGTGATGACTGCCTCTGCAGCTGGCCCTGGCAAGATCAAGTGCAGATAGCTACACGTTGTCTTAATCAAAAGGCCTACACTATACAGCAACAACTTCATGAGGCAAAAATTGTGAATGCAAATAAGTGATGCATGCAGGTGCCAATCAACATATGGTGAGCTGCTAGGTACAGAATGAGTTAGCAAATCTGCCTATTGACTGTCAATCGGGCTCCTTTTGTGAAGCCCAAACATTCATGGCAATGATCTCATTCTTGCCATTTCCACAGATAAGTCATGAGGGAAATAAGTCTGGCTTTTACTTTGTATGTTGGGCGTTATACACATATAAGATTTTTGTTCTGCTAGATCTATTGCGTCTTATAGAAAATGAAACAAACCTCCAGCATTGACATCAGCTTTTCTACTTCATAGTTAATCAAGTACATGTAAAACATATATACGTCCATCTAAATACTGAAAGGTAAAATATACTGCCAGAGAAGAATAAATATACTATATTTATTGTGAATGATATTTGTATGATATGAGTGGAAAAGGATGAACAAAATAATCTGGAATCAAGAGAGTTTATTCTGCACATGTTTACTGACTGTCATTTAAAATATATAGCTTAAAATCACAATAGCCTGGCAATCATGTCAGTTCCCGTGTCTTTGTATGTTAAACAGGTGCTCTGTGTGGTCTTGGAAGGTGATGGATTAGATGAGGAAGAAGAAGATGAAAAGAAAGAAGAATAAAAGGAGGTGAAAGGAAAAGAAAGAATAAGAAAGGGAAGAAAACAATTTTTAAAAAAAAGGAAGAGGACAAGAAAATGAAGAACAAACAAGAGAAGGAGAAGAATAGCAACACAAAGAAGACAAAAATAGAAAATGGAGGAGAGAACCAAAAAAGTAGAAAATGAAGAATAAGAAACTATGGTGATGCATAAAGTATGTATTGTGAAATACAGCAAACATGAAAAGAAGAGAAAGATTAAGAATTGCGGAGAGGAGAATGAGCAGAAGAAAAAGAAGGGAAATGAAGAATATAAATAGCAGGCATGAAAGGATGAAGATAAAGATTAAGAATACAAAGGAAAAGAATTAGAGGAATAAGAGGAGACAATGAAGAAGAAGAAACTGTGGTTGATGCATAGAGCACATACTGTAAATGACAAAAAAAAAAAAAAACACACATGGTGCAAATATAATTACCCTCAACTTTTTAAACAACCTACATAATGAGTTAAGTATTCAAATATTATGTTGCTAATGTCTATGTACATGTGATGAGTAAAAATCAGTTTTCATTCCATGAAACATGGTCTGGAATAGAAAAAAATGAGAAAACTCATGTCCATGGAATTTAAATACTGAGATATCCAAATAATAGTAAGGATGACTGAAACAGCAAAATTCAAAAACATTTTAAAAAATAGGAAAGGGTGTGAAAAAGCTGCTTTCACAACATTATAACAGTGATCAGGTTGTGAAGAACAAGTGATAAAAATCACAATGTAACACAGTGCAGATCTGAAAAAATATACATAAAACTATGCTGGAATAACAATTCGATGACAACTTTTGCTTGTTATGACTGTAAAACTTTCTTATTTGTCGCTTCATTTGTTAATGTTTCATATTCTCGAAGGTCATCCATGGTCATATCTGAGAGAAATAAACAAATATGTATTACATAAAGTTCATAAAACAAAACAGAGGATTGTAGGTAAGATATGTTAGTTGGTTGTGAATCCTCAAAAAGATTAAGTTATAACTCTTAAGTCTGGTGCATTGACGTTCAGGTCGTTTTAGTCCTAAAATGGGCCTGTATCCATCGGAGTGAAGTTTGAGTAGAGACTTTCCTCCCGACCCAGTACTAAAGTACTATCTCCTATAGGGACTGTGTTGTGGAACTCTCCTTTCCCTCTCCAAGCTCAGAAACCAGCCTTGTTTGCAAAACTGCTGCTGGAATTTCATATCTCCAGAGAGGTACCTCAGGGTGTACCCAGGTCACGATTCGGTACAGGATAAAGACTGGTTGGCATTAGGCCATGGTTGGTCATGTTTCCAGAGAGATACCTCAGGATGTACCCAGGTCATGATTCAGTACAGCATAAAGATTGGTTGGCATTAGGCCATGGTTAGTCATGTTTCCAGAGAGATACCTCAGGATGTACCCAGGTCATGATTCAGTACAGGATAAAGATTGGTTGGCATTAGGCCATGGTTAGTCATGTTTCCAGAGAGATACCTCAGGATGTACCCAGGTCATGATTCAGTACAGGATAAAGACTGGTTGGCATTAGGCCATGGTTAGTCATGTTTCCAGAGAGATACCTCAGGATGTACCCAGGTCATGATTCAGTACAGGATAAAGATTGGTTGGCATTAGGCCATGGTTAGTCATGTTTCCAGAGAGATACCTCAGGATGTACCCAGGTCATGATTCAGTACAGGATAAAGATTGGTTGGCATTAGGCCATGGTTAGTCATGTTTCCAGAGAGATACCTCAGGATGTACCCAGGTCATGATTCAGTACAGGATAAAGATTGGTTGGCATTAGGCCATGGTTAGTCATGTTTCCAGAGAGATACCTCAGGATGTACCCAGGTCATGATTCAGTACAGGATAAAGATTGGTTGGCATTAGGCCATGGTTAGTCATGTTTCCAGAGAGATACCTCAGGATGTACCCAGGTCATGATTCAGTACAGGATAAAGATTGGTTGGCATTAGGCCATGGTTAGTCATGTTTCCAGAGAGATACCTCAGGATGTACCCAGGTCATGATTCAGTACAGCATAAAGATTGGTTGGCATTAGGCCATGGTTAGTCATGTTTCCAGAGAGATACCTCAGGATGTACCCAGGTCATGATTCAGTACAGGATAAAGATTGGTTGGCATTAGGCCATGGTTAGTCATGTTTCCAGAGAGATACCTCAGGATGTACCCAGGTCATGATTCAGTACAGGATAAAGATTGGTTGGCATTAGGCCATGGTTAGTCATGTTTCCAGAGAGATACCTCAGGATGTACCCAGGTCATGATTCAGTACAGCATAAAGATTGGTTGGCATTAGGCCATGGTTAGTCATGTTTCCAGAGAGATACCTCAGGATGTACCCAGGTCATGATTCAGTACAGGATAAAGATTGGTTGGCATTAGGCCATGGTTGGTCATGTTTCCAGAGAGATACCTCAGGATGTACCCAGGTCATGATTCAGTACAGGATAAAGATTGGTTGGCATTAGGCCATGGTTAGTCATGTTTCCAGAGAGATACCTCAGGATGTACCCAGGTCATGATTCAGTACAGGATAAAGATTGGTTGGCATTAGGCCATGGTTAGTCATGTTTCCTCCATGGGTGTGAGGTACTTTATTGTTAGCCGACTCCAACACAATGCACACAGGGAACAGTGGGTAATAACAGGATCTTCTTCTGCTACCATCCCATAACCCCGCCATGGCTCATCAAGATGCTTGAAGGATGAGTTCAGTTATAGTCCTTTACTATTCCCCACATTTTTATATTACATCATCATCATCATCATCTTCTTCCACTTCTGCCGTCAAGTGTCCTGGGGAGGAATAATTTGTGCTCCAGCAGCCCGATGGGCAGCACTGGATAGTGTCATTCCATGCTGTTGTACAATATCTTTGATGCCGTCAATCCATTTTCTTCTTGGACGTCCTCTTGGTCTCGTCGCAGATGATCTTTGATGTAAGGCCTGTGATGGTAGTTGATGGTCTTGCATTCTAACGACATGGCCAAACCACTTGATCTTCTGTCTTTCAATAATTGGGGTACAATCCCACTGTCTGTCTGATAACAGCATTTCTTACTCAGTCTTGGATTGTTAAGTTGGCAGCTCTCCTCAGGTATCTCATCTCGCAGGTGTTGATTTGCAAAAGTGTGATTTTGATAAAGCCCAAGTTTGAGATTGGTAGCATAGGGTTGGTGTGAATATGCTGTTTATTATCTGTTGTTTTGCTGACGAGTATATTTGGATGTTTCAGTAAGGGTGATAGTTGATACGTAAGTGCACTAGCTTTTTGACATATATATTGCAAAGGCAATCAAATGCCTTTGAGTAGTCTATAAAGAGTACAGGTCTATACTGTACGTTTTGCTTTTTTAAAAATGTGTCCATATGTTAAATATGATGCCACAATAACTCAATATTGAAGAAGATTAGATATTAAGACAAACAAAAATGAGATAAATTAAATATTTTAGACATGTAAAAGACACAAAAGTCAAAAAAAGATCATTGTAAAGGGAAATGTATCGGATAAGAGAGGGAGTGGAAGATCACAGCATGGATTGAAGATGTGACAGATAATTTACATAAGACAACAGAGGCAGGACATCTGGCTTATGATAGAGAAATTGTGAAAGACTGATATGGGAATAAAGAAAAGGCCATTGGATAATGCTGTTATATAACAAAACAGAACAAATCAAGTAACCCCCCCCCCCCTCCCCCCATATTTGCATGCCATTATGTCTTATTAGGGGACATGGTATTACAATCATATGTTCAGTGATATGACAGCTCACATGGTGTTGTAGAAATACACTAGTTTGAGATGTGTGCTCTTGTATGGCTTGTTTGGGGACTGGTGATGATTTTGTTCTTTCTTTATAGGCAACCAACACATTCATTCCTAGCATATTCATGAGCTCTCCCAAAGGTGAGTGCAAGACTTGGGTGCTGACTGTCGACCATCATCAAAGGAAAATGTGAATCTTTTTCAGCATCATAGTATGCACAATTTGTAGTCCTCTGCAAAGTTGTATCACACTGGTCAATCCTACTGTCATCTGCCTAGGGTGACAAAAGTAGGCGAAGAGAGCTCTTGATCACTATGAATCCTGACCTTGGGGCATCAGCATTCCTGCGTCCTACATGTAGGGTCAAATGGTCTGTGTTACATTGGCAACCTTTGTTTTCCCATGTGATGTGACTGAGTGTCACATCTCTGTAATACATTACTGTTACATTTCCTATCACTTTATTTTTCAGTTTTCAAAACAATGTTCTTTCTTTAACTTCTTCAGTTATATATTGTAATGTTTCTTCAGTCAGGTTTTACAATTTATTTTCTCTACTGCTGATATTAGACAAGAAATAAGTAGAAAAAACAACATACAAAATGAAATTCTGTGATAAGCCAGTAGCACACTTATCAGCCCCACTAAACACCAGTGTCTTTGATTCAGGAGTTTAAAGTAAATTGCATGTCCTTTTCAGGACAATGCAAACCCCAGCATTTATTAGCTGTTTTATTTATTGCCTAGGCAATGTTAGTTTGCCGTTGCTTTCTGAAAGGCTAATGCGAGAAACCAACGCAAAGTGGCCTGCTTCCAAATAGCCAACAGCTGATTTCGAATTCTCAGCTCGGTATGACGGGGAAATAAGAAACTATCCAGATCAAAACAATGTGTAAATCTACATTAAATAAACAAAACAAAGAGGTTTTATTCTCCTACAGAAAAGGATACAAACAAATAAATAAAGAGAAAAGTTTTTATCCAAATTCCAACATATTTCTTACCAATCCACTCATCAATCCACGCAAACGCTTGTCTGTGACCAAGCAGCAAAATATCTCGAACAGACTAGAGGAGAATAAGACAAAAATACACTTCAAACAAACAATCAATGATTGCGTCCTTCTATTTTAGTCCTATGCTGCGCTGCTTAGGCACCAGTAGATAAACGTTTGTAGTTTATTGGTCATTGTTTTAGTCATTCTCCACGTTTCTTATCCACAAAGCAGTACTGATTTCACATAAGAGTGACAGATTCTCAGTTTGATACAACTTTTCATTTCTGTTAACCTCCACAAATTTCCTAGTACTATGAAAACTCCTCTTACCTTTGTTTATTCTTATGTTAACATACTCAAACGTTCCCCACCATCTTTCTTCACATGGTGTATTACATACTTCAACAAATGATAATGTTAACAAAGGCAGTCCTGCAGCAGTTACTGTCATTGGGGTTGTGAAATGTTAGCCCTTCACATATTATAGGTCACAGCACAAGGAGATGGGGTGGCCAGTCTGCTTCCTAACCAGATAATTGTCTGGTACCCATGTTATAGGGCTGGGTTAACCCCACGGCTGTACTGGTTAAGACAACAAGAGTCTTGCCACTGCTGGGGATTGAACCCTGATACTGTCTTGGTAAGCAAGTGAACCCAGACTACGGTCTTGGTAAGCAAGCGAACCCAGACTACTGTCTTGGTATGCAAGTGAACCCAGATTATTGCCTTGGTAAGCAAGTGAACCCAGACTACTGTCTTGGTAAGCAAGTGAACCCAAATTACTGTCTTGGTAAGCAAATGAACCCAAATTACTGTCATGGTAAGCAAATGAGCTCAAATTATTGTTATGGTAAGCAAGTGAATCCACATTACTGTCATTGTAAGCAAGTGAACCCAGGCTACTGTCTTGGTAAGCAAGTGAACCCAAAATTACTGTCATGGTAAGCAAGTGAACCCAAAATTACTGTCATGGTAAGCAAGTGAACCTAGAATACTGTGTTGGTAAGCAAGTGAACCCAAAATTACTGTCATGGTAAGCAAGTGAACCTAGAATACTGTCTTGGTAAGCAAGTGAACCCAAAGCAAGTGAACCCAAATTACTGTCTTGGTAAGCAAATGAACCCAGATTATTGTCTTGGTAAGCAAATGAACCCAGACTACTGTCATGGTAAGCAAGTGAACCCAAAATTACTGTCATGGTAAGCAAGTGAACCCAAAATTACTGTCATGGTAAGCAAGTGAACCCAAAATTACTGTCATGGTAAGCAAGTGAACCTAGAATACTGTGTTGGTAAGCAAGTGAACCCAAAATTACTGTCATGGTAAGCAAGTGAACCTAGAATACTGTCTTGGTAAGCAAATGAACCCAGACTACTGTCATGGTAAGCAAGTGAACCCAAAATTACTGTCATGGTAAGCAAGTGAACCTAGAATACTGTGTTGGTAAGCAAGTGAACCCAGACTACTGTCATGGTAAGCAAGTGAACCCAAAATTACTGTCATGGTAAGCAAGTGAACCTAGAATACTGTGTTGGTAAGCAAGTGAACCCAAAATTACTGTCATGGTAAGCAAGTGAACCTAGAATACTGTCTTGGTAAGCAAGTGAACCCAGACTACTGTCATGGTAAGCAAGTGAACCCAAAATTACTGTCATGGTAAGGCAAGTGAACCTAGAATACTGTGTTGGTAAGCAAGTGAACCCAAAATTACTGTCATGGTAAGCAAGTGAACCTAGAATACTGTCTTGGTAAGCAAATGAACCCAGACTACTGTCATGGTAAGCAAGTGAACCCAAAATTACTGTCATGGTAAGCAAGTGAACCTAGAATACTGTGTTGGTAAGCAAGTGAACCCAAAATTACTGTCATGGTAAGCAAGTGAACCTAGACTACTGTGTTGGTAAGCAAGTGAACCCAAAATTACTGTCATGGTAAGCAAGTGAACCTAGAATACTGTGTTGGTAAGCAAGTGAACCCAAAATTACTGTCATGGTAAGCAAGTGAACCTAGAATACTGTGTTGGTAAGCAAGTGAACCCAAAATCACTGTCATGGTAAGCAAGTGAACCTAGACTACTGTGTTGGTAAGCAAGTGAACCCAGACTACTGTCATGGTAAGCAAGTGAACCTAGAATACTGTGTTGGTAAGCAAGTGAACCTAGAATACTGTGTTGGTAAGCAAGTGAACCTAGAATACTGTGTTGGTAAGCAAGTGAACCTAGAATACTGTGTTGGTAAGCAAGTGAACCCAAAATTACTGTCATGGTAAGCAAGTGAACCTAGAATACTGTGTTGGTAAGCAAGTGAACCCAGACTACTGTCATGGTAAGCAAGTGAACCTAGAATACTGTGTTGGTAAGCAAGTGAACCTAGAATACTGTGTTGGTAAGCAAGTGAACCCAAAATTACTGTCATGGTAAGCAAGTGAACCTAGAATACTGTGTTGGTAAGCAAGTGAACCTAGAATACTGTGTTGGTAAGCAAGTGAACCCAAAATTACTGTCATGGTAAGCAAGTGAACCTAGAATACTGTGTTGGTAAGCAAGTGAACCCAGACTACTGTCATGGTAAGCAAGTGAACCTAGAATACTGTGTTGGTAAGCAAGTGAACCTAGAATACTGTGTTGGTAAGCAAGTGAACCCAAAATTACTGTCATGGTAAGCAAGTGAACCTAGAATACTGTGTTGGTAAGCAAGTGAACCCAGACTACTGTCATGGTAAGCAAGTGAACCTAGAATACTGTGTTGGTAAGCAAGTGAACCTAGAATACTGTGTTGGTAAGCAAGTGAACCCAAAATTACTGTCATGGTAAGCAAGTGAACCTAGAATACTGTGTTGGTAAGCAAGTGAACCCAGACTACTGTGTTGGTAAGCAAGTGAACCTAGAATACTGTGTTGGTAAGCAAGTGAACCCAGACTACTGTCATGGTAAGCAAGTGAACCCAGACTACTGTTCGCTAGCTTTGGACTCAAGTGTAGTCCATCACATGCTACTTCTAGTGCACTAGACTGATTTTTTTGGGAATAGCTTCCCCTATTACCAGTGTCCCTCGTCACCAGGCAAACCCACTCCAACTTCAGAGGTACTTGTAATTTACTTCCCAAGTCAAGGACGAGAAGTCAACATTTTAGTCCAACTGACTGGTGTAGGGGTTGAACCAGCTACCTCGGCATCAGCACACCGGAAGTTTATGAACTAGTGCTCTTATCCATTCATTCATGCTGATCTTTTGTGTCAGAGATGAAAATATAAAGCAAAAGCCATATTCAGGCGGTTAAAAGTACCTTATGTAAGAAGTCACTTGCATTTAGTGTCAGAAGGAGACCAGTAAAAGAGTCCTGCAAAAATTGGGCACTTGAGACTTAATGTGCATGATGCTGAGACTAGAGTGCTGCAGTATGGAAGTGATGTGACTGACTTCACTTAAGTAAAGTGCCTCTCTTGATTTTAGGAAAGTTCAGAACATGACTTCTGCAGCTCTCAGTAAAGAAAAGGAAACAATACGTGTTCTTTCCAAGTTATCTGAACACCTTCATTACAAACTCATTATCTTCAATCAATGAATTAATAAACTTATATCATGCCACACAACTTATCTATGTTTAATATCTGTCACGTAAAGCTTGCTTTGGAAATGCTTTTTCTTGTGTTTCTTGTCTATTCCTTGTGTTTCTGTCCGTTTTCTTCCTCTTCATGTTTCTTGTCTATCAGGCCTCTTTATTGTGTTTCTTGTCTGCCAGGTTTCTTCACTGTGTTTGTCGTCTGCCAGGCCTCTTCATTGTTTTTCCTGTCCATTTACCTCTTCCTTGTGTTTCTGGTCTGTTTGCCCCTCCTCGCATTTTTTTTGGGGGTGTCTTCTGGTCCATTTTCCTCCTTCTTGTGTTTCTTGTCTGTTTGCCTCCTCAGTGTTTCTTGTCTGTCCATCTCCCTCCTTGTTTCTTGTCTGTTTGCAATGTTTCTTGTTTGCTCGTTTTCTCCTTGTGTTTCTTTTCTGCTTGCCTTCTCCCTCTGTGTCTTTTTTTCTACTTCATGTCATCTTCTCCCGATGTCACACCACTAGACAAGCTTTCAAGCATACTTTCAATGTCCAGCAACAACCAGTAAGCCTACAGAGCTGACCCAGCCTCATAAACCAGCCTCCTAAAATTGTGACTAGAGACTTCCGTGGAAGGAAGGGTGGAGAGGCTGAAGCTGTGCACCCCCTCTCACAATCCACAACCTAGAACATGTGAAGAAGCCCTATCACTTCACATCCCCGTGGAAGTATCCGTCATGGAAGTAGCTTCATCTTCTGTCAGTTGCCACATGCTCACGGAGATAGCGAGGGTCAGATCTGTGCAGTTATGGACTTGTTCCACGTGCATCGAGGATTAACCAACTAATTTGTCCTTACTGGAAACCAAAGTTTACATCTCAGGGCAGATACGAGTGACAAAGACAGAAAGACAGACAGACAGACAGAAAAAAAAAGAAAGAAAGAAAGAATTATATATATTTAACAAACAATTTCTGTTGTTAATCTTACTCTATGAGCAAAGGACTCCACCCTGCCTTGAAGTCCAAGAACTTCAAATTTCACTTTGACAACTTTATATGAGCACATCAGTGGAACTACTACCTCCTGGTGGACAAAGAAAAAAAAAGAATAGTTCACATTTCACATACTGACTACTCTCAAAGGGGGCACAGTAGATCAGAGTTTACAGCGTCTGCTAGTAGCTCAAGTAGACCAGGTTTGTCCCAGTGTTGGCTATTCCCCTGTGCATTCAAGCCTACAACAATGGGATGGCCCTAACCCATCATTGACCCACAGCATTCTCCTGCTCTGGGACACATTTATTTTTTATTTTTTTTACGGCAACCAGCATGGTATTGACCACATCGGCCACCGAGTTTAGACTTTCTACAAATATGAGTTTAGCACCATATCCCTAATACACCCCATGGGGTCCCATTTCTCATCTACATCCTATTTCCTACAATCTGATGTACAAAACGATGATGATCGTCATCACGTGTCATGTCAATAGGCATCAGCAGTTATGTCTCACCATCTCATGCAATCACCAGTCTTGGATCAGGTCTATGTTATTGTCCTGATTAGATCACATGACCAAGCCATCCAGATGTTTGTTTCTCGATGCATTTGCCCAGTTAGTTCATGTAGAATGTGAATTATTCTGATCATACTATGCAAAGTTTTCCTTCCAATTTTCAATGCCCATTGCGTTGAGAAAAGCGCCCCATGCAGAAAGAGTTCTTCGTTCCTCTTTCAAGGAAGTGCGTCAAACCTCATTAAGCACCTCAGTGGTTCATGTGTCTGACTTCCACATGCATTTGTATAAGGTTTGCTTCCTCTAGTGCAGTGGTTCTCAAAATTTTTTGGCCCATGCACCCCTTCACCATATGTTCAGAATGGCATTCCCCCCCCCCCCTTTTCATATTTCCTCCCTATAAATCCCCCCCCCTTTCATATTTCCTCCCTATAAATCCCCCCCCTTTTTTTACACAGCATACGTACAAATTAAAGCTAAATTTAATAACCCATACTAGAACATGATTTAAACATCTACATAAAACATGATTTGCATGTCTACTTACATTATAAAGTGAATTTCAGAAGATCGAGAAATACAGAACTGTAAAGTATGGAGGGAAAAACAATATCAAGTAATCGGTTCTTGTATTCACGCGATCTTGAAATAATATTAATCCCCCCCCCCCCCCCTGAAAACCCCCAAATTCCCTCCAGGGAGGAATTCTCCGCTGGTTGAGAACCACTGCTCTAGACAGATTCCATTCAGGGTAATGAGCTCTATATGGGGGGTTTAAAGTTAGTTGCGCATCTTTTAAGAATGTAGCAGTCAACCCTAGCATCTTTTGACTGCTTGTGATTACTGGGCAAGTTTACGTTCATAGTTGGCCATTGCTTTCTGAATGATCGGCAAACATACCATTGTATGCAAACCAATGCAAGGCTGTCTGTTTCCAAATTGCCTGCAGCTGTGTTTCGACTACGGTATGCAGGATTACGAATTGCATTTGTTAACCCCTTCGTCCTGCCTGTGTGTAGGTTTTAAAAAAAGAGACAAGTAAATATTCTAGCCATATTGAAAGACAACACTCTTGTAAATGGGAAGAGTTGAAGGCAACAAAAGATAGATATTGATAAAAGTGGGAAGATAACACCAAGGGATGGATTAACAGCAGTTTGTCAAACTGTACAACAAGCGTGAGAGACCTCGCGCATTAGAGATAGATAGTAGCCAACCTTCACTGCGGAGATGGCACTTGACTAATTGATTGATAGATAGAAAGAATATGGGATAGAAAGAATGTAAAAAAACTAGGAATGTAAAAGAGCTGATGAAAGAAACAAAAGGAGAGAAATAGAATACTTTGGCTGTATTAAAAGACCTGCCACTCTTATAACAATTTTACTGCAGGGAAAAGCTAAAGACAGTCATGCAAGAGATTAGCAGCGAAACAAGTGGGAAGACAATATCATGAAATGAAGGAACAGCAGTCTGTATGACCAATGCAAATGATAGAAAGTTCTGGAAATCCACTGCAGTCAATCTTCACTGTGGAAACATCACTTGACTGATTGACTAAAAGTTGAAGTTTTACTCTACAATGAAAAATATGCTATTACACAAAATAAAATTACTGTATTTCAATAAATTCAATAAAAAATTTTAAAAATAAAAAAAAAAAATTAAAAAACATTTAATAACCAGGTATGAAAGATATAGTGTTTGTTACCTTCCAGTTCTTTTCTAAAGGACCCCGATCTGTTTTCTTAGATTTGAAAATGGTCAAGTCCTGTTGCAATATCAAATGATTTAGTATTAGAGTTCTACATCAGACAACAATACATAAATAGTATTACATGAGAAAACAAATAGAAAACAATATTTCCCTTTGTGCAAGAAGTCACAAATTAATAGTAATCCTCAGGCTATTCCTATTTATATTATCAGAATATATCTTACAGTTAATACAAGGATAAACAAATTGCAAAACTTCTGGCACTTTTTAATATTTTCTCAATGGTGGTAATCAACAAATATAAAAAACTAACTGAATTGTGTGTGTTGCTTTACCAGAAAAATAATTGTGAGTTTTGACTGGAACTAGTTTTCTTATGTTTTCCATATTAATGATGCAAATGTATGTTAACATGAACAAAAAACTACACAAAAACATCAAACTGACCCAAAAAAACTTAACACACTGCCTACTAACAAAAGACAAAGATAACAAAGTGCTATAACAAAAACAAAAGACTTTGTACAAATTCCATTCTATTTAGGAAGTAGGTTCTGGTATTGAGCATGGTTACTTTCTTTCTTTATTCACGTTTTTTTAAATTTACTATTTTTTTTAAATTTCAGCCTCTCTTAATTAAATAATGCATTTTAAAAACTTATTTATTCATTAATTCAGGAAGATAACATTGGCTGTGTTTGAAGACAATGGGTGGAGTCTCTGAAAAGGTGAAGTCTGACCAAAAAATCAGGTTTATTTTTGTGCCAGGCTGATGTAAAAATCTGCAACCTTGATCAGATTGCAAGAGCATTAAGTCAAAATGGGTGAGGATAGACGAGCGATATGCAGGAAGCCAAAGAAGAGGTCAACCAAGAAAGAACTGGTGTCATCAACAGATACATGTTGAGGGAGATACTGAGGAGGGGATCCAAGCACAATGTTCAATGAGATTAATCTGATGTCTAAAAAAAAAGTCTACATGTCTGTCTTTCTATATATATGTATGTATTTATTTTATTTTATTTTATTTCATTCCAATTCTACCCTTGGTTGTACAGGAAAAGAAAACCACCTGCTGTCAAACCAGAAAGCAAAACCCATCATGCACAGACAATACACCTCTCAGAGCAATAAAAATACAGACAAGGGCAATAAACATGATACAATCAGTTAGTTAGTTAGTTCCACTTCACAGCAACGGGTCGTCCCCATTATGCTCCGTTCCTGTGCCAGTGAATATCACACAAAACGCTCCCCACTGCCCAATGTGAATAGTGGAAAAGACAGGAGTCTCGACAAACAACAGCCCGCACAGATACACTGTGCATAATGCCACCGCCAGAATGTCAACACACCAGTCCCCCACGAAACACCCAATTCATCTCTGATGGAATCGGCAGTCATTTTCCTATCTGGATGTTTCCTAGATGTTCACCTACACAGTCCACGAACATACAGTTCATCACCGACGACAGTGGCAGTCAACCAGAAGCCCAGCAGCCACGCATTTCTGCATACGGCAAAAACTGCGTCAACTCTGGGACATAGCCACCTGCCATCGCTCCGAACATGCAGTCACATTCCAAAAATAAAAACTTGGGCAGATTCAAAAGCACTTCACACGAAACTCACAGTTCACAGTGTCGCGCCACACACTCACCCAGTAGCAGGGCGACGGAACCATCAAGCCCCCTTAATCGCCTCTTACGACATGCGTGGTAGGCTGCAGTGTTGCTATTCTTTGCTTCCCTTATGGGCCCCGGCAACACACGCAAAGGCAAAAGCAAACTACCATCTATTGCCTAAAGAGTGGTCACTACAAGGCCATCTATACCATCTCAAATCCTCCTACACAGACAGATGTCTATGCTAAACTGGTATTCAGAACCCTGAACACATCCTTCAGGAGTGACCAACTTACAGAGATCTGTACTGCCAGACATGGCCAAAGGGTGTTGAGCTGAAGCAGAAGTATGGGACTCTGACACTGAAGACATATTATCATCCTGGCAACAAGAACTGCAGATAGTGTGACAATGACCTGAGTGCTAAGAAAAAGCCATGGTCAAAACACCAACTGCCTACCCAAATCTAGGCTTTCTTCTCCCATAACATAAATGCAGATATTTTGCAGATATCTGTAAAGAATTTAATTGACAAAGAAAACTGGTTATTCGCATCAGAAGTAAGCAATCAACATTCTTTGGGCACATCATGAGTAAGAGAAAGCTGGAGTACAACAAGACAACGGAAAACTTGGAGGGGAGGAGAGGCAGTGGGAGAACAAGAGAAGATGCTGGACTTTGACATCATGACATGGAGGAACAGCGGTTTCAAAAATGATTGGCTGTACGCAAGACAGAAGGCAAGACTGAAGAGACATGATCACCAATGCTACGGGACTATAAGAAAGACTAAGTGATATACTACACCTGTCTTCCATCCTCTCGCGGCATATCGCTAAAATAATGGGCTGGACACATCCAAACTCCACAGCATTCCTAATGTTATAATGCATCAACAACATAAAAACCACATACTTTCACACATTTTAACAGTGCAACTATGCACAAACAATGGAATTTTCCTAGAAGGTTCACAACATTAGAGATATATAAACGACAATTGAAACTTACTTCACTTTCTTTATACAACTTAGGTGGTAATGGATCATTAGCAATATCAACAAAATCCACTTCTCGCTTGTCCAACTCCTCTGGACAAAGATTCACAGACTAGGAAATGGAAACAGATACTAGACAATGTTAATTTATGACTTTTGTTTTATTTTCATTTCATTTATTTAGGATATTTTTATTTGTCATCTGGTCTTTCCATGACATTCACTCCATAATTTCATACATCATCATTTAAAATACATTAACTCTTTCTATATGAAGCAATACACCATAACATGTATGATTGGTCGTTCTTCACATTATTAATAATCATGACATATGTGATTGGTTATTCTTCACATGTATCAATGAACATGACATGTGTCATTCAGTGTTCTTCATGAATACCAATGAACATGACATGTGTGATTAGCTGTCGTTCATGTGTATCAAGCAGCTTGCCATGTCTGACAGGTTGTTTTTCATGTGTACACACACGTGTGACTGATTGTTCTTTGTGTGTGCCAATGAACATAAATGTTTAATTGGTTATTTTTCATGTGCATCAAGCAACACTCAATGTGAGTGTGATTGACTGTTCTTTATGCGTACAAATGAGCATGACATGTGACTGGCTGTTCTTCATGCACCTATGAACATGAGATGTGTGGATGGTTAATCTTCATATGTACCAATTAACTCGTCATATGTGACTGTACTTCTTAGATTCACTCAGAGTATAGAAAAGAAATCTAAAAACATTGTTGTTGTATACAAGGGTACTTAAATAAAAACATTAAATTTTGTGTGCGTGGTGAATATATTCTGAAAGAGTAAAGAACACATGTATCATTTTACATTGTAGTCACCACTGGGTTCAATACAAGTCCTCCAGCACCGATAAAGTGCTTGGATTCCTGTAGAAAAAATTCTCTTTGTCACGTGTGTAACCACTCACGCACCACCTATTGTACCTCTTCATCAGACTGAAAAGTTTTGAAACTTCCTACTCCATTCATACACTTGCTGGACTGACAGGCATGCATCATCATACTGGACCTTCATTCACCAATTAATTTATATAGGTTGCACACCTTCATTGATTAAAAATTTAAAAAAAAAAAAAAAAACACTGCTCCTTTTTGGTGCATGTCAAAAGTGGGATGGCTATCTTTTAATTGTCCTTACGATGTCACTGTGTTTGTCTGCACTGTGATGTAAAATGCCTAGCCCTCTTGACATCCTTAATAACAATATTGATAGGTTACAAGACAATGGCATGGTTGTTGTAATTTTTTATCACACTTTTAAGGTTTTCATTTGAAGCCCCCTCATACAAGATGTGTACATGTGAACCCTGTGAAAGTAATAATTTTGTGATGTTGTTATTGTCATCACTCCACTGTAGGCATCAGCTATAACCTTGTGGAACTAAAAGAATTACTTTGCCTGGCATAGCGTTGTTTCGAATGAAAATAATTAAACAATTTACTGATAAACACTTACCTACATTTACAAATAAATTAAACAATTTACTGATTTGCACTAAACAAGGAATCTAGAATGCTAAAATAATAAAAATAATATAAAAGCACAAAGACTCACATTTGCTGATGTACCGGCGTTATCTTCATAGCGTGTCTCGATATATATACTGAACCGGGGCAGAAAGGAGCACTGGAGATAAGCAATAAAACTTCATTAAATGGAAATCATGAGATAAAGAACAATACTCCCAAACAATATAAGGTAAAAGTTATTCCACGGCAGAGTGAAGTGCAGGCCTTCACATATTATAGGCCATGGAACAATGAGGTAGGATGACCAGTTTCCTTTCCAGACAATTCCCAGTAAATTCTCAAAAATATCCAGTGCCCATTTTATAAGAGATTGGGTTGATCCCAGAGCTGTGCTAGACAAAAAAGGGAATCCTAACATTGCTAGGACTGCAACTCAACCCACTGTCTTAGTAATCAATTCCAGAAAACAAGGAGCAAATTTGTAGGAAACAATGGTTTTATGAATACATGAGAAGAATGTTGAGAATATTGGACAGAGAAGAAAGCAAACATTGAGGTATTGAGACCTGCAAGTGTTACGCGATCGCTCATCAAAACCATGAGGACAAGACAAACGAAAGGTATGGGGTATACCAACAGAAGGGGTGGAATACAGAAATTAATCTTTTGTGGGAAAACACTAAACAAAAGAGACAGAGGAAGTTGATGTGTGTGGAAAGCTAAAACAGCTGAGCAACAAATAATAATAAAATCAACATCTGGATGTCAGCATGGCCGAATGGATAAGAACGTGCATTCTTAAACATCTGGTGTGCTGATGCCAAGGTAAGGGATTTAAACCCTACACCGGACAGTTGGACTAAAATGTTGAATTCTCGCTCTTGACTTGGGGACGTAAATTACAAGTAGCTCAGAAGTCAGACTGTGTTCACCTAATGGCGAGGGACACTGGTAAATGGGAAAGTTAATCCACATGCAAAAATCAGCCCAGTGCACTAGAAGTAGTATCAAGTCTGTGGACTCAGCTTGAGTTCAAAGCACACCAACGACAAAAAAATCTAAATGTCAAATGACAGGGAGGGTTTGAAGGTCATGATCTTCCATGTCTGCTCCAGACCAGACAGCTGAGGGAGAGTATCAATGGTTTGCATTTAAAAATGCAACTTAATAATATCAAAGGTTTACATTGAACAATGCAAAATAACAACAAATGGGACACAATGCTTAAGTTTTCAAGTCATGTGTCTACCTGGTTAGCTCATTCTTTACCAGTCAACCCATCATAACTCAGAAGAAGTTAAAGTATTAATAACAAGCTTTTGTTGCACATTTCTGCCAGTGTGACATGCACTAAAGCTTGTTTAGCTATTGCTTCAGACATCCAGTCTTTAACAGTAGCTTCATGATGTATAGAAAAGTGCACCCACACTGAATATAATGCTACGTATGTTATTATCAAGAAATTGTACTGTCATGTCATTCTGTTTCCCTGTACTGGTTGAATATTTCACATGACTGAACATAGGTTGATTGAAAATCCTTTGGAAACATATTAGTCTCTTAAGTCCCCTCTGCTGTGTGTCCACCGTGACGAGGTAGAGGGGCTTGTGCGTCCCAATGACCCCAAGAGCTATGCCGACAGTAGCACAGCTACTGGTAGGGCCACCCATGTCGGACAGGTCAAAGGAGAGGGACCAGACAAAGAGACACACAAACCTGCTGCCTTGTAGGTAGACTGGGGACAGTCAAAGGCTAGGGAAAGCATCCCAAATACATGCTTGTCGAAATCGGATGTACTGAGCCACAGGCTTGACAAAGCAGTGCAACGTAAAACCTGCTGCCTTGTAGGTAGACTGGGGACAGTCAAAGGCTAGGGAAAGCATCCCGAATAAATGCTTGTCGAAATCGGATGTACTGAGCCACAGGCTAGACAAAGCAGTGCAACGTAACTTAATTCATGATGTCACATATCAAAATTAATCGATATGGTGCTAATCCCGTGAAGTCCCATCAGGCGGTGATAGTGCCGGGCCCCCTGCCTCGAGGGGGTCCACCCATGACTACTGGTGGTCACCTTCCCCTGTGCTGTGGAGTCAAGGCACAGAGGAGTAGGTTAAGAGCTATTGACCAAATACCCCGGACACTCAACATACTACAGTGGAATGCCGAAGGAGTTTACAAGAAGAAAGACTCCCTAACACAGCGTCTTCATAAAGATAGAATAGATGTGGCATGCATTCAAGAGACACACCTCAACGCCAATCACAAATTCTCAGTCAGAGGATATCAGGCCACATGTTTCGACCGCGAAGGACACAAAGGAGGAGTTCTAATACTTACACGAAATACAATACCTTGCAGCGAAGTATCTGTGATCTCTGACAACCAAACGGAAATTATAGGTGTTGATATAATGATAAAGGACGTGAAAATAAGAATCTACAATCTGTATAGCCCAGCAGATAAGGACCTTACACTCTCAAACATGAAAAGTAACTGACACAAACTGCATTATTGTCGGAGACTTTAATAGCCGTTCAGAAAGATGGGGATACCCAGATACTGACAAAAGAGGTGATGAATTGGAGGACTGGGAAATAGACTCAAATCTCCATCTACTCAACAAAGCGGATGACACACCGAGCTTCTACTCCAGAAGATGGCTTACGACTTCTACTCCAGACTTAGCTTTCTGCACAGGAGACATCCTCCACAAAATCGATCGCCATGTGCTGGACCAATTAGCAGGTAGTGACCACAGACCAATCAAGCTTGAAATGAATATGGAGTATGTTTTACAGGAGCAAAAACCCTTGCCCCGCTGGAATTACAAACGAGCAGATTGGGACAGATTTGCCATACTAACAGACAAATATTGTGAAAACATAAATACACGATATGGCAACATAAAGCAAATGGTGGAAAGTCTAAACAGAGCGATAATACAGGCAGCCACTGAGTCCATTCCAAGAGGAGCGAGGAAAAATTACAAACCATACTGGACTGAAGAACTACAAAGTTTGGAGGACAAAGTTGAAGATGCCAGGAAGACAGCAGAGAGAGAACAAACAATTGAAGCAAACATCTCTCTCAAAGCCATCTCAGCAAAATATAAAAGAACAGTAAATCAAACAACAAGAGATTGTTGGAGGGAAAAAACAGAAAACCTGAATTTTGACAGGGATGGAAACAAACTATGGAAACTAGTGAAAGCCATGAACAATGAAGGACCTAGAAACAAACAAATAACAATTAAACAAGGAAATGCCTTGCTTACAGGAAAAAAGGCTGCAAATGCACTAATGGAACACTATGCAAATGCAAACCACATTGATATTACAACCGAACAGAAGAAAGCAATCAAAGACAAACAGATACATCATAGAAATACAGAGACAGCAGCAGAATATATGATGGCAAATCTAACAATGGAAGAAATGGAACAGGCAATGAATACCCTAAAAAAGAAGAAATCACCAGGAAAGGATGGAATCACAAATGAAATGCTAATAGGACTAGGCACCAAGGCAAAGAAGAAACTACTAGCAGTCCTAAATAACAGCTGGAAGAGAGGAATAGTCCCACAGGCATGGAAGGAAGCTATACAAATACCAGTCCCAAAGAAAGGAAAAGACCTGGAAGAACCAAATGGCTATCGACCTATCAGTCTACTTAGCTGTGTAGGAAAATTAATGGAACGCATTATCAATGGCAGGCTAACATGGCATCTGGAAGAAAACAAACTCTTAACACCACACCAAGCAGGATTCAGAAAGTACAGATCCACTGAAGATCAAATAACCTATATAGCTCAGGAAATAGAGGATGCCTTCCAAGAGAAAAAGCACACACTAGCAGTCTGGATAGATTTAGAAAAAGCATTTGATAAAGTATGGAAGGAAGGACTGAAAGTAAAACTGCAAAACATGCATGTTTGTGGGAAAATGTATAAATGGATCAGCCACTACCTTGAGAACAGAACTGCCAGGACAAAAGTACAAGGACAAACAAGCAAAATGATGCTGCTGGAGCAAGGTGTCCCCCAAGGAGGAGTTCTTTCACCAACATTATTCCTAGCATATATAAATGACATCACAGAAAATTTTCCAGCCAGAGTACACACATCCTCCTTTGCAGATGACCTAGCCATATGGACATCTGAAGAATATATTAGTACAGCTAACAGCAGAATACAGCAAGCCTTATTAGCGCTAGAGGACTGGTCAAAATCATGGCTAGTGAAGATAAGTGAGGAGAAAACAACATGCACAGTGTTCTCCCTCTCAAATAAAACTCAGCAGCCTAAGCTGGTATTGAATGGAAAAATATTGCGCCATGAAGAAAATCCAAACTATCTAGGAGTCACCTTTGATCGTCGCCTGACATGGAAGACACAGGTTGAGAAAAATCGAACAAGAGAAAGGCAGAGAATGGCAATCATGAAAAAGCTTGCTGGTACAACGTGGGGAGCAGATGAGAAAGTTCTCAAGAATTATATACTGGACGGGTGAGGCCAGTACTGGAATATGGCATTGCAGCTTGGGCAACAGCAGCTAAGTCAAACTTTAACAAAATAAGTAGAGTCCAAAACCAAGGAATGCGAATCATAACTGGAAGCCTGAAGACAACGCCTATTAATGAACTAGAAAAGATCACTTGTTTACAACCAATGCAGGATAGAAGAGATAGCAGAGCCCAGCAACAAGCAGAAAAATTTAGAAGATTGACAGACCACCTTATGTACAACAGATTTAATGGCTTTGGAAAGGGAAGACTGAAGCGTAGCAACTTTGTAGAAACTGCAAAACGAAGGATTAGGGCAGAACCTATACTTAACATATCAACAGTCAAGCCCATACACAATGCACACAAGTTCCCAGCTTGGAGACAGCAGCAACTGCCTGAGATGATAGAAAACATTCCTGGTATTGAGAAAAAGAACACTCAGCATGAAACCGAAAGAAGAGAAATAACCCTAAACTACATAAAAGAACATTACCCAAGCAGGAATTGGACCCATGCATATACAGATGGATCAGCCAAAAATTCAATAGAGAATGGAGGAGGAGGAATTCTCCTAAATTTAAAAAAAGGAGTGAAGAAAACACATTCAATGGCAACTGGAAAATTTTCAAGTAACTTCAAAGCAGAGGTAGAGGCTCTGAAAACTGCAGCAGAAATGCTCCTGATGGAGGAAAATAAAGAGAAGCAAATAGCTATCTTCACAGATGCAAAGTAATCTGTCTCAATACTGAAGAGCAATAACAGCACAGAACTAACTGACCTAAGAGCAGCACTCCATGGTCTATGCCAGAAATCCAAAAAAGTTGTAATACAGTGGATCCCATCACATTGCAGTACACCTGGAAACGAAGAGGCTGACAGACTGGCAAAAGAGGGCGGACGACTACCACAGCCTGACATAGACATAACCTATAATGAGGCAAAGAGGTTGATAAAAAGCACTTATAGAACCAAATGGGAATCAGAGCATCCAGGCCATCAGAAGGATGATGCATATTACAAACTCGACCAAAGAGAACAAGTAGCAATCTTCAGACTCTGCACAGGACATAACAGGCTGAAATACCACTTGTTCAATAAACTAAAGATAGGAGATACCGATGAATGTAATTGTAGAACTGGAAAAATGACAGCAAAACATTTGCTGCAGGATTGCCCAACGTATGCAGAACAGAGAAAGATATTTTGGCCCACACCTGCTTCATTTGAGGACAAGCTCTATGGAGATATCAACAAGCTCAAGTTGACAGCAGCTTACTTTAACTACATACAGGTTGACATTTAAAGGTGCATGAAGACCCAGAGGCATGAAATGGAATATTGCTTGGATAGCAAATCTATTATGTGGAAAGTCCAAATCGAAAGCTCGCTGTGTGGGCTTCATAAAAGGTGGAAAAGTGTCCTAGTGGCACGAAATGGAATATTGCTTGGACAGCAAATCCATTACGTGGAAAGTCCGAATCAAAAGCCCATTGTGTGGGCTTCATAAAAGGTGGAAAAGTGTCCTAGTGGCATGAAATGGAATATTGCTTGGATAGCAAATCCATTACGTGGAAAGTCTGAATCAAAAGCCCACGGTGTGGGCTTCATAAAAGGTGGAAAAGTGTCCTAGTGGCACGAAATGGAATATTGCTTGGACAGCAAATCCATTACGTGGAAAGTCCGAATCAAAAGCCCATTGTGTGGGCTTCATAAAAGGTGGAAAAGTGTCCTAGTGGCATGAAATGGAATATTGCTTGGATAGCAAATCCATTACGTGGAAAGTCTGAATCAAAAGCCCACGGTGTGGGCTTCACAAAAGGTGGAAAAGTGTCCTAGTGGCACGAAATGGAATATTGCTTGGATAGCAAATCCATTACATGGAAAGTCCAAATCGAAAGCTCGCTATGTGGGCTTCATAAAAGGTGGAAAAGTGTCCTAGTGGCACGAAATGGAATATTGCTTGGACAGCAAATCCATTACGTGGAAAGTCCGAATCAAAAGCCCATTGTGTGGGCTTCATAAAAGGTGGAAAAGTGTCCTAGTGGCATGAAATGGAATATTGCTTGGATAGCAAATCCATTACATGGAAAGTCCGAATCGAAAGCCCACGGTGTGGGCTTCATAAAAGGTGGAAAAGTGTCCTAGTGGCACGAAATGGAATATTGCTTGGATAGCAAATCCATTACATGGAAAGTCCGAATCGAAAGCTCACTGTGTGGATGTCATCTGCAGACTGCATACTTCTGGTTTCCGGAAGAACAGCCTATGGTGAACGGAAGGCCCAATATACGGAAGTGAGGCTAAGCAGCCATGTGCAGGACGTGACGATTCCTTGGGTGAGCCCAGTACCAGAGCGCTATGTATCGGCTCTGCAAGTATGGAAGCCTCCTTGGATGGCGGGGAATGCCCATGGTCTGCCCCTGCCTTCCCTTGAGGGCTGACCAGGATCTTTGGCTGTTCTATATGGACCAGCTGGGATGGGGGATAACACCACAACAGTGAGAGTCAAACGTCCTAAGAAACCCCCGGGAAGGTTAACCCGGTCAACAAATGCCCGCAGAAGTCGGATGTGTCGGCCTAACGGCGCAAGAACGCAGCTCTGCTGTAAACAGGCACAACGCAATCACGTCCGAAAAAAAACTCCGGATGAACGAAGAAGAAGAAGAAGTCTCTTAAGTCCTGTGCATTTGACACTCAGGTCATCTGAGTCCTGAAAACTTGCGTCTACCAGTGAGGTTGGCATTAAGACTTTCAGCCAAACCTGATACCCATGTACCGTCTCTACTGAGGCTGATGCAGAGCTCGCCTCCTCACTATCTCATTACAGGCTACACATGCCTACTTAAAAAACACTTAGCACACTAAGCATTCTTCTAGCTCAGTGATTCTCAACACCGGTGGTGAACCCCCCTCCCCCTCCCAGGAATTTTAGGGTTTCAAGGGATAGGGAGGAGGGGGGGAATAAAGATTATTTCAAGACCGCTTTAAAACAAGAACCGATTACTTGATATTGTTTTTCCCTCCACACTTTACAGTTCTGTACCTCTCGCCCTTCTGAAATTCATTTTATAACAGAAATTCTGAACATATGGTGAAAGGGTGCATGGGCCAAAAAAGGTTGAGAACCACTGTTCTAGCTTGTTTTATAGTGTATTTCCCTTAGCCTTATTACAATTATCTTAGTAATAATTAGTAGTAATAAGACATTGAGTAACGATTATTGCTACCATAGTAATAATTAGTACTAAAAAGTCATTGAATAATTATTGCATATTTGCCATGTATTTATAAAGCATATATTATTATTTCAAATTAACCTAATAGATGTATGCAGAAAATAATCTATATAATGAGAGAGGCAGAATGTTAGATGGGTCTGTGTGCCCAATTCTAAACCATGTGAAAATAATGTTCGTTCCAAACAGCATGTGTTGCAATAACAGTACTGGAATAGCAAATCTGTGATGAGGCATGCTTGGACCATTAACCAGACTGGAGTTTGTGGATAGGCCAAATGGAAAGAGCTGTTCCAAGGTCTTCATCCATGTGAGAGCATTTTATGGTCTAGTAACCTCAGTAGCCCCAATAACCTAATTTCTTCTATATTGTGCAATCACATGTAAAAGGTACCCTGTAATTTACTGATAATAGTATTTTGTTAACTTCATACTTACTGTGTATTCTGTATCAACAGCATCAGTATATGAAACAAAGAAAATACACATTAATATTCTACCAAGAATAAAGAGCAGACAATATGCACATTATCAATTAATGACGTCTGTATTCATAAGTGGCACTAACTTATCCAACTGGGCATTTCTGGTGGTGGTACTTTTACAGTTTCCTTCTCCTTGTTACTAATATATAGCCATGCCTATAGTTTTCTATCACACTGATGTGTTCTGGAATCTTACTAATACTTAATTTGAACAAAGCTGTCTATATCAAAATATCTGGTTCTGCAAGGCCTTTCAAGGGAAAGTTATTATTAAATTTCATAAAGTATTTATGATTTCTCAAATACTTTGTGGGCCACAGAAGCAAACTAAGATAGTGACCTGGTTTCAATCCCCAATAATCGCAGGATTCTTTTTTGTGAACAGTAAAACTCTGGGGATGGCCGAGCCTCATAAAACTGCAATAAGTAAATAATTGACAACAAGAAGTAGAATTGGTAGGCTTGACTAGAACGCAAACACAAGTGACAAAATAGATGTTGTGGCTAAAGCCTTCATCTACACACAAACAATAAACAGACACTGGTACAACTACATAAATCTTATATATAAATAAGAATGTATGTCTGTATATATGTCCTTTATGCGTTCGTGAATGGTCCATCCGATTGAGATGAAATTTTCTACACGTCTTAATCTCATTCCCGCGCTGCCAACTGTGATATTTTTTTAGTGTAAAATCGGCTACTTACTTAATATTATTTAATATTAAATTTTTAATTATAATTTCTATATAGCAAGGGGACTTAACTCTAGAAAAGTTATTTCAAGGGGCATAACTTTTAATAACATTGCTATATACCTTATAGTCATATTGTTGCATCGGTTTTCAAAGATTTATAAACTCTTTGTCTATAGTTATTTACAGGCATATGAGTTATAATAAATAATGATATAATCTTTAAGGCATTTTCAAAGTTTTCATAAAAATTATGCATAATGCATAACATTGTAACTCATCTTTTTATGCTTAAAGAAGTTATCTACAGTCATGTAGGTGATTAAAAAACAGTTTTCATTAAAAATAATGGATGGTGTGTGGAAGGACATTCTTTTAAGTAACTTTTTTTTGGGGGGGGGGGGTATGAATTTAATGAGACGCTCCCCGCCAGGAGCTGGGCGAAGCCATGCCGGGTCAGATAGATAGACAGACAGACAGACAGATAGTCGGGAACGGGAGCTTATATGACTACTTATATGAATTAAATGAGATGCTCCTCATCAGGGACTGGGTGAAGCCGGGCCGGCTCAGACAGATAGACAGACAGATAGTCGGGAACGGGAGCTTATATGACTACGTATATGAATTAAATGAGATGCTCCCCACCAGGGACTGGGTGAAGCTGGGCCAGGTCAGACAGACAGTCGGGAACGGGAGCTTATATGACTACGTATATGAATTAAATGAGATGCTCCCCACCTTTTCGCTGCAGTTATCTACAAGCATATGCGTTATAATCCTCCTCCTCCTCCTCCTAAACTCTTCCTCTTCCCCTCCCCCTCCTCCTTCTACCCCCTCTTCCTCCTCCATCATTCTCCTCCCTCTTCCTCCTTCTCCCTCTTCCTCCTCCTACCTCCTCTCTCCTCCTAATCACTCCTCTTCCTTCCTCCTCCCTTCTCCTCCTCTTTCTCCTCCCTCTTCCTCCCTCCTCCTTCTCCCCCTCCTATCCCCTCTCCTCCTCCTCCTCCCTCCACATCCCTCCTCATCCTCCTCCTCCCTCTTCCTCCTCCCTCCACCCTCCTCCCTCTCCCTCCTCCTCCCTCTCCCTCCTCCTCCCTCCTTCTCCTCCTCCTCCTGCGTTCTCCTCCTCCCTCCTCCTCCTTCTCCCTCTTCCTCCGTTCTCCTTCTCCTCCCCCTCCTCCTCTCTCATCCTCCTCCCTCCTATTCCTCCCTACTCCTCCTGTCTCCTCCGCCTATCTCTTCCTCCTTCCTCCCTCCTCCTCCCTCCTCCACCTCCCTCTTCCTCCTCCTTTTTCTTCTTCTGCTGCTGCTGCTGCCGCCGCTCCATTTACCCAAGTTAATTGTTGGGGGAAGATGTAAAGATCTTTCAAGTGCTTTTTCTAATGCTTTTTGTAAGTTGGTCTTCGTTTATCTAAGGTTGTTCTAACTGCAACCAATAAATGATTAGACAGACAGACAGACGGGAACGGGAACTTATATGACTACTTATATGAATTAAATTAGATGCTTCCCATCAGGAGCTGGGCGAAGCCGGGCCGGGTCAGACAGATAGACAGACAGACAGATAGATAGTCGGGAACGGGAACGCGAGCTTATATGACTACTTATATGAATTAAATGAGATGCTCCCCACCAGGGACTGGGCGAAGCTGGGCCGGGTCAGCTAGTAATATATAAAAGCTATTTCATTACTCATAAAATTGGCTCTGCATATTTTCAGAATTTACTGTAAATTGTCTGAGAAGAGGTGTTGAGGAATGGAACTGGAGCCCCATCTCATCATCCCATGAATAAGAATATGTCAATCCACACACTTCACGCCACAAATGGCAGTATGTGTCAGTAGACTATCATTACCTAATGCAGTGGAAGCTCGCTTAACGAGCACCTCTCATAACGAGTAATTAGCATAACAACCAAAATAAATTGTAAAAAAATGATTCGCTGAACGAGTGACGTTTCGCATAACGAGTGACGAGGGGAGGGGAAGTCCCGGATTGTGCGCCTGCAACATCAAGATTCAGTTTCTGCCTCCCAACACTACTCCGTTACTCCAGCCTATGGACCAGCAGGTTATTTTCTAACTTTAAGAAGCTCTACACTAAAGCGCTCTTTGGGCGTTGTTTTGAGGTGACTGAAGGGACCAATCACTCTCAGAAAGTTTTGGAAATATCACTTCCACATCGTTGCCTGCCTCAAGATGATCGAAAAGGCGTGGGAAGGGGTTACCAAGAGAACCCTCACTTCTGCTTGGAAGAAGCTTTGGCCGGAGAGCATTGTCGAATGTGACTTTGAGGGGTTTGAGACAGTACCTGTGGAGCCTGTAGTCAACGAGATTGTTCTTTGGCCAAGATCATGGGACTGGAGGTGGATAACAAAGATATTGATGAGCTTGTGGAAGAGCATAGCCAAGAGCTGACCACTGAAGAGCTTATGGAATCACATTGTGTTTCACAGCAAGAAGTTGTGGAGGAGAGTTTGTCCGAGGAGGAGGAGAAGGTAACGGCAAACCAACAATCTTCTGGCGCAATAAGATCAATTCTAAAAGCATGGGAAACTGTTGCATCATATATTGAGAACCATCACCCTAATAAGGCAGTGGCTATGAGAGCTACTAATTTATTTAATGATAATGCTGTGTCACATTTCCACGAAATTCTGAAGCGTCGGCAAAAACAAATTTCTCTAGACAGCTTTATAATAAAATAGAATTAGATATGTATTATAAATTGCAAATTATTATCTTCTTCTTATCTGCACACAGATAGTGGCATATGACAGCAAATCAGTTCTATAATCAGATCAACATTCTCATCACAACCATGGTTTTAGACAAGTCTAGCCATTTTTCTGCACTCAATTTATGTCTGCTATCAATTTTGTATGGAAGTTGATTTTGCACGGAATAATTACAGTACTATAGAATGTCAAATCCAGTCCAATGACTAGTAAGAAGTTTCTGAACTTGTCACTGCTCCATTTCAGCTTTGTGATCTGCTCATAAACTTACAATTGGGAAGATAATGTGGTTTCCTTTTACTTTCCACATCTACTATACAATAACTACAGAATAATAAATCAATCATGCTTGAATCTGAAACTTATGCATTATACAATTCCAAGGTTTTATCTCACACACACAGAAAATAAATCTTTTCTAAGTATATTATATATAAATATTTGACAATTAAATTCACATTTTAACATTAATGATGTGCCCGACACATTATCAGATGCAGTGGTAGTGCAGGGGAAAGCACTCTTGCCTGATAGTCATGTCCCCTTAGAGGCAAGGATTTTTCAGTGACCCAAGTCCCAAGTCAACCCAGCACAAAATGGTACCAGGACATTTCCTCACAAGTAAAGGCTAGGAACTACAATTATGTTTGCTGTATTTTACAGTAGATTTGTTTACGTTAATTTACGGTTTCTTGTTTCTGTGTCTCTGAATTAAGGATATATAGAGTACGCATGAAGTTAAATTCCCTGATTATTTCAAGATCGCACTAAAACAGAAACCGATTACTGGATATTATGTTTGCCTCCACAAGCTACGAATCTATACCTTTCGTCTTCTTAAATCCATGTCCTGGGCAGAAGTACAGACTAACTTTATAAGATGTAAGTACTCCCGTCAATTCCATTTTAACTAGACTTTGTGCATTGTTCTAGTCTGTTTGTTTTTTTAACTTTATCATCCATTTTTACTTAAGATTATGTAGTTTTTGACTGTTATAAAAATGGCATGCTGTATATTGTGGTATTTCAATGGCGGGATATGGCAGCTGCCATCCAACTATGAACATTTAATATTATTATGGAATATTCATAGCAATTGCAATGCCAATTATTGCATTCAACATCCATTATAGCATTTATTTGTAAATTTTTATCACTCTACATGGACCACATCATTGATAATTTTGGATCTTTCCAACGGGACTTCTTTTGTCAAAATGCGTCTACGCCGGTGGCTTAGAGTTGTTGACAAGATGTGCTGCGTCTGACGTCACCACAGCATGACGTTGTGTATATATTTGTGTGTGTGTGTGTATATATATAAAAACTGGCAGAGTTATCTGTTCTCGAGTTAGACAGCGGCTGTGTTAACCTCCTTGATGACAATGTAACCAACAGTTGTGTGAGTGTGTAGGTAGGGTCACAAAGAGTTAACAGGTTAAAGCTGTTTTCTTCTATATGTTCCTGTTATATGATAAACCGACACACAAACTTTAATATCTCGGCTTAAAAATGACTTACAGACTTGAATAAGGTACCGTTGGATTTGTTTTTTCAAAAGGTATCCAATTATGCAGATTATATGCTTAAAACACAATTTTGAAAATTGTGGCTAATAAAGGCAGCTGGCATGATTTTGACCATATCAACCATCAAATGTCGATCAGTCAAAAAATATAAGGCCTGCACCATATGCACAATACACTTTATGGTATAAACAACAAAAGATGTCCTTTACTTTGATACCGGTCTCCTGCATACCCGGGTTCAAAACACAATGGCACTAGTTTTTTCGAAAAAGGTATAGGTGCCAGTCTTTCAGAAAGCAATGGCAAACTACTGAACGTAAAACTTGCCCAGGAATCACGAAAAGCAAAAATGCTGGGGTTGACTGCTACGTCCTGTAAAGGACGTGCAACTAAATTTTTTTATTTTTTACTTTGACATCCTACACATATAAAGATAAAACTCTGTGCCATGTTATGACAGAACATGAGCACTTACTGAGGAAGCACAGAAGCAGGAGAAAGCTCTTGCTGATGGTTATACAGATATTTATACACTGGAATTTTCCTTATGATCGTTTTTATATGTAAATGGGCTGAAATTGACACTGGTTTTTTTTTCTGCCATAACCAAATAATTAGAGCATAAGATGCAACCAATGCAGGGTGAACACAAAAAACGCTATTGACTAAAACTGCAGTGAATCTATGGAAACTGGTGGCCACACTTTCATCACATTATAAGTGGCTTTACATTTCAACAGGATTTACCTGTGTGCATATCCCTGTTGTGTGTATGTGTGTGTGAGAGAGAGAGACAGAGAACAGATTGACAGAAACAGAGAGACAAACAGAGAACATACATGCATAAAGAAACTACAAATATTCTCTGATCTTGCCCCACATGAGCTAAGACTATAAATTTCATATTCTTATATTTTGTCCACTTTCATAAACTTGGAAGTTTTCATTCTTGAACAAGGAAGAAACACAGAAAGAAACTGAACTAATATGCACTGAATTTATACAAACCTGTAATTGTGTAGGGAAAATAGTTCCAGGCCTTCTCAGTGATGTAAAATACTTTGGGTATCAAAGAGCTAATCCAACCTGGCAGACGACTTTATAAAAAGAGAAACAAAGAAGCATATAACAACAAAACTCTAGATAGTTGTATTGTACATTCAACAACCAATGATGCTTATTTTTACAATAATCAGTGAGGGTAATAGTAATTTGAAAAGACAATTAAATTTAAACATCTTTTTGCATATCCCTTACAGGACGTTGCAGTCAACATCAGCATTTTTCAGCTGCTGTTGATGTACTAGATTATGCTCAGTAGTTTGCCATTGCTTTCTGAGCTCACATACCTCGTAAGTTACCAACGCGGCGAGAACCGCTATCGATTCTCGCGCAGGTTACGTTACTCATGAGACTATATAGGATTACGGAGAAAGACGTTAACCCCTAGGCCAGGGAAATCGGCTAAACATCTTTATCATCCCCTATTGTTCTGATTATTAAGTTTTTTTTCCTTTAATAATGACTAGTAGACTAACTGTTTTTGCTGAGGAACATCTCATAAATGCCCCTTTGTGGCCTCTGTTTGTGTATATGTAACACCTTAACAACGAGTAATGAATAATAGAACAATAAGAAAAGAGTGTACACTCAGAAACTGAACTGACATAGTTCAAGCAAATGCTAACAGACAGATCATCACGGCCTGGAGAGAATGGTGCTGCAAGAATTAACCAGAGGATCTGGACAACACTCAGGACTCCGAACAAAGGCCAGACAGACACATAATCAGACTGCTACTGATACCATTAGTATTGGGACTCTTCACTGGCTGTTAAAGATGAGGACACAGCACAAATG
>JACEFZ010005513.1:0-59874 GCA_014155875.1 Cepaea nemoralis
CCCCCCTAAACCCCTAAAAATCCAAAAAAAACCCCCCCCCCCCCCCCTTTGGATTGGGGTCAATCCAGCACCACAATCCAGATTTCCGACTTAGTTACCCGCTATCCTACTACTTGTGTGTGTGTGTTTGTGTGTGTGTGCGTGCGTCTTTGGTTCTGTATGTGTGTGTGTGTGGTCTATATGTGAGTATATCTTTGTCTGTGTGTCTTTGTGTATGTGTGTGTGTGTGTCTTTGTTTTTGTGTGCATTCATGCCATTTGTCTCACATCAGTGTAACATGTGTTACTAACATAACCCACCTTAGTTTGTGCACATACGGAAGGGGTTGGGGTGGGGGTGGGGGGTGTTCTTCCATGGCGAAGTAATTAAACCGTCTATATCGCGCTCTGAAGGTGGTGGGTTCGTTCCCTGAGCTTGTGTTGTGCAGACCACAGTGCAATCTGGAGTGGGAGTCATCGCTGGAGCATTGTGCGGTGCTTTGGGCAAGCGGCTTGCCGGTCTGCTGATAGAGACTGAGCCAGGTGACGTAAAACCGGATGTAATGAAATCGACAGTTTCGACTTGAGTACTGTTAGTATATTGTAGTACTTTAGTCTGTACTTGAGTACTTATAGTATTATAGTACTTTAGTCTGTACTTGAGCACTTTTAGTATGGTAGGACTTTAGTCTGTACTTGAGTACTTTTAGTATTGTAGTACTTTAATCTGTACTTGAGTACTTTTAGTATGGTAGTACTTTAGTGTGTACTTGAGTACTTTTAGTATTGTAGTACCTTTAGCTGTGCTTGGCTACTTTTAATATTGTAATACTTTAGTCTGTACTTGAGTAATTTTAGTATTGTAGTACTTTAGTCTGTACACTATCAAGCGACAGGTTGAAAATGTGGCCTGTAATGCATTAGGTACCCTCATGGTATCGGCAATAGAGGATTGACTGCTTCAGAGTTGCTGCTGCTTAAATACACGAAATATGACCAGTAAGCTGATGAAATAACACACACGGGGATACAGGCACACGTTTCCAACAAAGTCTTTTTCAACGACCAAAGCAAGCAAACAAACAAACAAACAAACAAACAAACAAACAAAAATTAAAAACAGGTAAAAGCTTTGTTGATCGGGATCTCTCTCGATGGCGAGATAAGTATTTTCTTGTTATCTTTTTTTTTTTACTACTGTGTGTTGTTGTTCCGTTGATAATGATTTTGGTTCAAGCTTTCGGCTATATATGTGTATATTTGTCAATTGGTCGAGTGTCTTGGTCATATTCTGTGTCTTTGGTTTTGGCCGGGCTTTGGTAATGTGATACGTATCGTTAGTTGATTCGTAATAGTAGTAGTAGTAGTAGTAGTAGTAGTAGTAGTAGTAGTAGTAGTAGTAGTAGTAGTAGTAGTAGTGGCAGCAGCAGTAGTAGTTGTAGTAGTGGTGGTGGTGGTGGTGGTAGTAGTAGTAGTAGTAGTAGTAGTAGTAGTAGTAGTAGTAGTAGTAGTAGTAGTAGTAGTAGTAGTAGTAGTAGTAGTAGTAGTAGTAGTAGTAGTAGTGGTGGTGGTGGTGGTGGTGGTGGTGGTGGTGACGGCGACGGTGGCGGTGGCGGAGGCCGAGGAGGGCCATTACCACCACCATCACCACCACCTTGGTGGTCTTCTTCTACTGTCATATCTACTGATGGGCTATTGCGCCCTCTGCTTCCCTTTAAGTCTCGAACAAGATTTAATTTGTTTTGACTTTTCCTCACGATTTTTATATGTTTATTTTCACATGAACATCTGTTCTCCCACCTTTGCGCTAGCTAGGGGGTCTCCATGGCAGAATGGTCACGCCATCCGCCGTGCTCACAACGTTGTGGGTTCGCTTTCGGAATCCGACATCCGATTCACGAGTACAGTTTTATTTTTTTCCCCGGAGACTCTGGGGATCCTCGCGAGTGCAACGGAGTTCGTGCTTGGCAGGCTGCTCTGTGTAGAGAGATTTAACAAGATGGCGGAAACCCGGTGCAATGAAATCGGTCTTCTTGCCTGTTAATCCTTGTTTCGGGCTTTACCGAAATATGTTTATGACCTTGCCTCAATCCAGCCGTATGTTGGTTTCCATACAAAAGTATGAGTGCCGGTCATTCAGAAACAACGGTAAACTACTTAACGTAAACTTGCCAAGAAATCACAAACATCCAAACAATGCTGGGGTGACTGCGACGTCTTGTAAAGCATATACAACTAACTTTAACTATCTAACCTCATAGTGCCAGATAATTGTCGGAGTATTCAAGGAATCGTCGGGGAAGGAACGCCGGCGTGGAAAGGAATCGATCAAATCACGTCACGTTGCCCTGACCTAGAATATGTGAAGGCTAACACTTGACATCCCAACCGGCAGCATCTGCTATGGGATTACCTTGACCTTACAAAACATATCTAAGTTGTGGTTCTTGTCTTTGTTGTTACAGTATATTCGCAGACAGTTTGTCCGGAATTTGCAAACCGACATGTGCCCTGTTGGGAATACAGAAATAAAGGAATCGAGAATCTTAGATTTTTGGTTGTGGTGGGTATCCGGATGTGACGTCACATCATGGCCGACTTAACATCACTGGCTACTGAAACATGGCTACTTGCTAGCTTGGTCACGTGCCCCAGCTCGGGAGCTAATCAAGTGAAGAAGTAGCACGAACAACCAACGTTGTGACCAGAAGGTCGTCATCCAGAGGCGGGTTCTGCAGTGTCAGTAGAAAGGATGCCATTTTAAAACATTTAGTCTGCTTGTTTGTCCATCAGCCTTTTCACCTACTTAAATACCTACCTACCTACCTACCTACCGACCGACCGACCGACCTACCTACCTACCTACCTACCTACATACCGACCTACATAACTACCTACCTACCTACCTACAAATGTTATCTGTAACAACTAATATCAAATTATCGTCTCTAATAACATTGCTCAAATGTTATCTGTAACAACTAAGATCAAATCCTCTTCTACAATAAAATTGCTAACATTATATCAGTAGGTAATTCAGTAAGTTACATCAGTAGGTAATCAGCCAATTACCTACCTACCTACCTACCTACCTACCTACCTTCCTTCCTTCCTTCCTTCCTACCTACCTAACTACCTACCTCCCTACCTACCTACCTACCTACCTACATAACAATCTACTTACCTGCCTGCCTGCCTACCTGCCTACTTACCTACTTACCTACCCACTCACGCATACACATACCCACCTACCTACATAAGTACCTACCTCCCTAATACCTATTAATACATCATGCCTGCCTGCCTGCCTGCCTGCCTGCCTGCCTGCCTGTCTGTCTGTCTGTCTGTCTGTCTGTCTGTCTGTCCCTCTGTGGCTAGTATGCCGTTATATCAGTGTGTCCGTCCGTCTTCTTGCAGCTCTGTATATAACCGCCAGTCAATCAGTAAGTCAGTCAGTCAGTTAGTCAGCCAATCAATTAGTCAGTCAGTCAGTCAGTCAGTTAGACAGTCAGTCAGTTAGTCAGTCAGTTAGTCAGTCAGCCAGTCACTCAGTCAGTCAGTCAGTTAGTCAGTTAGTTAGTCATCAAGTCGGTTAGTCCGCCAGTCAGTTATTTGGTCAATTAGTTAGTCAATCAGCCAGTTAGTCAGTCAGTCAGCCAGTCAGTCAATTAGTCAGCCAGTCAGTTAGTTAGTCAGTTAGTTAGCCAGACAGTTAGTTAGTTAGGTATTTAGTCAGTTAGTCAGCCTGTTGGTTAGTTAGTCAGGTAGTCAGCCATTTGGTTAGTTAGTCAGTTTGTCAGCCAGTCAGTTAGGTAGTTAATTAGTTAGTCAATCAGTCAGTTAGTCAGTCAGTTAATCAACCAGTCAATTAGTTAGTTAGTCAGTCAGTCAGTTAGTCAGCCAGTGAGTTACTTAGTCAGTCAGTCACAGTCAGTCAGTTAATTAGCCAGCCAGTCGGTTAGTCAGTAAGTTAGTCTGCCAGTCAGTTATTTGGTCAATTAGTTAGCCAATCAGTCAGTTAGTCAGTCAGCCAGTCATCGGTCATCCAGTCAGTCAGCTGTCCGTCTACCTATCTGTCTATATCTGGCTCTATATAACAATTTTTATTTGTCCCTTCTTGCCTGCATCTACAAATCTCCACTCTTCCACTACTTTCCGCCTGCTCCTCTCATCTTTATAAACATGCACACACATACACACACACAAATACATACATACACACAGACACGCACAGACACACACATACACAGACACACGCACAATGTTCACACACCCTCCGACACAAACATTCACACCAACACATTGAACCGGCTGAACCTGAAAGCTCCACAACAACCTTAATTTCAACTCTTATCTACTCAAGTGACTGTTTCAGTGGGCAGGAGCAAAGCGATGGATCTCTCTCTCTCTCTCTCTCTCTCTCTCTCTCTCTCTCTCTCTCTCTCTCTCTCTCTCTCTCTCTCTCTCCCTCTCCCTCTCTCCCTCTCTCTTTCTCTCTCCCCTTCTCTCCCTCTCCCTCTTTGTCTACCTCTTCTCACTCTTCCCATCTCACTCCATCTTCCTCTCTCCCGTCTCTCTCACGCCCTCTCTCTCTCCATCTCCCTGTCTCCCTCTATATCCCTCTGCCTCCCTCTCACTTTCTCTCTGCCCCTCTCTCACCCCTCTCCCCTCTCTCCCTTCTCTCGCTCACTCCCTCTCTCTTCCTCCCTCCCTCTTCTTCCCTCTCTCTTCATCCCTATCTCTTTCTCCTTCTCTCGTCCCCCTCCCTCTCCCTGTTCCTCTCTCTCCCTCTCTCTCTCTCTTTCTCTCTCCATGTCTTTTTCACTCCCTCTCTCCCAACTCTCTCTCTCCCCCCCCCTCTTCCTCTTCCGCTCACCATCTCCCTTCCTTTCTCTCTCTCTCTTTCTCCCCTCTCCTCTCTGTCCTCTCTCTTTCTTCCCCTCTCTCCATCACTTTCTATCCCTCTCTTTCTCCCTGTCTCTCTATCTTCCCATATATTCACCTCTTTCTAGCCCTCTCTCTCCCTCTTCTCACACAAACCACTACAAGCCATCAACACCCTAGGAGTCTTCGCCCCCGGAACCCCACGACGCCCGGCCCCTAATGAGCGACCGTGGAAACAATAATTTGTGTAACACACAGCGTGCAAACCACATCAGTGGACTGCCAGCCTTACCTGCTGCTTGATGATCCCGCAGTCACAACCGCTCGATGGAGTTGCTTCACATCATCAACTGGATGTTCTATGGCTTGTCTCCGTCTCTGGGTGCCCGGGGCGGTGCACTGAAGGGGGACGTCACGGGGCGCCGGTGGAAAGGTATTCCAGGGAGATAATTTGTGCTGTAAAGTTGTTACAGATCGGGATGTGAACAATGCGGCTGGGGTTTGAGTTATTTGGTTACAGCTGGGATTTGAGAAATGTTGTTAAATAATGAGGATTTGATTTTTGTTGTTATAGACAGAATATTAGCAGTGTTTTTATAGATGAGGATTTGAGTATAGTTGTTAACGATGATGATTTGATATTAGTTGCTTACCTCTGAAGTCGGAGTGGGTTCACCTGATGGTAAGGGATACTGTTAATAGGGAAAGCTAATCCACACGCAAAATTCAGTCCGGCACAACAATAAAATAGTGTGTATGGACTACGCTTGAGTTCAAAGCGAGCGAGTGCAAAAAATGTTTATATATATATATATATATATATATATATATATATATATATATATATATATATATATATATATATATATATATATATATATATATATAGTACAACGAAAGGAGACGAAGCCTTGCTACAAAACGTTAGAGAACAAAGTGTTAAGACGCATCTTTAGACCCATTAGGGATACACAAAGTGGAGAGTGGAAAAGAAAAGTAACTGACATTTATGATCTGCTTAAGTCCCCGCTAATCACTGGTATCATGAAGGCTAATAAACTACAATGGCTGGGACATATAGAAAGAATGGAAGATAATAGGGAAACAAAATTCGCTTACACTCAGGAAATAAATGACCGTAGGACCCCGAGGTAGACCAAGAAGACGGTGGAGAGATAATATATATACAGACCTACAAGCACTTGGAATCATCGACTGGCAAGAGAAGGTCAACCAGAGAGACGAATGGAGACGGATTGTATCTGCAGCAAAGAACTTCAATGGCTCGGAACGCTGAAGAAGATGAATATAGTTGCTTAATATCGTGACGAGTCCCATTTATTGTCATTGAAAGGATCTGAGCAATGTTTTTACAGATGAGGGATTAGGTGTTGTTATCACAGACAGGATTTGAGCAATGTTGTTATAGCTGAAGATGTTATCCTTGCTGTAACATAAAAAAAAGAATTCTTGCATGTTACCATAGAATCAGTTTTAACATATGGTTGCGAATCCTGGACAATTCGTAAACAAAAATTTTGGTAATGTGGTTTTAAAGAAGAATGCTGAAAATTAATTGGACTGTTAAAATAAGCAATCTTGGCATTTTGAGGGAGGCCAAGTCGCAAAGACAACTTATCATAAAGATTAGCCATAATTTTTTGGTAACATTACGATAAGACAGAAACAGGAACATGTTGTGACAACCTTCAAGATTTGTGGAAAGAAATAAAGGAAGACACTGTGAGAAAATTCTGGACAGTCTTGTGTCATGGCACGGAAGGGGGTCAACACACGAATTGTTACATGACGTTGGAGACAGCAATTTTTGGAAAAATCATGATCACCCACGCCATCCGACAAGGCTCTTGATTGATTGATTGATTGATTGATTGATTGATTGTTGTAGACAGATTTTGAGCAATGTTGTAACAGATGAGGATTTGATGCTTTTCTTACTGATATAATTTTAGCAATATTATTGTAGATGAGGATTTGATCTTAGTTGTTACATGTAACATTTGAGCAATGTTATTAGAGACGATAATTTGATTTTAGTTGTTACAGATAACATTTGAGCAAAGTTGTTACAAATGAGGAAGTGATCTTTGTTGATACAGAAAGGTAACAAACAAGAGGACCCGCTGACAAGCAATGCACCAATACAAACGGGAAGAAGCATGGACAGGCTGATATAATCCGTGCAGCAGGGACTTGGGTGTCGGATATTGACGAGATACTGAGACTAGCCCAAGTCCGAGCACTAGGAGTGACGTCTGGTCACACACGCCAATGCTGCCTTTCGTGGGAAAGAGAGAAGATAACATAACAAGCTTCTTATGGGAACCGTGAGCAAGGGTACTTTGGGATGGCCGCTGCGTCGGAGGACTAAGCACACACGGGAATGTCTGATGTGCAGAGACGTCGTTCAACATACCATAACATAACATAACATAACAGATAGGATCTTGGACAACGTAGATGCTGTGGGGGATATGGACAATGTTGATACTGTGGGAGATATAGACAATGTTGATACTGTGGGAGATATAGACAATGTTGATACTGTGGGAGATATAGACAATGTTGATACTGTGGGAGATATAGACAATGTTGATACATTGGGGGATATAGACAATGTTGATGATGTTGGAGATATAGACAATGTTAATACTGTGGGAGATATAGACAATGTTGATACTGTGGGAGATATAGACAATGTTGATACTGTGGGGGATATTGACAATGTTGATACTGTATGAGATATAGACAATGTTGATACTGTGGGAGATATAGACAATGTTGATACTGTGGGGGATATTGACAATGTTGATACAGTGAGATATAGACAATGTTGATACTGTGGGAGATATAGACAATGTTGATACTGTGGGGGATATTGACAATGTTGATACAGTGAGATATACCGACAATACTGTTATAGATTGGGATTTGGAGGACGTTGATACAGTTGGAGATTAGGACAATACTGACACAATCAGTCATGTAAACGTAGAGAATTATGACTATTTTTTTTATTTAATAAAGGGAGAGAATGCTGAATATTCTTGAACAAATGGAGAGAATACCGACTGTTCTTGAATAAAATGAGAGAATACTGACTATTCTTAAATAAATGGAGAGAATCCTGACTATTCTTGACAGAATACTGACTAATCTTGAATAAATGGAGAGAATCCTGATTATTCATGAATAAAAGGAGAGAGTACTTGAATAAAGGAAGACAATACTGACTATTCTTCACTAAGGGCGAGAATACAGATAATTCTCAAGTACAGGGAAATAATACAGCCATGCTTAAGAAAGGGAGACAACAGAGAGTACGCACCTTCCATTAAGTAGTTTACCCGTGAGGCGCGAGGCGGTAAAATCACAATCTGGTATCTGCACGCGCCATCAAAACAATCGGCACGGCCTCTCATTAAAACTCCATCACCCACGGAGCAGATGTTGTTGTTGTGGTTACCGCGGCGTCTTCATCGTCTTACGGTCCTTCTAGCATCTACTGAATCTACCACGTTATTGGGTTTTTTGGTATTTTGTGGCTACGGTATTAATTTACGGCAAGTGCAGAAATGAAGCCAGAAGATCAAAAGATTTAGCCATCTCGTTAGAATGCGACGCCATCAGTTACCAGCACTTGCGCTACCTCAATGAAGAACTGATACGGGAGAAAATGGACGCCTGAGAAGTAAATATATTGACGACATCAAAGACATTGTACAATATATGGAATTACACTATCCAGTGCTTCCCATCGGGCGCCGGAACGTCAGCTATTCCGCTCCACGACGCTTGATATCAAAGGTGGAAGATGATGATGATGATGATGATGATGATGATGATGATGATGATGATGATGATGATGATGATGACAGAAATGCACATTGGACCATCGGACTATCTAACAATGACAGTTTAGAAGAGGCTAATGAAACTAGAATATGATATACAACAATAAGAAAGAGGCAAAAGCATGCTTTTGTCATGTGATGAAAAGAGAGGCATTGGAGAATATCGTGACAACTGGAAAGATCAGTGGGAAAAGAGGCATACCAAGAGAAATGATGCTGGATGGACTGAGACGGTGGCATGGCGGAGTATTACCAACAATCGATGGGACCCGAACGATCTTGAGCATAGCCTACGATGGGTAGCGTTGTGGTGTTCTGTTGTGATAATTTGGTGTGTCCAGTGTATGCCGCGTGGTTACACACCCGCTTCACACGCGTGATCTGGGACTGTTTCCGGATCCGGTCAGGGATATGCACTACTGACGAACTCAAATGAGGGCGAAACTCGAGTATAGTGCTTCCATATTGACGTGGATAGGCCTTAGGTTCATACCAGAATGCGATCGGCGTTGCCAGTAGTGGGTTGTGCTCAATATTTAAATTTCAAATCCCGAAACAACCACATAATTGAATGGATTATTCCCTATCTTTAAAATACTTGGGACCTCTCTACATCAGGGTAATGTACATGAAGGATGCTTACTAACCCCGCGCAGTGAATAAAACTCAGTATTATTCACAACGCGCTGTGAATAACTCCTCCCATGTGCTTAATGTTCTCTTTCGTGAACCTCTTCCAGACAATCGTTTGTTAGTTACTCCGGCCGTTCAGGATAAAGCATTCGTCTCAGGATCCACATCTCCGTCGCCTCCAATGTCTTTATAGTTTACATTCCAATATTCGCTAACATACAGAGAAACAGGTTCGAAGTAACATGTCAGTACTCTCTTCCTGGCATTCAATGAAGATGATGGATTACACAGATTACTTTTCATCCGTTGAAATAGAGCTTTTGTTTGGCCATTTCTTGGGTATAAACTGTCAGGTTGTAAAATAAACACCATAAAAATGTAAAAGAAAACAATACGCGAATTGGGGAGCCCGTGAGGCGCCCTCTGTTCGCGCTTCTTTTTGTCTTCGTGTATGTGTTTTCGCCTCTCTCTCTCTCTCTCTCTCTCTCTCTCTCTCTCTCTCTCTCTCTCTCTCTCTCTCTCTCTCTCTGCCTTCATGTATCACTCTATCTCAGTCTCTCTATCCCCCTCTTTCTCTGTCCCCATCTCTCTTTGTAGGTCATCGTCTCTCTCTCTCTCTCTCTGTCTCTCTCTCTCTCTCTCACACACACACACACACATACACACACACTAGCCCTCATTTTGTATCCGTCTCTTTCTGTTCCCCCATCTCTCTCTGTCCCTATCTCTCTCTGTCCCCATATCTCTAACTGTCCCCATCTCTCTAACTCATATCTCTAACTGTCCTCATCTCTCTCACTAGCTCTCTCCTTGTATATGACTCTCTCTTTCCCTGTTTCTCCCTCTACCTGTCCTCGTCTCTCTCTCTCTCTCTCTCTCTCTCTCTCTCTCTCTCTCTCTGTGTGTCCTAGTCTCTCTTTCTCTCTCTGTCCCAGTATCTCTCTGTCCCATTATCTCTCTCTATCGGCCCCCGTCTCTCTGTCCCAGTATGTCTTTCTCTCTGTCTTCATCTGTCTGTCTCTCAATCTATCCCCGTCCATCTCTGTCCCCGTCTCTCTCTCTCTCTCTCTCTCTCTCTCTCTCTCTCTCTCTCTCTCTCTCTCTCTCTCTCTCCGTCCCCTTCACTGTCACAAAAAGTTCATTGGTCGAAGCACACATGTTCATGCAGCTAGACTCTATCATCATTTGCAGGTGACAGGTTCGAATCCTAATGTGGTAACTTTAGCTTTCAATTTTCACGTTGTCCAGTGCGTCCTTCCAATATCTACTTTCTTCTTCTCCTTCTATGAGAGCAAACCAATACTCGTGAATTTGTTTACGAGCTCCCCCCAAGAAATAATTCTACCTCAACAAAAATATAAACTGTCGAATGAACACAAACGTCCTTGAGAACCTCAGGGGTTTTTCTCTAACACTGCATAGCGCTGCAGCAGAAAGATAAATAACAAACTCAGACAAAAGCACATTCTCTTCAAAGAAGGAATGTTGTTTTACCAAGAAAGAAACACAAACACAGACCAGTACTAGACCGTCTCCCCCAGTTCTGGCTGCGTCTGTGATCTTGGGAACACCAAGAACCGTTTCTTCGCACAGTTCTTTCTTTGGAGTCAGAGTTGGCAGTGAATGGTAGAACTTGGCTTCTTTTAGATACAGAACTATTGTGGCTGGTCTTTGTGTGGAGTCTGGATGATTTCGTACGCGGTCTTTTAAGAGCCTGTGACTATCTAAGTGTACATCTGAAGTGTACATCTGTACAACATGATCCGTGGAGAATTCTGACACAAAAGAGTAAACAATCCTGTCACACAAGAGTAAATAATCATGACACACAAGAGTAGACAATCCTGCCACACAAGAGTAGACAATCCAGACACACAACAGTAGACAATCATACATTATATCAGTAGACAATCCTGCCACCCAACAGTAGACAATCATACATTATATCAGTAGACAATCCTGCCACCCAACAGTAGACAATCATACATTATATCAGTAGACAATCCTGCCACCCAACAGTAGACAATCATACATTATATCAGTAGACAATCCTGCCACCCGACAGTAGACAATCATACATTATGTCAGTAGACAATCCTGCCACCCAACAGTAGACAATCCTGCCACCCAACAGTAGACATTCCTTCCACACAACAGTAGACAATCCTACCACACAACAGTAGACAATGCTACCACATGTCAGTAGACAATCCTGCCACACAACAGTAGGACAATCCTTCCACACAATAATAGACAATCCTACCACACAACAGTAGACAATCCTTCCACACAATAACAGACAATCCTACCACACAACAGTAGACAATCTTTCCACACAATAATAGACAATCCTACCACACAACAGTAGACAATCCTACTAAACGTGGGTAGACCCACATTGCTAGTGTTCTGGAACATTCTCTGGCAGCCACGCCAGGCACAGAACATGTGCAGGCAGAACTAAGGTGAGAACACCAAGATGAAGGCGTCTCCTCCCTGGCCTGGATCCGAGGCACGCACCTGGACAATCTCTGATATCTGGGCTGTTATCATCACACCACTGCTGGCTGCAGACAGGCCTGGGCGGACCGGGTGGGGGAGATGGGGCAGGTAGTGTGCTCAGACATGTGTGTGTGTGTGTGTGCGCGCGCGCGTGTATATATATATATATATATATATATATATATATATATATATATATATATATATATATATATATATATATATATATATATATATATCATCTATTCTCATCTCATCATGTTCTCCTTGTACCTTGCAGTGTCGAGGTGAAGTATAAACATCGTGCGAGTGCCCGATTTTGGGCTTCATATATCGATATTCCCATGGACTCTGTTATTCCCTCCGTCCAACGTTTACGTGGTTGGCCTCTTCCTCTGTTTCCATCTGGTCTGTACATCATTGCTTGTTGTGGTATGCTGTATATAAATATATATATACACACAATATGTGTGGGTGTGGGGTTTAGGGCAAAATGGGTGACAAATGAACTATTTCTGGATGTTTGTTGTGGGAAAGATGAGGGGAAGCTGAGTTAGAGAAAGGATAGAGAGACAGAGAGGTGGGCGTGGGTATAGTTTCAGAAATGTATATCGGGGAATTAGATAGATAGAGAGAGAGAGAGAGAGAGAGAGAGAGAGAGAGAGAGAGAGAGAGAGAGAGAGAGAGAGAGGGGAGAGAGAGAGGAAGAGAGTGTGTATATGTGTGTGTGTGTTAGAAAGAGAGGGAGAGAGATAGGGAAAGAGAGAGAGGAAGAGAGAGTGTGTATATGTGTGTGTTAGAGAGGGAGAGAGAGAGAGAGAGAGAGGGAGAAAGAGTATGTATATGTGTGTGTTAGAGAGAGAGAGAGGGAGAGAGAGGGAGAGAGAGAGGAAGAGAGAGTGTGTGTATGTGTGTGTTAGAGAGAGAGAGAGAGAAAGAGAGAGAGAGAGAGAGAAAGAGAGAGAGAGAAAAGGAGAGAGAAAAAGAAAGAACGAGAAAGAGGGAGGGTGGAAAGGAGGAGACGGAGGAGAAGGGTGGGTAATGGGAAGTTAAGAAATAAAACTGAGGACAGGAGTGAATGGAAAAAGTGAGAATGCTAAACAGGACAATGATGCAAAGAAGGGGAAGAGTGCAGTGAATGGCGTGAGTGAACATTGTGCTCATTCTGTATTCGTTCACATTGGTGCATTAAATAGACACATGTGAGCTTCCACTGAAGCAGGTATTTAGCTGGTATGTTAGCTTCCACTGAAGCAGGTATTTAGCTGGTATGTTAGCTTCCACTGAAGCAGGTATTTAGCTGGTATGAGAACTTGAGCCGTGACTTTGGGGATAATACGTTCTTGTTCCGATAATGCCGTGTGACCACGCCGTCCAGATACTTATCTCTTTGTCTCCCCCTTTCCTTTTTTTCCTATTAAGTTTGCCAGTTTTCACTAAGTTTTCAATACTTGAATCAGATTCAATGGTCTTCATCTGTCATCTGCTTGCTGAAAGAGAACAAAGAAAGGAGTTAAAGTTAGTTGTTTATCTTTTACAGGACGTCGCAGTCAAGCCATAATTGTTTGGCTGTTTGTGATTTCTTGGCAAGTTTACATACAGTAGTTTGCCATTGTTTTCTGAACGACCGACACTCATACCATTTTATGAAAATCAGCGCGAGTTGATCTGCTGCCAAATCGCCCGAAGCTGTGTTTCGAACGTGTTATGCGGGATTACGAAATGCGTCCTTAAACAGGCAGGCTCTTATACGCACTCTTATAAAGGAAAAAAAAAGGGCCTCCATTATATTCGATGCTGCAGAAGCAGGTTGAACGAGGCCGAATGTTTGTTTTTTTCTTGTAAAAACTAATCTGAACTGATGAGCCATTACAAATATAACCACTATTATAAATGTCATTTAGATATTTTGTTATTATTCCAAGGGGCGCCTGTTAACTAGCGGGTTACTTAAATAGGGCACGTTTAACTAGAGGCGTGAAAACACAGGCCGCCATTTGTGAAGAAATTGCCGGAAACCGAGGCGCGAGTTGAGGGCAAGTTCGTGACGGCCGAGTGATCCTAATTATGTGCACGTGCTCAAACTGCGTGCGAGAGCGACACCAACGGGGGCAAAGTTGTTGGTTGTTTGAAGATAGATCAGTGTCAATTATGTGTGTGTTTGTGAATAAGTGTGTGTGTGTGTGTATGTGTATGTATGTGTGTGTGTGTGTGTGTGTGTGTGTGTGTGTGTGTGTGTGTGTGTGTGTACGAGTGTATGTGTGTATATATATACGACTGTGTGATAATAAGAGTGTGTGTATAAGAGTGTGTGTATAAGAGTGTGTGTATAAGAGTGTGTGTATAAGAGCTTGTAAATGTGTGTATAAGAGTGTGTGTGTTTGTGTGAATAAGAGTGTATATAAGAGTGTGTGTGAATAAGAGTGCGTGTCTAAGAGTGTATTTACCTCTGTGTGTGTGTGTGTGTGTGTAAACGTGTGTGTGTTTGTGTGTAAGTTTACGTATGTAAGTGTGTGTGTGTGTATAAGAGTGTGTGCTTGTATGTTTGTGTTTAAGTTTATGTATGTATGTGTGTGTTAATGTGAGTGTGTAAGTGTGTATGCATAAGGATGTGTGTAAGTTTTATTTGTATACAAATATGTGTCTGTGTATAAGTGTGGGTATGTGTGTATAGCAGTGTGTTTATGTGTGCAAGTGTGTATAGGGGTGTGTGTAGGTACGTGTGTATATGTAAAAGTGTGTGTAAGTACGTGTGTGTGTGTGTGAAAATGTGCGCAAGACGTGTGTGTGTATAAAAGTGTGTGTGTGTGTAGATATGTATGTAAGTGTATGTGTTTAAGAGGGTCTGTAAGTGTGTTTGTGTGCGTGTGTGTGTGTGTGTGTGAAAGAGTGAGTGTTTAAGTATGCATACGAATGTGTGGGTGTGTGTATGTATGTGTGTGTGGGTGAAAGTATGTGTGTATGAGTGTGTGAGTGTGTGTAAATGTGTATGCATACTAGTGTGTGTGAATGTTTGTATTAAACTGTGTGCAAGTGTGTGTCGCTATTAAAGAGTGTGTAAAAGCGTGTGTGTGTGTGTGTGTGTGTGTGTGTGTATCTAAGTATAAGAGTATGTAAGTGTGCGTATAAGAGTGCGTGTAAGTGTGTGTGTGTGTGTATACAGACCAATTTTGAGTGTAAGCATTTGCGTAGGTGTGTAAGTGTGTGATTAATAGTGCATGTCTATGCGTACATAAGAGTGTCCAGTGTCCATAAGCGTATGTGTGCGCGTGCGTGCATGTGTGTGTGTGTATGTGTGTGTGTGTGTGTGTGAATGTTTGTATGTATAAGAAAGTGTATACACACTCTCCGTGGCCAAAGGCTTGCGAACACGGTTCGAGAGCCTCTTACCAGGCGTTCGAAACTCAGCTACGACCGATTTGTGCAGCAGACCGTGTCGCGTTGTGTTATAACGTGTTGGTATGGGAGCCGGTCGTTCAGAAATCAATGGCAAACTACTGAACATAAAACTTGCCTAGTACATCAACAGCAGCTGAAAAATGCTGGTGTTGACTGCAACGTCCTGTAAGGGATATGCACCACTTTAAAAAAAATACCCAGGGTGTTTGTAAAGTGTCACTACACTTTGTATGTAGAACACATTTGACAAATGAAGTATATGACGTCATCAAAAATGTGTTCCACAGTTCATCGTGAAGCAATATGCAGCGAATGGCTGTCGTCTGCTGGAGTAATTCTTTGCACTTTAAACAGAATGGTATTATCAGCAGAAGAAAGAATTGTTTTAGTTGAACCGTTGACAATATGAAGAGACGTGTGCAGTCATGTCTTGAAACCCGTGGTGGACATTTCAAACACCTGTTATAATGAATACTTCATTGGTACTTTACAGCTTCTCCAAAAACAGTGTTAGACCGTAGCAGTGACTATTGTTACTAATTTAATGAATATTTAGCACCTTTTTTATGACGTCATGTACTTTACTCACTCCAGAAGATTCTAGGGACTACCGCGGTAGCATAGTGGCTGGACTCTCGCCCGCCGGCGCGATGGTCATCGGTTCGATTCTCATCCGAACGGATTCATCCATCCATCCATCCGTCCATCCGTTCATCCATCCATTCATCCGTCCTTCCGTCCGTCCATTCATCCATTCGTCTATCCATCCATCCATCCATCCGTCCGTCCGTCCGTCCGTCCGTCTGTCCGGCCGTCTGCCTGTCTGTCTGACACTTGCAACATTTTCCGTCAGTCTGTTTGTCTTTCTGTCTGTGTGTCTGTCTCACACCTGCAACATTTCCTCCTGTCTGTCTTCCTATGTTGTTTTCCTGTCGATGGTTGAAGCTCTTTCTGACTTATTTCCTCCGTCTCCTTCTAGCTTCACTTTTGTTTCTTCCGGCCTTTGGACCCTTCCCCGGTCACTCCCTCTCGCTCACTCATTCATGTACTCTGAGAGAGAGAGAGAGAGAGAGAGAGAGAGAGAGAGAGAGAGAGAGAGAGAGAGAGAGAGGGGGGAGAGGGGGGGGGGTAACTTCTATCTTTACCCCCACTCTCTCCACTCTCTGGTCCACCTTTCATGTATGTTCATATTTCGTGCCGTTATACCCGTCTCAATTACTTCTGTCTCCTTATATTTGCTCATGCCAATCTCTGAATGCCTCCTGGTGTCTTTCGCCCTCTCTCTTCACCTCTCTCTCAACCCCTCCCCCATCTCTCTCTCTCTCTTTCGCTCTCATTTAGCTCTGTCTTTCCATCCATCACTCTAATCCCCCCTTCCTGTCTTCTCTCTCTCTCTCTCTCTCTCTCTCTCTCTCTCTCTCTCTCTCTCTCTCTCTCTCTCTCTCTCTCTATCTATCTATCTATCTATCTATCTCTCTCTCAATCTCTCCTTTAGCTCTGCCCTTCCCCCCATCACTCTTACCTTATCCCACTTCCTGTCTTCCCCTCTCTCCTTCTCTCCATCTTTCACCCCCTCACTCCCTTCGTCCTCTGATTGCCCTGTCTGCAGTCTAGCTCACCTTTCATCCGGTTTCGTATATTCAGACGTTGAGCCTGTCTCACACTGTCGGTGTCTCCCTTATCACAACAATCCTTCCACTTTTTATGGGCTGAATATCCGATGCATTTTCTCAACAGACAGAGCGTCCAGTGCGCCGTCTGTCCGGACATATAGATCTCTAGCAGGGTTGAAATGACCTAAATATGGACCTCACAACCTGCCTGCTTCTGTCTCTGCATGCCAGTATCAGCCACGGTAGCGTAGTGTTTTGACGCTCAGAGCCGGTCGGATCGTCTTGGGATCGAATCCGTAACGGACCGGATTTTTAAACAAAATTTACCTGGGCTGTCAGGTCTACCCAGTCTAAACTGGGCACCAGGAAATATTTTGGGAAGCAAAGGAGTCGGTGTGAACTGATGAGATCACCCAGCCAGTCTATAGGCGTGCGGGCCAAGCTTGGCGTCTCACCCAGCCAGTCTATAGGCATTCGGGCCAAGCTTGGCGTGTCACCCAGGCGGTGTATAGGCATGCGGGCCAAGCTTGGCGTGTTCAATGCTTTTAGTGCGTGCAAAAGAGTTCTTTACTTCCCTACGTCCACATATCTGTCTGTCTGTCTGTCTGTCTGTCTGTACATCCTACCTAAACCCTCCCCTCCGCCCGTCCTACATTAAGTCTGTTCGTCCCTCCCCCTCCTTCCATCCATCGGTCTCTCGCTCCGCCCTTTCGTATGTTTGTCTGTCCGTCTGGCCGTCAACCCCTCTGTATGTGTGTCCGTCTGTCTAACTGTCTGTCCATCCCGAGTAAACGCCTGTACCTGTCTAGTACTCGCCAGTGACCTTTGCTCCCTGCTACCGCCAACACTATATTAATAAGCCATCTGTCACGCAGAGATTTGATGAATCCCGACGTCTGCCAGACTCGGCGCGCCCAGTCCTTGATGTGGGCGCTTGCGTCCCGCTCGGGAAGAATAAACTTGATGGAATAATTGATGGAAAACATGTCAATGGTCGGGGTTTGGTAGAATATTGAAGGAGGGAGTTTTGATGTTGAAGTGGGAATTCTCTTGTGGAAGGGGAAAATTCTGCAATCGAAGGCAGAAATTCTCTGGTTGAAGGGAGAAATTATGTTGCTGAAGGGGGAATTCTGTTGTCGAAGCGAAAAATTCTGTTGTTGAAGGGAGATATGTTGTTGTCGAAGGGGAAAATTCCTTTGTTGAAGGGAGAATTTGTGAGATAGAAGGGGGAAATTCTTAGGTCGATCTGCGGTCGAGGGGGGAAATTATGTGGCTGAAGGCCGAAATGGTGTTGTTGAAGGGGAAAATTATGTTGTTTAATTATTATGTGGTTGAAGGTGGACATTCTGTGGTTAAAGGGGAAATTATGTGGTTGAAGGGGGAAATTCTGTGGATTGAAGAGAACAAATATGAAGTTGACGGGGAAAAATTAAATGATTTAATGGGAAATTTATGTATTTTGAATGGAAAAATTATGTGGTTGAAGGGGGAATTCATGTGGATGAAGGGAAAAACTCTGTGTTTGAAGTGGGAAATTCTGCGGTTGAAGGGAAAAATTATGTGGCTGAAGGAGAAATTTCTGTGGTTGAAGAGAGTTTTCTGGTGTTAAAGGGGGACTTTTTGACATGAAGGGAAAGGGGCCTGTTGTTGTGATGTGATGGGTCGCCATCTTTCCTTTATGGACAATTCTCAGAAAACTTAAAATTAAGAAGTGTACATTTGATGAGACCGGGCCAATTCCATAGCTGCACTGGTTGAGAACAAAATAGAGAATCCTACAACTACTGAGGATTGAACCCAGACCCATTGTCTTCACATCAACCACTATGCCACCAAAGAATATACAGTTTAAACATGCACATTTAAATCAAGAATAAATAATTTCTAATGAAAATGAAGATCTATTTACAGATTAAGCATGCACATTAAGATAAAAAAAAATACACCATTTAAAGACGAAGAATATGATTAAAAATATATGTTTTAAACAATAAACATTGAGATTAAGAATGTACAGCTTAAAACACTATAATTAAGAGTAAGAATATACATTTTAAGAGAATACATTCATGTCAAGAATATACTGTTTGAACACGAATATTATGATTAAGAATATACATTTTAAACATGACGACAGTTTAAACATCAGCATTAAGATCAAGAATATACAGTTACAGATTAAATATGAACAGTTTGAGCAAGAATATTCAGCTTAAACATACACATTCATATCAAGAATATACAGTTACAGATTAAATATGAACAGTTTGAGCAAGAATATTCAGCTTAAACATACACATTCATATCAAGAAGATATAGATCAAACATGAACATTAAGTAAAAGTATCATCATCATCATCATCATCAAGTGCCATGCCGGCTGCCGTAGGCCTTCACGACTCTCCACATATCTCGGTCTTTGATATTCCTCCATGCCACCATCTCAATCCATACAGCATAATTTCTCTTGATCGACCTCTTCCCCTCGATCTTTATTAAAGCCTCTCTTCTCATCACATGAGAATAGAAAGCTATAAAATTTAAATACTAAAATTAAGGTCAAGATTATATAATTTAAACACTAACATTACGATCAGGAATATACATTTGAATCACTAACATTAAGATCAAGTATATACATTTTAAACACTAACATTAAAATAAAAAAAATAGATAATTTAAAAACACTAAAATTAAGATCAAGAAAATACAGTTTATTCACTAAAATTAAGATCAAGAATATACAGTTTAAAAATTAACATTAAGATAAAAAATATTCACATAAAACACTAAAATTAAGATCAAGAATATACATTTCAAACACTAAAATTAAGATTACGAATATACATTTCAAACACTACAATTAAGATCAGAAATATACAGCATAAGCATCAACAGGTATAGGAAACAAACAAAACGCAAAATATCAATAACTAGAGACGTAACGTGAAATGAACATCACACAGAGAATAGGAAAAAAAAAAAACGCAACAGAGAGAAAATGCAACATTAAACCAAGATAGAAATAATTATCTTCATTATAACCTAATTAAGGCTGAACTGGATTTTCTTCTATAATTTACAATAAAATATTCTCCTTCTGCGATTTAAAACATACGTCAAATAAAACAAAAAAAACAAGACACACATGTTTGTTGTTTTTATACACAGAAGCCTCAAACAACGTGTTGCACGATTTATTGCCTGACTTATGTCGCTGCAGGTTTATATATCATATGAAGTGGATAAATGAGTAATACTTTAGCTGAAACAATTAAAACATATAATCACAGGTATTGTTCCAATGTGGAGCAGTTATCCCCAGGGTAATCTCAAATTCAAAACGAAATCTTTCTGTTTGCATAAAGCTGGATGGAACAATCTAATTGCTTTGCTCATGCCTCACTATTTACAATATTTTGAAAAAAAGGTTTGTTGTTTTTTTCCAGTTCTCTCTCTCTCTCTCTCTCTCTCTCTCTCTCTCTCTCTCTCTCTCTCTCTCTCTCTCTCTCTCTCTCTCTCTCTTTCTTTCTTTCTTCTCTCTCTCTCTCTCTCTCTCTCTCTCTCTCTCTCTCTCTCTCTCTCTCTCTCTCTATGAACTCGAGCGTACTCCATACACGTACTACTACTACTAATAGTGAACATAATTTTAGCGTATGAATTAGCTTTCCCTATTACCAGTGTCCCTCGTCATCAAGCAAACCCACTTTGGCTTCTGAGGTACTTGTAATTTACGTCCCTGAGTCAAGATCAACCCTTCCATCCATCATGTGCCATGCCGATAAGCGTGGGCGGTCATGTACTGCCATGTCACTCGATCACCAGAGTAGTGGATCAGCTCTGTGTTCCTGTCTCGACCATGCCACATGGCTAAGCCATCCAGTGTTTACTTCTCGGTCTTCCCCGTGGTCTCTTCCCTTGGATCTTGCCAATCGTCACCAAGTTCTCCAATTCATTTCTTCTCATAACATGCCCAAAAATGCTGACTGTCTACGTCTAATGTCTCTAATCAGTTTACGATCTTCATTTGTTTCTTGAAGGACTTGTTCATTGGTTTTTCTGTCTTTCCATGGTATTCTTTGCATTTTCCTCAGAAACCACATTTCCACAGCCATCAGCTGTTTTTCAGCTTGACTGCTTATTGTCCACGCTTCACATCCATTCAAAAGTATAGGTTCTATGTAGTACCTCGACACTCTTTTTCTCGTTTCAGTTGATATCTTTTTATTGGTCAGTATGTTTTTCATCTTGCAAAAGGCTACCTTCGCAATGGCAATTCTTGTTCTAATCTCTTACACTTGTCAATTAAATTACAATGTTAACTTCTCGTTCTTTGACTTGGTGACGCGCTTATCCTTCCTCGCATGCTAATCCTCTAGTTTTGTTGTTAATGACCAACACACTTACTTTGATTGTTAAGTCTTGTGAATGGTGGCACGCATACAGAATTGTGGATGTATTGGAGATCAAGACACGTCTATTTGCCCAGAAATCCTTTCCAGGTAGTGCGGAAATTCCCAGGTTCTCTTTGATGAAGTCATCACATACAGGTGCAGTCACTGTTGTTTGTTTGTTTGTTTGTTAGCGGTGGGATGGCTTACTTTTTTACGTCCGTCTCGAAATTATGAAGACGGGGTTCGAATCACGATGTGGATATTTTAGAAATAAAGGATTGCTACAAAATAATGACTGTTACACGCAAAGATGTTTACAAATGAAAAATTGGTAAAGAATAAGGATTGTCTCAAAAAAGGATTGCAACAGTATAAGAATTATTCAACAATAAAGATTGTTGCAAAATACATAGTTTTACAAACTAATGATTGTTGCAAAATAAGAGTTGCAACGAAATAGGGATTATTTTGAAAAATTCGGATGTTTAAAAGTAAGGGATATTACTGGCAAAAAAATAAGGGCTTCGCACGAAGTAAGGGGCTTTACGAAAGAATAGTTGTTAGTTGTTAAGGACTGCAGCAAAATCGGGATTGTTTACAAACTAGGCATGCTTGCTTGCTTGTTTGTGTTCGCTGGCTGTGAACTCCAGCGTGAAGTCCTGTATGTCGGATGAAGGACATCCTGTTGTCCAACATCAGTGTGATCTCATACAGGACTGAGGTTTGCGTGAGTATCCGTTGTCCCATGTCTGGCTTATTGGTGTGCAGACTGGTGGTTCCTCGCCGTGCAGGCAGATACTCTCTGACTTCGGAAGAATCAGCGATCCTGCTACGTTAGCCAGGACCCCGAAGGGACCTGTTGCTCAGGACGCACGACTAGGACGTGTTAGTAGGTCTTGGCCAGTATAGAACCTGGCACTGGTGCCTTGGAATCACCTCTGCGTCCCGCCAATATCAGTGATAGAACCTGGCACTGGTGCCTTGGAATCACCTCTGCGTCCCACAAGCTAGGCATGATCTATGTATGTTGACAGCTATTGGTTGTCTGCTGTTGGGCTGTAAGTTCTTCAGTGAATCAATCACCAAACAACAAAATATATGATCGGTCAGCTTTACTGGAACACAATCTCAAGTAACACAGTGGACGTTGCGTCCTATGTCCTCGTCAGCATGTAATCAACAAACACACTGATACAACTACATGCAAAACTACATGAAAATACTGTACTGGCACCTTGCCATCTTGGTTATAGTTACCGACTGGGATTCTAACCTCTCACCCGTTCGAACCACAAATGACGACAGCGCCTCCCTGCAGGAACAAGTGTATGTAAACGAATGACCAGCTACATACCCATAAAAAGAAGTGCTTTAATTAGCCAGATATGTCATCCATATGAATCCACAACTATGGAATATAGGCAGAATTTGTATTTTACCATTGAAATAGCACCATTATAGGTCTCAGAAGTTTATATTAAACCAACATAGGTCAAATAACAAATATACAAACACATCGGACCATAATGCTGTGTCCGGTGTATTCTTCTTCTTCTGCTGCGTTCATCCGGAGTGTTTTTTTTCCAGACGTAATTGCGTTGTGCCTGTTTTTATAGCAGAGCTGCGATACTTGCGCCTTTCGGCCGACTCATCCGACTTCTGCGGGCATTTGTTGGCCGGATTAATCTACCCGGGGTGTCCAGTATATTAATTGAGAAGAAATAAACTAAAGAACTTGGTGACAACTGGCAAGATTGAAGGGGAAAACAACAAGGGGAAAGCAGAGAAGTGAATATCGGGATGGCTTGGTCACATAGCATGGTTGAGACAAGAACACAGAGCCGATCTACGACTCTGGTGATCGTGTGAGATGGCGAAACATGACCACCCAAACTTATCAGCGTGGCACATAATTATAAGTATGTTAACGAACATCTAAACAAGAGAAATGATTGGTCGTTTCCAATGTGTACACGTATTACACAGTTCCCCAATTGATATGTCTGATAATCAGTGTGTGTAGCACATGGTCAATTTTTCCAACCTTGAGTTCTACCAACTGGAAGTTGGGTTGCTGTCTATTGACACTTCATCATCATCAAAAAGTGTCTTGCCAGCTGGCGTAGGCGTTCATGACTCTCCACAAATCTTGGTCCTCGGTTTTCTAGATTAACTCTGATGATGATATTCCTCGAGGCCACAGTCTCAATCCGTCCAGCATCATTTCTATTAGTCTGCCTCTGACTCTCTTCCCCTCGATCTTTCCAGTTATAACAATGTTCTCCAATGCCTCTTTTCTCATCACATGACCACCTGTCTCTTGACAATGAAACATCAAAACCCGCGAAGAAACAACACAACCTGGAAATATTCTCGTTGATAAGAGAAATAACGGCTGCAACATGATCAGAGAATTAGATGCCTTCTCCACAATGACGGATGGCTGCAATAGATCTCCAACACTGTCATTCTCTCGCCTTGACTGTACATTCTGTCAGACTTCTGTTCGTTCAATCCTTGATGTTATCTTCATACTTGCATCGTTGTATACCTCTTGCTCGCTTGCCTTCAGCGTTGCCCTCCAGTATGGTTTTTTCATAAGAGTGTTATGTCTTTTAACGTGGCCGAAATATTTCATTTGCCTTTTTACATTTCTGTCGTCAACTCTCTTTTCATTCCCAGTACCTCAGTAGTTGATTAGTTTCTATCTCAGTGAAAAACGACATATCTTTTTTGTATATCCACATCCCCAGGGTCTCAATTCGACTTTCTAATTGCTTGTTCATTATCCAGGCTTCCGCGCCATACAGTAGTGTTGAATATACATAAAATTTGACAATTCTCATTGTTAATGCATTATTAATTTCTATAGATGTTAATACTGATTTCATGATGTTGAAAGCATTTTTGGCCATTCCTATTCTCTTTTGATTTCTGTTTCACTTCTGAGATTATCTGTTATTACATGTCCAAGATAGGAGAAACTTGTTACTACTGCATCAGGATAAAACAATACACAACAAAAACAGTCAGATGTGTGTGACTCCAAGGTGAAAGTGAGATATAATAAACACAGACACCGTGCACAAAACTTACAACGAACGCAAATCTGACAAAAGCAAATCACAGTGTAACAATAACCTGGTAATAATAATAACATCGTAAAAATAACATAAAATAAAAATAAATTATACCACAACATCTTAGTAATCTTCGTCGGGAACAAAGTACCTCAGAAGTCGGAGTGGGTTAGTCTGATGGCGAGGGACATTGGTAATAAGGAAAGCTAATCAGTCCAGTGCACTAGAAGTAGTAGCATGTATATAAACAACGCTTGAGTTCAGAGCGAGTGAGCGGGAAACACAAACCTGATAGTGTTCATGTTGTGTAGGCGTATCCTCAGCATGATAAGGCAGATGGGGTGAAGGCTCCCTGGGAGCGTGTGAACAACGAAGAGGAAAAGATGGACTGGCATGGTCTAGAGAGTATGAGGCAGCAGGGGGTGGTCAGAGAATCTGGTCCACAGTCGTCACTCAGAGGTAAAGGAAGACAGACATATAATCAGATTGTAACGGGCACCATGAATATTGGAGCTCTACGTTGGCTGTTGAAGATGATGACTGGGTGATTATGGGATTGCCTCGAGTGCAATGATGTCGGTTAGTGACTTAACTGAACTGAACTCAACCCAATCCAGCCCTGCTCAACCCAACCCAACTCAACCCAACCCAACCCAACCCAGCTCAGCCCAGCCCAGACCAGCCCAACCCAACCAAAGCCAACTCAACCCAACTCAACTCAACCCATCCCCCTCGGCCAGCCAGCAAGTGCTGTGCTGAATCAAGACCTGGTTACATCCTATATATCCCCCTGCGGATGTGAAGTTGGGGTCTCAGTCTTGCACAGCCCACTGGTTTATGAGCAAGGACTGGGGAAGAAGAGCTTTGCGACAAAGCCCCCCCCCCCCCCCCCCCCCCCTCGGAGATGATTCTTTGATACAGGGTTGGAAGACGAAAGCTCTTTTCGGGGATCTAACAAAAACTTAGTTGCATATCCATTACAGAACGTCCAGTCAATTCCAGCAATTTTAGTGATTTCTTGGCAAGTTTACATTAAGTAGTTTGTCATTCTTTCCTGAAAAACCGGAACTCATACCATTGTATTAAAACACAGCGCTAGGCGGTCTGCTCTCAAACCACTCACAGCTGTGTTTCCAGTGCGGTATGCAGGATTGCGAATTGCGATCGTAACCCCTTCATAAGAACTGTTTGTCACTGCGTTAAACTTATGAGTTTCTCTCTGTTTCTTTCATGTCCCTCCCCTTCCCCCACTTTCTCCTGTCTGTCTGTCTGTCTGTCTGTCTGTCTGTCTGTCTGTCTGTCTGTCTGTCCACTCGTCCGTCCGTCCGTCCGTCCGTCTGTCTGGCTGTCTGTCTGTCTGTCTGTCTGTCCACTCGTCCGTCTGTCTGTCTGTCTTTCTGTCTGTCTGTCTGTCTGTCCACTCGTCCGTCTATCTATCTATCTATCTATCTATCTATCTATCTATCTATCTATCTATCTATCTATCTATCTATCTATCTATCTATCTATCTATCTATCTATCTATCTATCTATCTATCTATCTGTCTGTCTGTCTGTCTGTCTGTCTGTCCACTCGTCCGTCCGTCTGTCTGTCTGTCCACTCGTCTGTCTGTCTGCCTGTCTGTCTGTCTGTCTGTCTGTCCACTCGTCCGTCTGTCCGTCCGTCCGTCTGTCTGTCTCTCCACTCATCTGTCTGTCTGTCTGTCTGTCTTCTGTCCACTCGCCGTCCGTCCGTCTGTCTGTCTGTCTGTCTGTCTGTCTGTCTGTCTGTCTGTCTGTCTCCCGCTGTGCCCTGTCGCTATGGCTCTGCATCTCCATATCCTAGTGACTACTTCTGTCTCTATCTCCCTGTGTTTGGACGCCTCTCTTTCCCTCTCTCTCTCTCTCGCTCTCTCTCTCTCTCTCTCTCTCTCTCTCTCAGGTGGGGGATGTGTGAGTAGGGGGTGTGTGGTGGTTGGGAGAAGTATGTGTGGGTGGTGGGGGTGTGTGGGTGGGAGATGTGTGCGTGGATGGAGAATGTGTGGATGGGGTGTATGAGTGGCTTAGGGATGTGTAGGTGGGTGAGGGATGTGTATGTGTCGGGGTGGGATGCGTGAGTGGGTGGAGGATGTGTGTGGGTAGGGGTATTGTGATCGAGAGATGTTTGGTTGGGTGGGTGGGTGGGGGTGTGTGGGTGCGTAGTGGGGGATGTGTGAGTGAGTGAGTGAGTGTTGGTGGATGGGTGGGAAATGCACGTGTGGGTGGGGAGAGGTGCGTGGTGTGTTGGTTGGGGATATTGTGTGGGTGGGGTATGTGTGTGTGGGTGGGGTATGTGTGTGTGGGTGGGGGTACGTGGGTGGATGGGTAAGGGTATTTGTGTGGGTGTGGGTGGGAATATTGTGTGGTATGTGGGTGGGGGATATGTGTGTGGTTTGTGGGTTGGGAATATTGCGTGGTAGAGGATGTATGTGATGTGCGGGTGGGGGTGTGTGTGGTGGGGGATTGGGTTAGGGCATGTGTGGGTGGGTGGAGGATGTATGTGAGGGTGGTGGGGTGTGTGTGAGTGGATTGGGATGTATAGGTGGTTAGGGAGATGTGTGTGTGTGTCGGCGTAGGGAGATGTCAGTTGGTGGGAATGTGTGAGTGGATTTGCGATGTGTGGGTTGGTGGGGGTGTGTGTGCGTGGGTGGGGAATATGTGGTCGATGGAGATGTGGCTTGGGGATGGGTGGTTGGAGGTGTGGGTGGGGGAGAGGATGTGTGGGTTAGGATGTGTGGGTTGGTGGGGGATGTTTGTGGGTGGCGAATGTGTTTTGGTTGGGGTAACAGGTGAGGGCAGTGTGTGTGGGTGGGGGATGTGTAGGAGGGGGATGGGTTGGTTGGTGGGGTATGTATGTGTCCCTGGGTGTGTGTGTGTGGGTAGGTGCGGTTGTGTGTATGGGTGGGGTGATGTATGGGTAATTGGGAGATGAGCCTCATAACATGGTAATTTGTCTTGATTATGTTTACAACATTCATTTCACAATGTTTATCTTTCTTCCTATGTAAATGTATAATGCTCTTGGTGAACGAAAGACGAGTGATTGGAAGGGCCGAATGTAAGACGGGCCTGCGTGCCCAATTTGTTACCCTTTTAAAATAAAGTTGATTTGATTTGATTTCTCTACGTCTCTCTCTCTCTCTTTCTCACTCTCTTTCCTTCTGCCTCCATCTACTTCTGCCTCCATCTACTTCTGCCTCCATCTACTTCTGCCTCCATCTACTTCTGCCTCCATCTACTTCTGCCTCCATCTACTTCTGCCTCCATCGCCGTCTGTCATCCTATCTGTTTGTCTCCCCTTCCTTCTGTCTCCTTCTCTGTCTGCCTCCATCTACTTCTGTCTCCTACTTTCTGTCTGTCCTTCTCTCCTTTTGTATGTCTCCTCCTGTTTCCCTCTACAGCTATCTCCCTCTCCGTCTGACTCCTCCCCTTTCGTCTCTCTCTCCATCTATCTCCCTCTCTATCTATCTCCCTCTCCATCTATCTACATCTCCTTCTTCTCCCCCACCTCCTTTTTTCTCCCTCTCCTTCTCTGCCAATTCTCCATCATTCCCTCTCTCCTGTTGCCTTCATCTCCCTACTTATCTCCCTCTCCTCGTCTGTTCGTCCCCCTCTGTCACTCATCCCTCCATGTCATCTGAACATTAACAATAACTGGAGACATTACGGGCCAGCCCGAAATGTGAAAGGTCTCCAACAAACCGCACTGACATCCTTCCGCGCATGCCCGACAATAATGGCACCTGTGTGCAACTGTCACTTCCGGCATCTGCGGCCTGTCAAACACTTTATTAAGCAACGTTTGACCTATTTTCCTGTCAGCTTTAACAAGCCCCGGACAAGTATGAAGTAAATGTTCAGTTAATTTCAGTTGACCCCCATATGAAATTATGGGATGGTCTAGAAGCTGAAAACTACCTGATGATGACAAGCGGAGGCTGAAGGTCTGATGGTTGTATGGAGGTTATTCATCGGAACACATCGCCATCAAATTTGCTGAGGCAAATTCTAGTTTCATTTGGTCCTTAAAGTCAGGTCTTAGTCACTATGACTGAACCATCGTATGACAGTAGACGGTACTGCCTGCCTTCTGTTAGTACCGAAAGTTGGTCGGCGCTCACGAAACCCGACACCCCCACATTGTGCCAACGGCTTCAGGCGGAGGAGCGCAATTGGGAGGATACAAGCCTTATCCTGTTTAGAGGATATGCAACCTAAAGACTAAATGTTATGGCAGGGTAGACCGGGTCCTAATCCTTGGTGGGCAACTGGTCTAGAATCGAAGCTTTGACTCCATCGAGGCCCCGTCACTGGCCAGGCTGACATTTAGAGCATTGCTTTGCAGATCCGACAGCTTCCGCGGCTTGTCCTGTTCCAGACACATTGGTGGTACCTTTATTCTGGAGTAAACCAGGCAGACCGAGAGAGGAATCATCCTGCATGGGCAACACATGGTCTCTACAATTCAGCCCAGGATTTGTGCAATGGAGAGAAATAATGCCTTTGTGAGTGTGAGTGTGTGTGTGTGTGTGTGTGTGTGTGTGTGCCTGTGTGTGTGTGGGGGGGGGGGGGGGCAAGACTGCAATGTGTGAGTCATTTAGTCCACACACGCACACATAATAATAATAATAATAATAATAATAATAATAATAATAATAATAATAATAATAATAATAATAATAATAATAATAATTTTTCCCCCGCGTTTCCATCCTCTTTCAGGATATTGCGGTCAATATCAGCATCTTTCAGCTGTATGTTGATTCCTAGGCTAGATTACGCTCATCAGCACGCCACGACTTTCTGAGCGACTGGCTCCATACTCTCATAAGTCACTGGTGCGACTCGAACCGCTTCCAATTCTCGTGCACTCACGACAACCACGAGAGTATTCGGGATTACGGAGAAAGCTGCTAACCCCTCGGCCCAGGAGCGGGTCAATAATAATAATAATAATAATAATAATAATAATAATAATAATAATAATAATAATAATAATAATAATAATAATAAAACGGGACTTCATGGAAGCCCCGTAATTTGGAATGAAGTCTGTCAGTGATTGTGCATTGGTGGTAGTAGCAAATAGAAAATTGTTAAGCAGGTTAGGAACCTATGACAGGTATAGCAAACCGGTAAGGAAATTACTTGATCCTAGACAAATAGCGCTCATGAATCATGGAGGAAATTGGAGGAAAGGTGCGTGTCACAGGCGCTGGAACTTCAATAGCGCCCTCCCCAAGAAGCCTAACGATATAAGTGGAAGACCCCAACAACAACAACAACAACAACAACAACAACAACAACAACAACAACAACAACAACAACAACAACAACACGTGTTACTAAAGAGAGGGGCTATAGTCGTTGTGAGGTGGGAGGTTCAAATTCCACCATCGGCAGTTCTCTAATTTTACATTGTCTGTTGTGTCCTCTAATCTCTGTACTTGACCTCTAATTCCGTGATGCCCTTTAATGCTTGTGAAGTTGTTTCTCAAGCTTATTTTATGTCTATAGTAGACGATAAAGAGAAAAGATAATAGACAGGAGAAGATCAGAGAAAAGGGAAGACGCAAAGACAGGCTACAGATAAGACAATATAAAATAACAAGAGGTAATGCAGCTTTACAGAACACAATTACAGAAAAAGATGAGACGATGTGGCGACTAGCCTTCACCAGCAAACAAATATACACATATATACAAAGTTAGTTGAACATGCTTTACACGACGTCACAGTCAACCCCAGGACTTTTTGGCTGTTTGTGATCTCTTGGCAAGTTTTCATTCAGTAGTTTGCCATTGCTTTCTGAATAACCTGCACTTATGGCATTGTATGAAAATCATGACCAGACGATCTGCTTCTAAATCGCCTACTGATGTGATTCGAGCACAGTATTCGGAAATGAGAATTGTGTTTGTAACCCCTTCACCACAGAGCCGGATAATACACAAGACACAACATATAAACACCCAGGACACTGTGTTATAAACTGTAACAAGACCCTCGGGGCTTGGACAGGTATGTTACTGTCAGCGTGTTGGATCTCTAGGGGATCTGGTCTCGGGCTCAAACAGGCAACAATAACTCCGTTAAATATAATATAACAGTATTTATTGTATTTAGGTATACAGTGCGTTGGCGCAGTGGGTTTAACAAGCCCGCACTCATAAGTTGCTTATCACAGAGGTTTAACATCACACATGATTATAACAAACATTCTAAGCAAACTATCTAGCATATGTCTATGACCCTAAAACACATGGGTCTGAACTATTAAGTCCCTCTAAGGCAGGCCCTGTTGCCTCTTCGATGTCCCGTCTGTCTCTGCCGGTTCACACGTGTCGCAATCCGACACGGGTGGTAACTCTGTCCGAGTTCCTCGTGGACCCCGCAATAGGCGGGCCACATCAGTGTCCACGGGACAGTGGACTCACTGACAAGTCCTTCGAGAAGGCTCTGGATTACTCTGGCCTTCGAGGGTCTTACTTCTTTCCCTTGGGCGGGAGTTGTAGCCCTTTGCTAGTGGCTATTAACTTATGTTGGTTTACCGTATAATGTGAGGCTGTGACAGGAGTCCCCCTTTCCCCTGATTTGATGGGTTGTTATAAGGTAATTAGTTCTGTACTAATTCTGTCACAGAATCACATAAAGTCGGTGTTTGTAGTTTGGTGGATAGTAACTTGGTAACCTACATATTATCATCAACACTCATGTATTCTCCTATACACCACTTCTCTGATTTGCTGAAGAGGTCTCTCTCTCTCTCCTGTGTCCTTAAAAATGCTTATCTGACCGAAGTTACGTGACGTTTACTAGTTGTTTCTACAACCCGTCCTTCTCAAAGTATCCTACTGATACCAAGATAATTAACCTCTGTATTAAAGAGGATTAACAAGACAAAAGTCTTGGCTAATTAAGTACACCTTCAAATCTTGTTCTGTGTGTGCATTTCAATACACTTTTACTCTCGTATGTTGTATAATGCTGAATATGTAGTTACGTTGTTATTTTATCCCATCTGACTACATGTGTCCCTGTTGGCTTGTTAGTGTGTTGACTAATATGTTGCTGCTTCTAATAAAGTGACTGTATTTTAATTGATAGTGTTCAGTTTTGAGTTTTGTGTAAAGTGTGTGCTGAATGTGTGGCTTATTTCCAAGCGTCACGAGTTGGGATATCCTTAATCATGAATTACTCCAATGTGTGTAATGCATGATCAGGCATTCCAAGCAGTGGTGCTTAGATGTAGTATCCTAAATACTAAACTAAGAGTACTAAACTAACTACTAAACATGTATTAACAATTTAGACAAGTAATACAATTTACATGAAAGACGCAGACAAATTAAAATAAATACGTTTTGCGTACAATTTGTCCGCTCAGTATATCGCTCTCTCATTTAATTCATTCACCCTGTCATTCACACATCTTTCATTCAAAATAGTATTTGGTTAAAATATATAAGTAAAGTTGAGGTAAGTGTTATTGCCCTTAGAAAAAACGGAATAGGCGATATGTTCCCTTTAAGATAATACGTACTTTTTGTACGATGACTCAAAAATGGTTTATAATTTACATAGAGAAAATTGCATAGTAAGGTTATTTAGCCTATGAATGGAAATACCTGTAATATTATGGTAGAAAATGTACAAATTACAGGTTAACACATTTTATATACATAATTCAATACAAATATAATACATATTTAATACTACATTAATTAATTAACTAAGTAACTAAATCCAACGATGATGTGCGCGTTGTCCTCCTGTTGTTAGCGTGTCGTGCCATGAATGTTAACAGTTAGTATGGCTGTCTCTTGAGTGTTGTCGTCGACGTAGTTCTGTTTCGGCTGTTTGCAAAGTCTCTTAGCAACAGCAAGTATGGAATGTTTTCAATGTCGAGTATAAAGTGTTCTTACTGCTTTCGTGATCAATGCCAGTTCACTGGTTGAAATCATTTCACAGATAATGTCTCTAGCTCGGATTGTTCCTAGAGCTTTGGTAATTGGTAGTACAGTTCTCAAAGTTTCACGTTCGTGGGTGTTATACGTAACCTATTCACTAGGGTGTTATTACTTTTAAATGAAAGTTATCTAGCAGGTGTAGAGTTACACTGTTCTATGCCACGGAATAAAATATCACAATTTCTGGTATGGCGAATGGTCAATGTGCCAAATGTTATTCTGCTGGCGCATTCGTCTGCCGCGATAAAATATCAGCTATAATGTTATCAGTGCCTCTGATATGGCGGATTTCGAAGTCGAAATCTTGGAGAAGAAGACACCATCTTTGCAACCGATGGTTTTTCGGAACACCTTGCTTAAGCACCAATAATGGCGAATTATCGGTGAGTACAACAAAGTGGGCACCCAAGAGGAACTTAGATAATCTGAGCATACAAAATAATAGACTTAATGCCTCCAATTCCACCGTAGAGTAGTGGATCTCTGCTTTCTTCAGCTTACGGCTTACGTAGAGAATTGGGTGTCTCACTCCATCCACTTCTTGCATTAAACATCCTCCAATTGCGATAGCACTCGAATCTGTGGTCAAAATAAAGGGTAAATCTATGTTTGGTAATCGTAAGACTGGTGGATTAGAAAAAATGCATTTCAATCTGCATATTGCATCCTCTAAGCGGGTACTTTTACAAAATTTTGCTGGATGATCTTTCGTCAACATATTAGAAAAAACTGATGTAAGTTCTGCCCAGTTTGGTATGAACTTAGCATAGTAGTTTATAAGACCTAATAAACTTCTAATTTGTTTCTTTGTAGTAGGCACTTCTAGATTGAGAATTTTCGAGATAATTTTATCATCTGTCAACAGTTTACCTTCAGAAATTCTATGACCAAGGAAGTCTATTTTTTTATAGCCTATTTCAACCTTGGAAGGTTTGATAGTAAGTCCAAAAAGAAAGATTTGGTTGAAGACTTGTTGTAGTGTAAGTAGGTGAGAAGTCATATTAGAAGAATGAATGCATATATCATCAATATAAGCTTGGACGTCTTTAATTCCGTGCAATAGCAACCTAGTCAATCTAACAAATGTGGCGGAGCGTTCTTGAGACCAAATGGAAGATATCTCCATTCGTACAAACCAAGAGGTGTTGCGAATGCATTATATGTCTAGAAGAAGGGTGTAGTGGTACTTGCCAATAACCTTTCGCTAAATCAACCTTCGAAAATAAGGATGATTGAGACATATTTAAAATGAGGTCTTCACAGCTGTTCATTGGCTCCGCATCTGTTGTGGTTATTGTATTTAATCTTCTATAGTCTATGCACAAACGGATCGTCTGGTCCTTCTTTTTCACCAGGACAATCGGTGAAGAATATTGAGACATAGATTTCTGAATTATTCTATTTTTCTCTAAATCCAAAATTTCTTTGTCTAAATTTGCTCTATAATGCAGAGGAATAGAATATGGTCTACATTTGACCGTGTCAGATCTGTCAACACAATTGAATGTGTTATTTTGTCAAGTCCGTCCAGGTTTGTTAGAAAAGATAGATTTATAATCGTTAAGGAGAGACAAAAATGTCTTGTCGCTGCTGTTGTGTCAAAGTGTCAGAGATTTGTATGTCCTTTATACTACCGTCGTCATTCATAATCGGTACTGGAATTTCAGTATTGTCTACGTCTGTCTGATTTATCACAGATGTTACTGTTTGTAAATTGTCCTCAATGTCATTGTCGTCGTCGTCGAGATTAATCGTTGTCAATATGTCGTCAAATTGGTCGTCGTTGTCGTTATCCCATATTGTCGGTAATGTCAATATGTCTTCGTCGTCTTTGTTGTCGTAAGAGTGCGTCGTTAACGATGCTTCGTTTGTCGAGGTGTCATTCAGTTGGGTAATTGTCGTTTCGTTTCTGTCGTCAGTTAGTTGCGTCTGCTCACTCGTGTCAGTGTCCTGTCTAGCATAGTATGGTTTTAACATATTTACATGGAATATTTTCAACTTTCCATTCAACGAAATTTCGTAATCAACTTCCGAAATTCTTCTAACAATTTTAAAAGGTCCCTGCCAAGAGGTTGATAGTAAATCTCTCTTGTCAGGTAGCAGTAGTAAAATATCCTGACCTGGTTTTAATACAATTGTTTTTGCACCTTTGTTGGCGTACTGCCTGGACCTAAAACCTTTCTCCTGTAATGATGTTCTGGCCAGTATACAGGATCGTATGATTTTGTCTCTGGTGTCAGTGACTAAATCATAGGTGGAAATGGGTAGTTGGATATTTACAGGTTGTGATATGATATCTTTGTAAATAGTGAGAGGTCCTCTTGGGTTCGCTCCATATATCAATTCGAAAGGAGAGATCCCTGTGCTTGATTGTGGGACTTCTCTATATGCGAACAGCACCGTTGGGAGAAGTATATCCCAATCGGCTGGATTTTCAGCTGTCACTTTGGATAGCATATGTTTCAGGTCCCCATTTAGTTTCTCGCAGATACCATTTGCGGCCGGTCGATAGGGACTGGTGAAACATTGCTTTATGCCTAGTAACTTAGTTACCGATTGAGTGGCATTCGATATGAACTGGGTTCCTCTATCTGAAATTATTTTCTCCGGGAAGCCAAAACGGGAGAAAATATTTAACAATACGTCCGTCACATCCTTAGAGAAGATAGATTTTAATGGAATCATTTCTGGCCATCTCGTACATAGATCAATAAGAGTAAAAATATATCTATTCCCTTTGCTTGAGATGTGGTTCAACGGACCTACTAGATCAACTGCCACGATTTGGAATGGCCTCGAGGCAGTTGTGGTTGATTGGACTTCTGCCGTAGGGTTTTTCCCCTTTTTCACCAGTTTCTGACATATATCACATGATCTACAATAGGTTTTTATGTCTTGGCAAAATTTCGGCCAATAAAATTGGGTCAGGACCCTAGCTCTAGTCTTTTCGTACCCCATATGACCTCCGAAGGGTGAGTCATGGGCTATCTTTAGTACTTTCTCTCGATGTGCTTGTGGTAGAACTACTTGCTGTATCGTGGTCTGATCTCTGGTGTACAATCTAGTCAGCACATTGTTCTTTAATCTAAATGTCCACGACGCATTTTTAGTTAATTTTTGTTTAAGTCCTACTAACCTAAAATACTGTGACAGTGTAGGATCTGCTTTCTGTTCTTCTCCAAAATTAGTGCTGGTAATGTTTGGTGATACAATTTCTAGTGACTCCTGCAGTTGATCGGTGTGGGTTTTGTGAGTTGTCTGTCGTGTTATTGCATTCGTGTGTTGTGTGTGTTGTTGCACATCTACAGGCTTGGTAATTTGTGGATTGCTGGCATCCTCAATTCGAGGTTTTAAGTTGGTCGTCTCACTGACAGATTCGGCCGCCCCTGCATTATGCACCTCGGTGAATTCTTTCTGAATTACTTCATTGGTTGTCTCCCTTGTTCTTTTGGCAGATTGAGACAAGCATGAATGGTGTTTCTCTTTAGAATCGCTGTTTGGGTGCTGGATACCGTTTTTCTGCTCCCAATCTCTGATTTCCTTTTCAGAGCAAGGTCGTATGTTGGGCAGGTTCCCAAGTATAATATCAGCGACAGGATTTTCTAGGACAGTGCACAATACTAGTCCTGATATGAACGGTGTTCGAATTTCGACCAGAGCAAGGGGGTATTTCTCTATAGTGCCTGAGAATGTGCGACAAGTTACGTGTTTGTGTGTATAGTCTTTGTCGTTGATTAATGTTTTCTTAATCCCACAGAGCGTTGCGCCGGAATCACAAATTAATGTGCACTTTTTGTTATTTACAAACCCTGTTGAGAAATTTAGCTTGCCTGTAGATGATAAGGCAGCGTTGGCCATTTCATTCGAAATAGGGATCGTGTGGCCGCATAGTAATGTTGTGTCAAGTTGGAATTTCATACAGGTGTTACATTTATTGTCTGTAATGGTGTCAATAATTTGCACGGCATTTCCTTGCTCACTCAAACTTTCGTTTTGATTGTCACACTCATTCAGTAATTCAATATCTTCGTCTGAAGAAGTTTCAACTAGTGCAGCATTGGCCTGTTTCAGTATCTTTCGGCCTTCACAAAAACGAGAATAGTGCCCAAAGCTGCTGCAAAAATAGCATTTGACCGCTCTCTGATACGCATTTCTCTTGTTCTTTTGCTTCTCCACGATCATTTTGAGATGATGTGGATAGTTGGGCGATTTATCGCACATCGCGTATTCTTCGTGAATCAAACTACAATATTGGCACTTAACTGGCTTCCTGACATTCGAGCGTGGTTTAAGCTTGCTTTCAGTTGGTTTCGAGTATCTAGTGTTTACAACTGCTGCTGTTTCGTTTTGACTTAGGTTTAATTGGAAAATATCTCTGTTCGCTGTGAAAAATGCGTTCCCCTTTGTCTCTACATCTTGAATACTTTTACAGTCCATTTGTTTCAAAAACTTAGCAAAAGGTGTTGGGATTGTACTAACTATTTTGTCAATAATAATGAGTTCTTTTAGTTTGTCATGGTTGTTGTTAGTTTTAGCTGAGTTAATCCACTTTGTGCAAACATCCTGAACTGTAGACACGTAGTCTAGAAAGGTTTGGTTAGGTTGTGGGGATAATTTTGCGAACTGTTGTTGGTAACCTGCTGTATCTAATGAGAAATGTTGGAGAATGCGTTGCTTTAAATAATCATAATCTTTTCTCATTTCCTGTGGCACTGTCTCTATTACTTTTAAAGGTTCCAGAGCTAAGTTTCTCATTAAAATAAATGACCAATCTGATTTTATGATCTTATGGTAGGACAATAGACACTCAAAATTGTCCAGGTATGCACTGATAGAGTCTCCTGAGCAAAATGCTTTGACGAGGCCTTTATACTTATTATACTTTTGTTCCTCCTCCTTGCTTCTCAGTTTATTTACAGATATTTCTACGTTGGAATCGATTTCCATCTGCTTTAGTTTTATTTGTGTATCGGCATTCAATTGGGCTAGTTTGGCCGCCGCCTCAAGCTCCATTTGTTTCTCTTGAGCCTGCAATTGCATTTTCTTTTCTTCTGCCTCAATTTGCATTTTCTTTTCTTCTGCCTGCAATTGCTTTTGTTTTTCTTCCCGTTCTAGCGCTCTTTCTTCACGGGCAATGTTCTCTGCGTGCGCTTTTTCTTCACGGGCAATGTTCTCTGCGTGTGTTTTCTGTGCCCATTCTGATAGTTTCTCTTCTTTATAACCTAATCTCATACCTAACTCAATACATTTTTCTAACGTAGACATCTTGTCTTTTACTTGTTGGTAATTTTACTGAAGTTAAATCCCTTAGAAAAATGTTGGGGAGTAGAAAATTTAGTTCTCTCCCTTACCGTTTACATGAGCAAATACAAATGCACAGTTACGTTGGTTACAAAGTTATGAATATACATACAAATCAATGCAAAGCAAAAATGTTACATGGATGGATGGTGATAAGTACCGCTTAGGGTTGCAATGGGCATGATATGAAACTTATCTTATACTCCCAGAACTTGCGAATGTTGTCTTGTACTCTCGCCACTGTTGGATAGGTTACATACACCACAATTCGCGGAACAATCTGCTCGTAGAATGAGAAAACATTAGTAACAGTCAAATGTCACAGTCATGTCAAATTTTATAGTATTAACATCATTGAGAGATCATCTGCAGAGGGACTCATATTAATACTAGTTCATCACGAGATAGCTGCCAATTTATTAAACTTGTTCAAAAATCAATTTGATATCATTTACTTAATGTTTTACTTGGCAATCAATAGCCGTCTGAACGTAAAGCTTGTGCCAAAACCGGAGATTAGCCCCCAAAAAGCCTGTCAGCGTGTTGGATCTCTAGGGGATCTGGTCTCGGGCTCAAACAGGCAACAATAACTCCGTTAAATATAATATAACAGTATTTATTGTATTTAGGTATACAGTGCGTTGGCGCAGTGGGTTTAACAAGCCCGCACTCATAAGTTGCTTATCACAGAGGTTTAACATCACACATGATTATAACAAACATTCTAAGCAAACTATCTAGCATATGTCTATGACCCTAAAACACATGGGTCTGAACTATTAAGTCCCTCTAAGGCAGGCCCTGTTGCCTCTTCGATGTCCCGTCTGTCTCTGCCGGTTCACACGTGTCGCAATCCGACACGGGTGGTAACTCTGTCCGAGTTCCTCGTGGACCCCGCAATAGGCGGGCCACATCAGTGTCCACGGGACAGTGGACTCACTGACAAGTCCTTCGAGAAGGCTCTGGATTACTCTGGCCTTCGAGGGTCTTACTTCTTTCCCTTGGGCGGGAGTTGTAGCCCTTTGCTAGTGGCTATTAACTTATGTTGGTTTACCGTATAATGTGAGGCTGTGACAGTTACTATAGTTAATGGGACGCAGAGATGTTTCCAAGGCACCAGGGCCGTGTTATATACTGGCCAAGATCTATTGACGCGTCCTCGTCGAGCGTCCTGGGCAACAGGTCCTTTCGGGGTCCTGGCTAAAGTCAGTAGGATCGCCGATTCCTCCGAAGTCGGAGATTGTCTGCCTGTACGGCGAGGAACCACCAGTCTGCACACCAATAAGCCAGACATGGGACAACGGATACTCACGCAAAACTCAGGTCCTGTATGACATCACACTGATGTTGGACAACAGGATGCCTTCATCCGACATACAGGACTTCGCGTTGGAGCTCAAGCCAACGAACACAAGCAAGCAGCAACTAATAGGGTAGGAAGAAAGTACCTTAGATACTTGATCACCACATTTCTTGACTGCACATGTCCCGCTTGGCTGACGGATGTAATGACATCAATTTCTAGCAGCCCGTGAATCGCGACTGTCTTTGACGATATCTGAACGGTGACCTGATCTCGGATAGCCAAGTGCGCACTCACAATTGCCTCGTCGGGCCTAGAAAATCACATGGATCACGGAGAAATTCAACACCGCCGTGAGCCCCGAGCAATTGTTGGTCCAACGTGATAGCAAACATCACGTCCGCACTTTGCCGAGGATATTCTAGCACAGGGGTGGCCAACACCAGGCCCGCCGGGGGTCATGTTGTGGCCCGCGGGGCTAGGTCAAATGAACATAAATGTTAACTTTATTGTACATATCACCAAAAGAACATTACATCATGAGTCGTTGCGACATATTTCAAATATTTTCTGCCTATCAACAACACTTGGATTCCCTATTAAACTGTGTATTCAGAGTTCACAATATTAATTCGAGGCCAAGCCCAATTTTCTAACTACAACCTTAAGCCGCCGGTACGTTTCGTTTGAAGTTGACAGGAGTTGGAAACTGCGTCCACACGACCATCATGGTTGGTGACAAGAAGACGGGAGATAGCAACACTACTGCTCCCCCCACACATCTTTCTCCAGCCCAGCCCTTTCCGATACACCATCCCCATCAAGCTGTCATGTTTCGTGCTAAAAGTGCGCCTAGGATAGGTACATCAAAAGAAATCGAGTGTGTGGATTGAATTGAGAAGTTTGTAAGGTTTTAACATTGAGAACTGTAAGGAGTCTGAGAAATGCTTTTCTAGCGACCAGCTGTATTTTCCGTATTGCACACAGTGGTGTTTTTTGGACTCCAGGATGGTGGACTGTGCCTTGGCCGAACCTGAAGCATAGTACAAATGCTCTAGTTCTCATTTGGAGTGGCTGATTCATCGGCATATGATGAAAAGGATTCGCCTTTATATTGCTGTGAGAGCGGAATTTCCTTAATATTATTTGCTCACCAAGTTTACGACACCCTCAACATTACAGAAGTCTATGAGTGAATGATCAATGTATATAAGAGTATGGCCTGGCCAACACCAATGTACCTGCTACTGAAGTAAATGCACCAGCTGAGTCCTCCCTTCATGCCTAGTTGTTAAATTCAGGAGAAGGGTTATGAACATTGTCGAAACCTGGCAGATATCCAGATGGAAATTTACAAAACATGGATTGTTTCCACCTGGACATTTTTAAAACCTGAACTTTATCTATGAGGACATTTTGAAAACCTGAACGGTATTATCGTGGATATTTTTCACCCCCTGAAACTTATTACTGCCCGTCGTTTATCATGTATGGATAATTTCCATCCTTGACTGGTATCATTATGGATATTTATAACTCTTGAAGTTTATCTATCCTATGGATGTGTATAACTCCTGAAGTTTATATGCTCTTTGGATATTTATAACCCTTGAAGTTTACCAGCCCTGTGGATATTTATAACGTCTGAACTTTATCTGAACTATGGTCATTTATAACTCCTGAAGTTAATCTGCCCTGTGGATGTTCATAACTACTGAGGAAATTTATTATCAGGTATATTTCACCGCTTGAGGAATGTTTCACTGGATACTCCCAAATCCGGAACATTTAGCAGAATGAATATGTGCACCTTGGGAACTTATTAACCTGGCTAGTTCTACTCCAGTGACTTAAACATGAACATTTGTAAAGGGAATATTATGGACCATAGACTGTAGGAACCATGATGGTTTAGTTTGTGAAAAGACCTTGTGGTATTTGATATAAACTCTCTATTCCTGATATTTCTCTGAGTGGATGTTGTTGAAGGAAGAAATAATATTGGTTGGATATTGGCTGAGAACATCAGCGAGAAAGGTATGATTAATATAGATTATTAAAAAGAGTCAGCTGGTGAAATTAGAGCGCATACAGAATGAAGCGATGCGGGTCATTCTGGGATGCACTAGAGACACTCCAGTAGTGTGTATGCGTTACATCCTTGGTCTTCATACTGTTGCTAGTAGGCACAAGGTGATGCAAGCGAAGGCATACCTCAGAGTAGCTGCAGACACAGATCACCCGTTGCATGAGGCGCTGGACGTAGTTAAGGGTCAGAGACTGATAAGAGGGAAATCATGGATGGCTCAGGCGGAGGATACGATCAGACAGGTGTGCCCCTTGGAGAACATCAGGCGAGGAGAGGAGTGGGTCAGAGTGCCAGCCGTGCAGTCAGACTTGTGCAGAGTTGTAATAACATTGAACCGGGAGTGCAGGGAGTGGCCAGCAGGGGCCACGGAAGTGGAAATTCAGCAACTAATTCATGAAAATTCTCGCCCGGGTGATGTGATTATCTACACGGATGGGTCAGTGTTGAGAGGTAGGAGAAGTGCCTGGGGGTTCTTGGCAAAAACTAATGGTCGGGCGTTTGGTGCAGGAGAGCCTGGCGTATGATAACACTACATCTAGCTTAAGAATGGAGGTGGAGGCGGTCAGTGCAGCTTTCCGCTGGATAGAAAACACGATACATACACACATTGTGATTGTAACTGACTCAGAAAGCATGCTGAGAAGGGTGAGAACAGGTAGGCTTCGTGCAGAGTGGCTTGCTTCGCTTCGGAGGTCACGGGTAGTAAGCATCACCTGGATCTTTTCTCCTGGGCATGCCGGTGTGCTGGGGAATGAACAGGCGGACAGATTGGCTGGCTCGGCAAAATTTGGTGGAGTATTGATGCAGGACAAGGCAGACGTGGTTGCGGCCTTGTGGGAGCACGTGTACACCTCGGAGGAGCAGATGGAGCACCATGGTCTGGTAAGAATGAGACAACGTGGTGTGACGAGGGGTTCTGGCCGACGCTCGGCGCTCGGAGGAAAGGCGAGACGGACATATAATCAGATTGCTACTGGAACTATTAGTGTTGGAACTCTTCGCTGGCTGCTGAGGATGGAGACGGAGCGCTTATGGGAATGTCCCGAATGCTGTGATGTCGGTTCCTAGATCAATCAATCAATCAATCAATCAATTTGTTGTGGGTTTTTGTTGTGTGAATATTCATTATGTGTATTTGAGGTATTGCGTAACCATGGCGTCAGCTAGTAAAGACGTTGGACCAAAGAAGAGAAGAATCACAGAAGAGTTAAGAAGTATTCAAGACAGGTGGACTATATACTATTTTTTCGTGGAAATTAAAACAAAGCTCATATGCTTGATATCCAACGAATCTGTTTCTGTGTTGAAAGAGAATAACATCAAACAGCACTACGAGATTAAACATGCAAATACGTTTTATAAGTACCAAGTAAAAAGACAAAGTAAAAAGACCACCATGTGGATGTGGAAGGCAAGGGGAAACCACCACATTATCTTCCCAAGACTTCATGGCAAAACATATATCAAAGTTAGTGAACGACGTTAATGGCCGTCTTAGGACATCCTCGTCCAGTAGGGACAGTCATGAGCCACAGGTGACACCAGACCGCCATCCAGCTACTGATGGCAAAATCATAACTAAAATAAATAAATTTAGGGTAGGAACATGGAATGTTAGGACATTAAATGAGCTAGGAAAGTTGACAAATGTTCTAAGAGAGATGGATAGCATGAAAATGAATATACTAGGCGTTAGTGAGATGAGATGGAAGGGATCGGGCAAAATTATAGCTGACAATCATACAATAATTTATTCTGGAGGGGATACACATGAAAAAGGTGTAGGGATAATATTAGACGAAAAAACAGCCAAGTCAATTAATGGATACTGGTGTATTTCAGGTAGAGTTATTATGGTAAAAATCAAAGGCAAACCAATAGACATAAATATTATACAAGTATATGCACCAACAACAAGCAGTAGTGATGAAGAAATACAACACTTTTACGACGAAATCGAAATGGTGATGGCTCAAATTGGATCACAAGAAATAAAAATAATACTTGGTGATTTTAATGCAAAAGTAGGAAAGGGGAAAATGGAGGATGTAGTGGGGAATTATGGTTTAGGTACAAGAAATTAAAGAGGGGAAAAGCTAATAGAATGGGCAAGTATAAATGATATAATCATTGGAAACACATGGTTTAAACACCATAAAAGACGACTCTACACATGGAAACGCCCTGATAAGAAAATACGCAACCAAATTGACTACATACTAATTAATAAAAGATTTAGAAATGCTTTAATTAATGTAAAGACAATGCCTGGTGCTGACTGTAATAGTGATCATGTAACACTATTGTGGACAAATAAAAGTAAGATTAAAGAGAAGGGAAAAAAATGGTTAAGAACATGAGACTTAATAAAGAGGTTCTGAAAATAGATAAAGAAATGCAAGAACTATACCGAGTGACTGTGAAAAATAGGTACAATGCGATAGCTAAAATACAGAGTATAAATGAACAATGGGAAATGTTAAGGTACTCCATTCATCAAACTAGCAAAGAAGTATTACCGGACAGAGGCAAAATAGCTAAGAAAAAAATGGATGAATGAAGAAATCTTAAAACTGATGGAAGAAAGAAAACAAAGTAAAAATGACAAACAAGAATACGCTAAGATAAATAAAGAAATAAAAGATAAATGTGGGAAGGCTAAAGAAAGTTGGTTAAACGAGCAATGCAAAAAAAAAAAAATGAATTAAACTCTAATAAAGATACAAAGAATATGCACAGACAAATCAGTGAGCTTACAGGAAGAAAAATAGGAATAAATACAGGGTGCTTGAAATCAAAAACAGGAAAGATATTATTAGAGGAAGGTGCTATAATGAAGAGGTGGAATGAGTATATTAGAGAATTATATGACGGAGAAAGGGAAGAATTAACAGAAGATAGGAACTTAGAAGGCCCACCTATTCTAAAAGAAGAAGTCGCTGACGCTATGAAATATATGAAGAAAGGAAAAACGGCTGGGCCAGATGAAATCACAATAGAAGAATTAGAAGTATTGGAAGAATTTGGAGCAAATATATTAACCAAAATGTTGAATGATATTTACAGTAGTGGATATTTACCCAGTGATATGCTGAAATCTGTATTTATAGCTATACCAAAAAGACCAGGAGCAATTGATTGTGAAGATTTTCGTACAATTAACCTTATAAACCATATCACAAAGCTTCTACTCAGAATCATAATGAGAAGAATCAAAAAGAAAATAAAAATGGAAATTAGTGAAGAACAGTATGGATTTGTGGAAGGAAAGGGCACAAACAATGCAATTTATACACTACGGACACTAATAGAAAGGTCAATAGAGAAACAGAGAGACATATATTTGTGCTTCATAGATTGTACTAAGGCATTTGATAAAGTAAAACATGACGAACTGATTAAAATGTTGGAAGATATCAACATTGATGGGAAAGATTTAAGAATAATAAAGAATGTTTACTGGAACCAAGTAGCAGCAATTAAAATAGGAAATAAAGAGGGTAGTTACGAACAGATAAAGCTAGGAGTACGACAGGGGTGTGTCTTGTCACCAGATCTTTTCTCCCTGTATAGCGAAGTAATAATGAGAGAGATCAAAGAGATGCCAGGAAGACTAGTTGGGGGTCATAATATAAATAATATACGCTATGCAGATGACACAGTATTGGTGGCGGATAATTCAACAGACCTACAACAATTATTAGACGTTGTAGTAACAGAGAGTGCAAGGAAAGGACTCTCCTTAAATATCAAGAAAACAGTAACAATGGTAATATCAAAGAAAATGGTGACACCAAAATGTGACATAGAAATAGAAGGAAAAATCCTTAACCAAGTGGATAATTGTAGATACCTAGGGGCATTTATAACATCAGATGGAAGATGTACAACAGAGATTAGGAGCAGAATAGGGCAGGCAAAGGCCGCATTGAGTATCTTATGCAATAAGTCACTATCACTGAATGTAAGAAAGAGAGTGCTGAAATGCTATGTAGAACCAGTTTTGCTGTATGGCAGTGAATCCTGGAATGTAAATGAACAAATTAAGAAGAAATTAGAAGCAACAGAGATGTGGTTCCTGAGACGAATGTTGCGAATTCCCTGGACTGCCAGAGTAACTAACGACGACTGCCTGAAACAGGCTAATGAAACTAGAACATTATATACAACAATAAGACAGAGACAAACATCTTTCTTCGGTCACGTGATGAGAAGAGAGGCATTGGAGAACATCGTAACAACTGGAAAGATCAAGGGGAAGAGAGGCAGAGGCAGACCAAGAGAAATGATGCTGGATGGATTGAGACGGTGGCATGGAGGAATATCAGCAGCAGAGTTGATCCAGAAAACCAAAGACCGAGATCTGTGGAGAGCCATGAACGCCTACGCCAGCCGGCACGGCACTTGATGATGATGAAGTACAAAGGGCAATTTCGACAAGACCAAGTAAATGACTTTACAAAAAAACATTTCTGCACAACAAAGGATACTTACTAGAGCCGGTTCAGCGTCAACATGCTATGTAAAAGCTAGTTATGTATTATTATTTTTTTAAAAAAAAACGAAGCAATATTCAGATGGTGAAATGGTTAAGGGATGCTTGGAGAGCGTCGTTGAAACTCTGTGTCCAGAAAAGAAGAAGGATTTCTAAAAAAATAAGTCTGTCTCGTCAGGCTATTACTAGGCGTGTGGACGACATTGGAAAATATATTGAAGATAATTTGAAAAGTTGAGCATCCGAGTTTATATTTTATGCTCTAGCAGTGGATGAAAGCACAGATATGGCAGATACTGCACAACTGGTAATTTGTATCGTGGGTGTTGATCATCATCATCTTCTTCCACTTCTGCCATCAAACGTCGTGGGGAGGAATAATTCACGTTCCAGAGCCCAGTAGGCGGCACTGGATAGTGTCATTCCGTGTGGCTGTACAATGTCTCTGATGTCGTCAATCCATTTTCTTCTTGGACGTCCTCTTGGTCTCATCACAGATGATCTTTGATGTAAGGCCAGTGATGGTAGTTGGTGGTGTTGCATTCTAACAACATGGCCAAACCACTTGATCTTCTGTCTTTCAATAAATGTGGCACAAGGTATTGATCCCACAGTCTGTCTGATAACAGCATAATAGTTGACATCCATTTTAAAAAGACAGAAGAATTAGCGGCGCTGTATCCACCTAATCCCAATTTCAGTATCCCAATTTCAGTATAAACACAGATCATAAAGCAGTCGTTGCCACAATAAGAACAATCAGAAGAAGAAAACAAAAAGCAGGAAAATACATGCCATGCGAATCAGTAAACTTAAAAAGCCTTAAAGACGAGGCAGTAAGGAAAAATTACGAGAAAGAACTAACTGTACTCTTTGAAAAATTACCCACAGAGAGAAAAACAGTGGAAGAAGAATGGGAGATGTTCAAATCAAGCATTTTAAATACTGCAAAAATAACATGTGGAACCACGAAAAAACGCAAAACACGGATAAAGAAAATAACAAGTTGGTGGAACGCAGAAGTAAAGAAAGCGGTAAAAGACAAAAAGGAAAAATATAAAAAGTGGTTGAAGAGCAAACAGGAATGTGATCGCATAGAATATAGAATAGCGAGAAGACATGTGAATAGAATAGTAAAAAGGAAAATAACAAAAAGACTGGGAAGATTATGGAGAAACCCTAAATAAAAACTACAAGGAGGCAACTAGAAACTTCTACAAAAAGATAGGTGCAATGCGAGCCAGAGGAGAACCCTTTGATCCAACTGAAATAATTAACAGCGAAAATGGAGAACCAATAAGTGAACAAAAACAAATCCTAATAAGATGGAAGCAGTATTTCGAACAACTTCTCAACATCCCATCAGATGTCACAGGAATTCAAGAGACCTATACAGATGTCACCGAAGAACTAGAACCAGACATACTAAAAGAAGAAATTATAGAAGCCATCACATTAGCCCCATTGAACGAATCACCAGGACAGGATGAAATACCAAATGAACTAATTAAAACAGCAAGAGAAGTAGGAACAGCTTGGCTACATAGACTATTCAATCATGTTTGGGTAGAACAACAGACACCACGAGATTGGGGAAATGCCATAATTATCCCAATTTGGAAAAACAAAGGCAGCAAAAGAGACTGCACACAATACAGAGGCATTTCACTGTTGAGTCATACTGGGAAAATATTTTGCAAAATTCTTGAAAAAAGATTACGAACTACTTTAGAACCCCAGCTAAGCGAAACACAACTTGGATTTAGGAAAAACAAAGGATGCACAGATGCCATTTTTGCTCTTAGACAACTTATAGAAAAATCAATCGAATTCAATGAAACACTCTACTTAGCCTTTGTCGACCAATAAAAGGCATTCGATAGAGTAGATAGAAACAAGTTGTGGCAAATCCTTAAACAATATGGAGTGAGTACACATCTAACAAACCTATGTAGAAGTTTATACAACAACAGTGAATGCATAGTGAGAGCAACTGGAGGACACTCAGAACCCTTCACCATAAGATCTGGAGTACGACAAGGTTGTGTCCTGTCCCCTCTCTTGTTCATAACATATATAGACAACATATGTAAAGAAACCAGCCAAGCAGAGATAGCAAGAATACCACATGACGAGAACACAGAAGAAGAACCATCTGCAAATCTAACCATTAGAGAACTCCTGTTTGCGGACGACCAAGCACTAATAGCAAAATCAGAAGCTGAATTGCAAGACCAAATGAATAGTCTAAATGAAATGTGTAGGGAACATAACATGAAAATTAGCACAAGCAAAACAGAGGTAATGACTATAACTAAAGAAGAACAAACAACAACAATTCACCTAAACGAACATCCCTTGAAACAAGTGAAGAGTTTCAAGTACCTGGGAAGTATAATATCATCAAATGGCAGATCAGAAGACGAGATCGAAAATAGGTGCAATAAGGCAAATCAACTCATTGGACAAATGGCACCAATACTAAAGAACAAACATGTATCAGTAACTACTAAGAAAGCACTTTACAACACAATCTTCCTACCAACTCTATGCTACCAATGCCAAACCTGGACAATGACAGAAAAAGAGAAAAGAAAAATCACAACAACAGAAATGAGGTTCCTGAGAAGAATACTTAACGTATCAAGAAGAGATAAGATCAGAAATGAAGAAATCAGGACTAAAGAGGGGGTTAAAGCAGCACTAGATTTTATTAGAAAGCAGCAAGTCAAATGGTTTGGCCATGCAAGTAGGTTACCAGTCAACAGCATACCACAGCAAGCAATGATGTACAGACCAGATGGAAACAGAGGAAGAGGCCGACCACGTAAACGTTGGACGGAGGGAATAGCAGAGTCCATGGGAATATCGATATATGAAGCCCATAATCGGGCACTCTCACGATCTTTATACTTCACCTCGACACCGCAAGGTACAAGAGGAACATGATGAGATGAGATGAGAGTATCCTCCTAAGGACACTACTAAGTTACGAGATTTGTTAGAGGTAGTTACATCGACATTGAATTGCTTTTTGTTACAACTTAACAACTTATCGGGCTTAACAACGGATGGTGCCCCAGCAATGGTTGGGAAACCCGAAGATTTAATAAAATTGATTGAAAATTAGGCCTCCAAAGTAGGTAACACTTCAATGCTAAATTTTCATTGCATTAGTCATCAGGAGAATTTATTTTCGAAGCCCCTCAAAATGGACTATGTCGTGAAAGTAGTCGTCAAAATAGTGATCTTCATGAAGTCGAACGGGTTGAGTCACCGTCAGTTCCAAGAATTTCTATTCTTTGGACTCAGATTATCATGACGTTACATTTTATGCAGAAGTAAGATGGCTGACCCGTGCCAAATTGTTGAAAAGATTGTTTGATTTGCAACTCGAAATACAATCATTCTTTGCAAGCAAGTCGAAAAGTATTCTAGAGTTTGAAGACAAAGAGTGGGTTTGCGACTTTGCATTTCTGGTCGATATAACTAGCCACCTAAATGACGTTAATAATAATACTCATCTTCAAGAGAAAGGTAAATTAATTAACAAGATATATTTTTTTGGTTTACATTAAACCAGGCAAGCGTTTGAGCACGATCTCACCTACCGGGAAGCGACTATGTGGTCGAAGTTGTAGCACGCTTGCTTATTTACTTTAATTAATAACAACAATTAAAAAAAAAAATAATTAGGTGCGTGGCCCGGCAGGAAATATTATTTCCGAAATTTGGCCCGCCTGCTGAAAAGGATGGCCACTCCTGTTCTAGCATCTTCCAGAAATCACCCGAAACTGGAGATTTCCCTAGTTATAGTCACAATTTCAAGGGACACCAACCCGTCGTATTCCAACCGAAGGGAAATAATGCAGAGGACAGATTGAATCTAGTCGTTTCGTCACATATAACAAACACACAAGACAACATATAAACACACCAGACACAACATATAAGCCCACAATACACAAGATATAAACACACAAGGCGTAACATATAGACACACAAGACACAACATATAAACACACAAATCATAACATATAAACACACAAGACACAATATATACACACACAAGACACAATATATGAACACACTTATAAAACACATGTCACAAAGAGATAATGTGCAAACAGTGTAATCAATATTTTTGTCAGGCCTTTGAAGGGCCAAAATATTTTTTAAATAAAGATATTGCCGTTGAACTGTTCCGACTTAACATATTCGGTGTAACAGTATAATGAGGTGCAGTGATCAGTGTTCTTCCGCGATCCCTCTCCATATCAGACAATATACAAACATGTTCCACATTCTAACAATATCAGTGGCTATTTATTTAGTATTTGAGCCAAAGTATTATTCTTTGTTGTTTTTCCCCCACTTCATACGATTATAACTCTGCAGTATGCACCCGACGAGATGTAGCGAAATATGTCAGGCAATAAATCGTGCAATATTTTGTTTGTGGCTTCTGTGTTTACATTCACTACGGGAACACATTGTTGTAAATATCCAGACAGTTGGCAGGAATATCTGAGAACTGCCAGGTACTCATTCTATGAGGTTTCACCAACTCCAGGACCGTACTGACCATAAAAACATAATCTTGGATTTGAATATAGACGATTGTTTTGCCAGGCGAGCTCACTAACCATAAAATCACGGCGGCTGCAGAGAAAGTTAGATAAAACGTGAGAGAAACATCACCTGCGAAGAGAACACAGAAACTACATAAAAAAGTCACTGGTCGAAAAGATCATAAACTCTAGGAGATAACGCAAACACATAATCAAGTTGTATGTTTCGTTCTCTCTATATACTCAAGCGTTGTCCATACACGCGACACTACTCCTAGTGCGCTGATTCTTCTTCTTCTTCTTCTTCTTTTTTGCGTACGGATTAGCTCTCCCTAATACCAGTGTCCCTCGCGATCACGTGAACCCACTCTGACTTCAGAGGTACCTGTAATTTACGACACCAAGTCAAGGACGAAAAGTCAGCATGCCGGCCTCCCTGGCCAAGATGTTAGGACGTTGGTCGTAATCTCGTATACTCTCGTACGAAACACAGCTGCGCGAGATTCAGCAGCAGATCAGGTCGCGCTGGTTACTTACGGGGGGTATGTGAGCCGGTCGTTCAGAAAGAAATGGCAAACTACTGAACGTATAACTTGCCAAGATATCAACAGCAGCTGAAAAATGCTGGTGTTGACTGCAATGTCCTGTAAACGATATGCGAAAAAAAAAAAACGTGTATAGGTTGAGCCTGCTACCTCGGCACCAGCGATGTTAAGACAGGTCACCGAGGATACAATGTACTCCAGAAAACACGATCTGGCCACTCTGTTGACTTTAACGGCTAGACTCGGCCACAACCACGTGCTTCTTGTCTGATGGGAACTCATTAAGCCGACGTTGTTCATTGTGTTACATAATGACTACATGTCGAGATGTCCACTTCGATCATTCCCTGGCCTCCGCCGGCGGCTAGCAGTCGCCTGTCCAGTTCCTGGACACAAAGCCGTTAATTTACTAATGCCCTTTGTCAGGAGTCCGCGCCCAAAGACCTGCTAACTCGCCTGCCACGCTGTTCTTGTCCGTTACTTTTCCTAGGGTTTTCTGTTCTATGTGGGCTGAATCCCTGTCATTTGTCGACATTCATCCAAGTGTCCCGGTGATTAGTCTCAAGAATAACTGACCAGAACGCTCCACATGCATGCCCAAATGTTGACATAACCAAACAATAGTTCGGACCTAACAGCCCGTGGGAGATGGTAATTGGGCCCTTTCTCTATGGTCCTGGATTGTTGCTTATTAGTGGACTGTTGAGCAGGTTGTCAGACAGGTGACGCTTGAATGTGAAGGGGAGAAACGTCAGAACGTGACATGACCGTAAACATTGAGGCCTTTAGACACAGTTTGATTGTGACCGTCTTCGCCTGAAACATTAATCGAGAGAGCAACTTGACACGGAAACACTAATCACATTGTGGAAGTGCTGTAGTGTTGGGTCATTCATGTTAACATCGAACGGCTGAAGATTGTGTCCGTTAAGCTTGAATTATGGAGAGATAGCAGTTGCAAGATTGGGTAGGGTGAATGCGTAGAGCACATAATGTGATTGAGTATAGCACTTAATGTAACTGAGTAGAGATCACGACCTGACTGTAGAACACACAATGTAACTGAGAAGAGCACACAATATAACTGAGAAGAGCACACAATGTAACTGAGTAGAGCACACGATGTAACTGAGTAGAGCACACAATGTAACTGAGTAGAGCACACAATGGGACTGAGTAGAGCACACAACGGGACTCAGTAGAGCACACAATATAACTGAGAAGAGCACACAATGTAACTGAGTAGAGCACACAATGTAACTGAGTAGAGCACACAATGTAACTGAGTAGAGCACACAACGGGACTGAATAGAGCACACAATGTCATTGAGTAGAGCACACAACGGGACTGAGTAGAGCACACGACCTGACTGTAGAGCACACAATGTCATTGAGTAGAGCACACAACGGGACTGAGTAGGGCACACGACCTGACTGTAGAGAACACAATGTCATTGAGTAGAGCACACAACGGGTCTGAGTAGGGCACACGACCTGACTGTAGAGAACACAATGTCATTGAGTAGAGCACACAACGGGACTGAGTAAAGCACACAAGGTGACTGAGTAGCTATATGAAGGAGAGTAATATTTTTATAGAGACATTAACGCTTGGAGACTATCGGTGATAATGATGATGACGATGATGTTTCAAGGAGAACTAAGAATGAATATATTCAAGAAATGTCCATATTGCGATCATCACAATGTGCAGTCACCACACTGAAGGTTTGCGGTATCAATTACAAATATGTTTGTCTCGAAATAGTTTCCTGCTCTCTGTGATATGATTTTTTTTTTTTTTTTTTTGCATATCCTTTACAGGACATCGCTGTCAACACCAGCATCTTTCAGCTGTATGTTGATTTCTTGGCAAGATTACGCTCAGTAGTTTGCCATTGCTTTCTGAGCGGCCGGCTCACATACTTCGTAAGTTACCGATGCGATTCGAACCACTGCTGATTCTAACCGTCATCACGTCACCGACGAGAGTATACGAGATTACGGAGAAAAGTCATAACCTCTAAGCCACGAAGCAGGCCTGTGATATGATAGCGCCATCAAATTTCGTAGGCCTGATAGAGGGAGAAACAAGTGACCATCTTTCCCTCACTTGGACAATCGACGAGCTCAGTCAGTCGAACCGGCCTCCGACCATGCTCATGACTTTGCCACCGTAGCGCACTATCATCTTCGTTAGCACTTCCGCAGTTAGCAGCGATAGGTCTCCGGCGATGTCTGTCACGACCCTCCTGTCAGTCGGTCAAGGTAAAGGTTGTCCTATACAGCCATCGGGGCGTGAGGTGTTTAGCCTTTACATATTCTTCTCCATCTGGTGCTGTCCTTTATCTCCCATTGAAGCGTAGGATCTACCAACTCGTGCCTACGCCGTCCTGTAAAATGTAAAAGCATTCCCCGCGAATTTCACAGCTCACAGTGTCGCCCACGCACTCACTCAGTAGCAGGGCGACGGAACCATAATAGCATTTGGTACACTTCCTATACGTTCCCCGTCCTCATCTTCAACAGCCAGCAAAGAGTCCCAATACCAATGATACCAGTAGCAGCATGTTCATGTATCTGAATGACCTTTCCTGGGAGACCTAAGTGTGGGATCAGGTCCTCTGCGGCACCTAATGTTGATTGTGATCTTTGGCTGGCGTGTAGTTTTAAATATGAACATTATTTGAGCTGTTCTAGACTTGTCTCTGTGTTTTATGTCCAGACAAGAAACTCACCCTCGTCTTCTGAAGACCGACATTTCAAAAGCCGCAAGTAGAGATCAGCATGGCAGAATGGATGTGAGTGGTTGCTCTTAAACTTCCGGTGTGCTGATATCGAGGTAGCAGGTTCAACCCCTACTCTTGTCTATTGGACTAAAATATTGACTTCTCGTCCTTGACTTGGGGACGTAAATTATAAGTACCTCATAAGTCGGAGTGAAGATGGCTAGGGACACTGGTAATAGGGAAAGCTAATCCACATGTATGGACTACGCTTGAATTCAAAGCTAACGAACGCCCAAAAAAAAAAAAATTTAAAAATTTGAAACAAAAACATAAAGCTTCAAGTGTGCTCCACTGTATGATAACTACACCTGGTCAACTGACTCTGTGTCCCCTTCTTTTCTCTTGGGGAGGAGTCCGTCCCGCCCGGTCATGCGCCTCAGAGGTCAGAGGTCAGTGGGTATAACACCGGCATGCATTTGTGTCAGGTTTACTTCCACTAGAACAGTGGTTCTCAACCTTTTTTGACTTATGCACCCCTTCACCATATGTTCAGAATGTCACCACCCCCCCCCCTTTATTTCGTATTGTCCTCCCTATAAATAATCCCCCCCCCCCCCCGCCCCTACACAGTATGCATAAAAATGGAAGCTAAATTGAATAACACATACTAGAACAAGTCCCGGGAAGGTTAACCCGGTCAACAAATGCCCGCAGAAGTCGGATGTGTCGGCCTGACGGCGCAAGAAAGCAGCTCTGCTGTAAACAGGCACAACGCAATCACATCCGAAAAAAAAACTCCGGATGAACGCAGAAGAAGAAGAAGAAGAACAAGTCTAGACATCTACATAAAACGTGATTTGCGGGTCTACTTACGTTATAAAACGAATTTCAGAAGGGCGAGAAGTACAGAACCGTAAAGTATTGAGGAAATAAAACAATATCAAGTAATCAATTCTTGTATTGACGCGATCTTGAAATAATCTTAATTCCCCCTCCCCCCCCCCCCCACCTCTTCTAGAAACCATAAAATTCCCCCTGAGTGGGCGGGGGGGGGGGGAAATTCCCCACCGGTTACGTATACTGTGTAGGGGCAGGGGGAAATTTTTAGGGAGGAAATATAAAGGGGGGGGGGGGGGGAATGACGTTCTAAAAATATGGTGAGGGGGGAATGACGTCCTAAAAATATGGTGAAGGGGGGCACGGGCCAAAAAAGGTTGAGAACCACTGCTCTAGACAGATTCAATCCCAGGTAACGGCCTCTGTGTCCATCCAATCATCATGTGCCATGCCGGTGAGCGTGGGCGATCATGATTCGCCATTTCACTCGATCACCAGAGTCGTGGATCAGATCAGTTTTCTTTTCTCGACCATTTCACGTGGTCAAGCCATCCAGGTAATTTCTTCTCTGTCTTCCCCTTGTTCTCTTCTCCTCTATCTTGCCAGTTGTCTCACTGTATGTAAATTCTCATTCTCTAACAATGTTGCAAGAACGGCGGTTTTCAATCAATCAATCAGATGGCGTCTCCACAATAAAGGTTGCTGCAATAGATTTCCAACACTGTCTGTCTTTCGCCCTGACTGTACATTCTGTCAGATTGATGTTCGTCCATCTCTTGATGTTATCTGCCCTCATGTATCGCTGTCTACCTCTTGCAAGCTTGCCATCAACCTTGCCATCCAGTATGGTTTTTATAAGATTGTTAACATGGCCGAAATATTTAACTTTACTCTTTTTTTTATTTCTTTCATCAACTCTCTTTTCATTCTTAGATTTTCTAGAACCTCTGTATTTGATTGCCCCGCCCAACCCCATGAATTACGACATATTCCTCTGTATATCCATATCTCCAGCGCTTCTATTCGACTTTCTAGTTGCTTGTTAATTGTCCAAGACAGCGGTTTTACGGCCTACTCTTTGCGATAGTCCAATTGCCGTGGGGTTATTAACGTACCAAACTTGCACATGGGCTCTCCTTTCTTCGCCCGTATCCCAGAAGGCTAGGCATCACATCTCACTACCTCACAGATCAAGGGGCCGTGCGATATCATTAGATACCAATGGCTCTTGGTACAATTCCCAACCCTATGCAGGAATCGAATCGGTTCCTTCTAAGTCTTAGGCGAAAAGCGTAACCTCTCAACCAGGCGCCTCATTAATCAACTAACTGATACGCCTGATTGCTTTTATCGTCCTGGCGATAAGGCACATGCTGATAGTGTTGGTGTCAGTGTCTCAATCAGGCCAGCTCAAGCACGGCCAAGATTGGCCCCTGATTAGGACCCCGCTGCTCCAGCGGCGTCGAATCCCTCGGGAACTTGCTAAGTGGACTCCCCAGGGATCCTGGAGTGAAACAAACAAGGAGAGGGGATCGTTGCCGACCCAGCAGGATACCACAAATGAAGACGGCTGGAAACCTCTATCTCTATACATCTCCCGCCTCCCCGAGGTCTCCTGATCTCCCTGAGGTCTCCCCTGCCTTGACCCAAGCGAAGTGTCACAACGTTTACATATAAACGATTGGTCAGTCACACTAACTCCAACCAATCAAATTAATGGAAGGGCTATCATTTAGAACGACATAGCCAGATTTTGTTAACTGAGCACATTGTTGTCACGGACACACGTGCAATAGGCAATGTTTGTGTAACTCCCTCCACAGTCTAGCGATTAAACCTTCCTCGTGTACACTTCCTACATTACCCGAGCTTACAGTGCAACATCTCACAGACTCGTGATTCGGATTCTAGTGCTCAAGTTATTTATACCCGGCAGCCGGTTTCTACATCAGTTATCTGCCCTTGTTTATGTTTACCAGATTGTGTGGTAGCTTTATCAGCCGGACTGCTGTCACCTGGAAGTACCTCGGTTGGTTTCAATATTGCTCGCTCTCTTTCTTACATTCGGTTACGGATTTCATTCCACGTGGTGGTTTTTACTCCCCTACATTGCATCTGTTTGTGTACTGTGCCTCAGAACTGCGCTGCTGTGGTTGAATTGTGATAATCTTGTGGAGAAACGAAGTCAACACACTCAGGGTAACAGACAGAGGTGGTCAGTCTCTATCAGTGCATGAGGAAGAGTGTGGTTGCTGGTTGTTTCTGTAGTGCCGGGGTTGTATAAGTACATGATTTCTTCTGGAAGCTTTGTGATATATACGTGCAGCGTAATTAGTGTCATACGTGGGTATTATGCTTAATGGCATAGTTTTATACACGCGTATCATGTTTAATGGTATAGTTTTATACGGAATATCATGTATAATAGTTTACTTTTGTTAGTGGATAATATGCATAATGGTATAGTTTTATATGGGATATCATGTATAATGGTTTACTTTTATTAGTGGATAGTATGCATAATGGTATAGTTTTATACGGGATATCACTATAATAGTTTACTTTTATTTGTGGATATTATGCATAATGGTATAGATTTATACATGAGTGTCGTGCTTAATGGTATAGTTTTATATCTGGGTATCGTATCTAATGGTACCGGGAAGGTTAACCCGGTCAACAAATGCCCGCAGAAGTCGGATGTGTCAGCCTAACGGCGCAAGAACGCAGCTCTGCTGTAAACAGGCACAACGCAGTCACATCCAAAAAAAAAAAAAATCCGGATGAACGAAGAAGAAGAAGAAGTATCTAATGGTATAGTTTTATACGTAGTTTTCATGTTAATGGTATAGCTTTATAGGTGGGTATCGTGCCCAATGGTATAATTTTATAGATGGGTATGGTATCTAATGATATAGTTTTATAAGTGGGTATCGTGCCTAAATGTATAGTTTTATGCGTGGGTATTCATCCTAATGACATATTTTTTATACGTGGGTATCGTGCCTAATTTTATAGTTTTATAGGTCGGTGTTGGGCCTAATGGTAGACATTAACACCTAAAAACATTCACCTAAAGTTTTATACTTGGGTATCGTACTTAATGGTATAGTTTTATACTTGGGTATCGTATCTAATGGTATAGTTTTATAAGTGGGTATCGCGTCTAATGGTACAGTTATTTAGGTATCGCGTTTCTATGCCGGCGTCTGTGGCGAAGGGGTAGCGAACATGATCCGCAATCCCGTTTACCGCGTTACAAATCAGCTGCCGGCAGTATGTGAGCATACCGCATTGTGTTAATTTTTAACTATGGTATGAGCGTTGGTGGTTCAGAAAGAAATGGCAAACTACAGAATGTAAAAATGCCTAGTAAATTACAAACAGACCCAAAAATGTAAGGGTTGATTGCGAAGTAATGTAAAGCATATGCAGCTAATGTGTTTGTGCAATAAGCATTTACGGACCTTCCATCCATCCATCATGTGCCATTCGATAAGCGTGGGCGGTCATGATTCACCATTTCACTCGATCACCTGAATCGTGGATCAGCTCCTTGTTCTTGTCTCGACCATGCCATGTGATCAAGCCATCCAGGTATTTACTTCCCTGTCTTCCTCTTGTTGTCTTCCCCTCGATCTTGCCAGTTGTCATCAAGTTCTCCGATTTATTTCTTCTCATAACATGTCCAAATAATTTTGACTGTCTACATCTAATTTCTCTAATAAATTTATTATTTTCATTTGTTTCTTGTAGGACTTGGTCGTTGGTTTTTCTGTCTGCCCATGGTATTCTTTGCATTCTTCTCCGAAACCACATTTCCACAGCCGTCAGATGTTTTTCAGCTTGACTGCTCATTATCCACGCTTCACATCCATACAAAAGTAAAGGCCCTATGTAACACCTCAACACTCTTTTTCTCGTAGCAATTGATATCTTTTTATTGGTCGGTATGTTTTTCATCTTGTACAAGGTTACCGTAGCCATGGCGATTCTTGTTCTAATCTCCCCAAGACATCTCCCATCAGATGTTACGACTGTTCCGAGATAATTGTACCGTTTTGGACATTTGGGAAAAGTTAGTATGTCCTTTACATGACGTCTAAGTCAACCCCAACATTGTTGGCTGTTTGTAATTTACTAGATTAGCAGCAGCTTGCCGTTGCTTCCCTCGACATTCAGCTAAGAGGATTATAGACATTATCAGAAACATTGACTCTACAAACTAAAATGTTGGTTTTATGCTGGCAGCCATGACAGTTCACGTCGGACATGTTTTCATTTGCTGGATCTCGCGATATCTGTAACTTATAGAAACTTGGTGCTAGGCAACCTGATTAAAGAGTTGGCGTCGTCTGCATTCCGCCATTTTGTTTATAATTTATTCACGAGACATTGTTGGGGTTGGCTCAAGCGTAGTTCATACACGTGCTACAACTTCTAGTGTACTGGGCTGACTTTTGTGTGTGGATTAGCTTTCCCTATTACCAGTGTCCCTCGCCATTCATGGACATGATGATTCGGGTAAGACATTAGCTGTCTGTCTGTCTTTTCGTGTTTAGTTCTCTGTCATTCCTTGTGTGTTAAGGCGTTTAGTTCTGTTTATATATATGTATATATATATATATATATATATATATATATATATATATATATATATATATATATATATATATATATATATATATATATATATATATATATATATATATAAGTGATTGTGTAAGTAGGTGTGTGTGTTTGTGTAGGTGTCTACCACTCATTGTATGATATATGCGTTTTAGTAGTGTGCTTGCATTTATTGTGTGTGTGTGTGTGTGTGTGTGTGGTGTGTCTGTCTGTCTGTCTGTCTGCATTTCTGTCCGTCCATCTATTTGTCTGTCTGTGTGTCTGTTTATGTGTCTATCTGTCAGTGTATGTGTCTGTGTGGGTAGTTGTGTCTGTCTGTCTGTCTGTCTGTCTGTCTGTCTGTCTGTTGTATATATAACAAGGTCTAGGGCCTCATTTCCCGCCAACCTGTACTTTAGGCATTTCTCAAAATTGTAACCAGTTTTTTTTTCTCTATGAAGCTGGGTCGACCCTAGCCGCGTTCTGGTAGGTAACAATTGTCCTGCCTCTGCTGGGTATTGAACCTGCACACCTACCTGGTCAGGCAACGGCACAACCACCTCAGGCTACATTAAACAGCAAGACATGAGAGAACACTATAACAGGGTCACGTCCGGTATGACATCACACTGATGTTGGACAACAGGATGTCTTCATCCGACATACAGGACTTCACTGCTGGAGTTCACAGCCAGCGAACACAAGCAAGCAATTTTTTTTCCAATTTTCATTTTCTCTTCAATGCTTTCATTTTGTTCATCTTTTTTAGTCTCCTCGTCCTGTCGTCACGTCTTAATGTAGTCACAGGAGATCTTCTCCGTGACTATATGTTGTGATTTGTGAATGTGTTTGTTTGCTGGTGTAGGCTTCTTCTTCTTCTTCTTCTTTCGTTCGCTTGAAATATGTCTATATCTGCAATGTCGTCTCTTGCATGATTGAACTGTTTTTTTCAGTTCACACAGTGGTCCATAGAGTTTATCTTCACTGTCGTCTCTCTAGGCCAGAAGGTTTGCCTAGATATGTTATATTTTGGGCAGTCTTGGAGTTGT
>JACEFZ010005514.1:0-50000 GCA_014155875.1 Cepaea nemoralis
GATCTCGGTAGCATTCAGTCAGTGTAGACTATTTTCTTGAGTGTTCTTTATTTTTTCCCCGGTTAGATTTATTAGGGCTCACTGTGTTTCCTCCACCCCATACCTAGACAAACGGATATGTGATCCCTGTCCGGGAAAAGGTGGTAAAAATTGGCAGGAATTGCTGTGGAATAGTATTTGGCCTCACTATCTCAGCTGCCTCACTCATTTAAAGTGGCTACTGATTTCAGTCAAGCTGCTACTACTACTTTCACAAAGTGCTGCATTCACAAAGTCAGGTCTGGATAATGACCACTACCTTATTTATCAGAATGACTTCAGCATGCGACACGTTTAATGACTGAATGAGATGCAATTTCTCAACAAGCGATGTCGTAGGCTGAGGATTTTCTTTTCTCATTGAATTTGATTTGAAACTCTCTCACTCCTTCCGCTATTTTCAGGCTGTATGTCTCATACTAGGCTGATAAACAAACAGGCCATGTCAGCTTTGCGTGCTGCTATTTATACGCTGGCTTTTCCGGTTCACGTTTTCATTGCCAATGGGTATATTAAATCTTGGATCGTACAATTGTGAACAAACAATCCTGTCTGCGTGTCAGGCTTTAATTGTCGACGGGAAATATTACAGCATGTTACGTTTGTGAAAATAAAGTATATCACACCAATGAGCCTAAAGTGTGCTCAAGTGCCGATTGGTGTATAACAATATGTCACTGGTACCACCTGCCCAATGAGCCTAAAGTGGTTCAAATGCTGATTGGTGTTTAACAATATGTCACTAGTATCACCTGCCAATGAGTCTAAAGTGTGTTCAAGTGCTGATTGGTGTATAACAATATGACACTACTATCACCGGGCCAAATGAGTCAAAAGTGTGTTCAAGTGCTGATTGGTGTATAACAATATGTCACTAGTATCACCTGCCCAATGAGTCTAAAGTGTGTTCAAGTGCTGTTTGGGTGTATAACAATATGTCACTAGTATCACCTCCCCAATGAGTCTAAAGTGTGTTCAAGTGCTGATTGGTGTATAAAAATATGTCACTAGTATCACCTGCCCAATGAGTCTAAAGTGTGTTCAAGTGCTGATTGGTGTATAACAATATGTCACTAGTATCACTTGCCAATGAGCCTAAAGTGTGTTCAAGTGCTGATTGGTGTATAACAATATGTCCTAGTATCACCTGCCCAATGAGTCTAAAGTGTGTTCAAGGGCCTTTACTTGCTTTACTATGGTCATACTTGCACGATGGTCTGGTGCTCCTTGGTACAAGGATCTCTAAGGGGCTCGTTTAGTGACCACATGTCTTTGGGGAGGCAAGGTAGCGCCGCGATTAGCAAGCATGCTTTTTTCCTTCCCCGGTGGTCCAGAGCTCGAATCCCGAGAACACGTTGTAGGGAAAAATCCATTGTATGTAAATAAAAAAGACAAGATAGTCAGTTTTAAAACTACCGCTGTAGACAATTTAAATTTCCGTGGGAATGTTTATATTGTATATTTCACCTTGAAGGATTCATTGTTTGCTTTGTTTAATGTCGAGCGACTTCTGGGGTATGCACCGGACGACATACAGGCAATATATTATGCAACCTATTGTATATGTCTTCGTTATTCACAGCAATAATTGTTTGTCTACAGTCACGCAACTCACCATGTGATTTACATATCGCACAACCATATCTCAATCGCATAAGTACTTGGTGTGATGAAGCTGGGGCAATGGTAAACCCAACAAAGGCAACAGTGACTTGGTTCTCGTTGAATAATCATATTGTCAACACTCCAACCCCAAACTGTAATGCTGTGTTCAGAGACGGTGGAAAGAACGCAGGCAATGAATTACTAGGGATACGGTTTTGATCGAAGCCTTGCTTATAATGTGCACATAGACCAGGTTGATAACAAAGGCCCAGCGGGGGTTGGCTGCGATGCGGTGATGGCGGCAGAAACTGTGAGCAGCGCCATCTATGTCTTCTGTACGAGGGGCTGGTCATGTCTGTTTTGGAGTATGCAATGGCAATCCTGACTCTCAGCCATAAGCAGATAGAAAGGATGGAAAGGATACAGAATGAAGCTATGCGCATTATTCTTGGATGTACAAGAGATACAGCATGCAGGGCGATGCGCTACCTTCTTGATTTTCCAACCATTGAAGAGAGAATACAAGTTTGCAGGGCACGCGCCTACCTCAGAGTTAACGCAAACACACAACATCCACTGCATAGTGAAATTAGGAAGGTGAAGGGCAGCAGGTTAAAAAGAGGACGGTCGTGGATGGGTCAAGCCGAAGACATTCTTCAACAGGTGTGTTCACTTGAGGACTTAGAACCTGGCGAGGAGTGGGTGCAAGTGCCAACAGACTTCTGCACATCCTTTTCAGTTTGCATCCAACTAGATAGGAAATGCAGACAAGAAAATCCGGCTGCTGTGGAGGCTGAAGTACAAGCGTTGATTTTCGAGAATTCGCTAGACAGGTGACGCGGTCATCTACACAGATGGGTCGGTCGTCCGACATGTGAGAAGCTCATGGGCCTTTACAGCTCGGGCCGGAGGGAGAATTGTGAAGGAGGACTCTGGTGCTTTCACTGAAACCACAAGTAGCCTGACCATGGAAGTCATGGCAGTAAGTAAAGCAATAACATGGCTCGAGACACAGACATTCACTAGGGCTTGTTTCCTTAGCGACTCAATGAACATGATCAAGAGGATAGAGGAGGGGTCGATCCGAAGAGAATGGTTGCTGCCTCTGGAGCGGTCTCGGCTGGCAAAGATTAGTTTCATCTTCGTGCCAGGGCATGCGGGAGTACAAGGAAATGAGCGGGCTGACAAGCTCGCAGGTGAGGCTACTGTGGAGGGCGGACGCGCCATGGACCAGGCTGACATTCTGAATGCTCTACGAGAAGTAAGACTTTTGCGAGAACCAAGTGATGACTGTGAATCTACAACAATGGCCAGACTGCGAGAGCAGCAAATTAAAAGAGGGGTGGCCAAACAAGAACACTACGCAGGAAGCCAAAGAAGATTGATAAACCAACACAGAACTGGCGTCGTTAGCCGCTACACGCTGCGGGATTTGCTGAGGAGGGGATCCGAGCACTTATGGACTGAATGGTTCGATGTGCAATGAGGATGATCTGTCGACTAACTAATAAAACCATATCCCCAAGCTGCGCTAGCGAAGTTGATAGCTATTTGGGAAGTCATGAGCCGGGCGGGATTCGACTTTTTAGCTCGTCGTTGGCCATGGTGAGAGAAACATTTGGGCCCCCTATTTTGCCGATTCTTCTTCGTTCATCCGGAGTTTTTTTTCGGATGTGATTGCGTTGTGCCTGTTTACAGCAGAGCTGCGTTCTTGCGCCGTTAGGCCGACACATCCGACTTCTGCGGGCATTTGTTGACCGGGTTAACCTTCCCGGGGGTTTCTTAGGACGTTTGACTCTCACTGTTGTGGTGTTATCCCCCATCCCAGCTGGTCCATATAGAACAGCCAAAGATCCTGGTCAGCCCTCAAGGGAAGGCAGGGGCAGACCATGGGCATTCCCCGCCATCCAAGGAGGCTTCCATACTTGCAGAGCCGATACATAGCGCTCTGGTACTGGGCTCACCCAAGGAATCGTCACGTCCTGCACATGGCTGCTTAGCCTCACTTCCGTATATTGGGCCTTCCGTTCACCATAGGCTGTTCTTCCGGAAACCAGAAGTATGCAGTCTGCAGATGACATCCACACAGTGAGCTTTCGATTCGGACTTTCCACGTAATGGATTTGCTATCCAAGCAATATTCCATTTCATGCCACTAGGACACTTTTCCACCTTTTATGAAGCCCACACAATGGGCTTTTGATTCGGACTTTCCACGTAATGGATTTGCTATCAAGCAATATTCCATTTCGTGCCACTAGGACACTTTTCCACCTTTTATGAAGCCCACACAGCGAGCTTTCGATTTGGACTTTCCACATAATGGATTTGCTATCCAAGCAATATTTCATTTCATGCCTCTGGGTCTTCATGCACCTTTAAATGTCAACCTGTATGTAGTTAAAGTAAGCTGCGGTCAACTTGAGCTTGTTGATATCTCCATAGAGCTTGTCCTCAAATGAAGCAGGTGTGGGCCAAAATATCTTTCTCTGTTCTGCATACGTTGGGCAATCCTGCAGCAAATGTTTTGCTGTCATTTTTCCAGTTCTACAATTACATTCATCGGTATCTCCTATCTTTAGTTTATTGAACAAGTGGTATTTCAGCCTGTTATGTCCTGTGCGGAGTCTGAAGATTGCTACTTGTTCTCTTCGGTCGAGTTTGTAATATGCATCATCCTTCTGATGGCCTGGATGCTCAGATTCCCATTTGGTTCTATAAGTGCTTTTTATCAACCTCTTTGCCTCATTATAGGTTATGTCTATGTCAGGCTGTGGTAGTCGTCCGCCCTCTTTTGCCAGTCTGTCAGCCTCTTCGTTTCCAGGTATACTGCAATGTGATGGGATCCACTGTATTACAACTTTTTTGGATTTCTGGCATAGACCATGGAGTGCTGCTCTTAGGTCAGTTAGTTCTGTGCTGTTATTGCTCTTGAGTATTGAGACAGCTGACTTTGCATCTGTGAAGATAGCTATTTGCTTCTCTTTATTTTCCTCCATCAGGAGCATTTCTGCTGCAGTTTTCAAAGCCTCTACCTCCGCTTTGAAGTTACTTGAAAATTTTCCAGTTGCCATTGAATGTGTTTTTTTCACTCCATTTTTTAAATTTAGGAGAATTCCTCCTCCTCCATTCTCTATTGAATTTTTGGCTGATCCATCTGTATATGCATGGGTCCAATTCCTGCTTGGGTAATGTTCTTTTATGTAGTTTAGGGTTATTTCTCTTCTTTCGGTTTCATGCTGAGTGTTCTTTTTCTCAATACCAGGAATGTTTTCTATCATCTCAGGCAGTTGCTGCTGTCTCCAAGCTGGGAACTTGTGTGCATTGTGTATGGGCTTGACTGTTGATATGTTAAGTATAGGATCTGCCCTAATCCTTCGTTTTGCAGTTTCTACAAAGTTGCTACGCTTCAGTCTTCCCTTTCCAAAACCATTAAATCTGTTGTACATAGGGTGGTCTGTCAATCTTCTAAATTTTTCTGCTTGTTGCTGGGCTCTGCTATCTCTTCTATCCTGCATTGGTTGTAAACAAGTGATCTTTTCTAGTTCATTAATAGGCGTTGTCTTCAGGCTTCCAGTTATGATTCGCATTCCTTGGTTTTGGACTCTACTTATTTTGTTAAAGTTTGACTTAGCTGCTGTTGCCCAAGCTGCAATGCCATATTCCAGTACTGGCCTCACCCGTCCAGTATATAACTTCTTGAGAACTTTCTCATCTGCTCCCCACGTTGTACCAGCAAGCTTTTTCATGATTGCCATTCTCTGCCTTGCTCTTGTTCGATTTTTCTCAACCTGTGTCTTCCATGTCAGGCGACGATCAAAGGTGACTCCTAGATAGTTTGGATTTTCTTCATGGCGCAATATTTTTCCATTCAATACCAGCTTAGGTTGCTGAGTTTTATTTGAGAGGGAGAACACTGTGCATGTTGTTTTCTCCTCACTTATCTTCACTAGCCATGATTTTGACCAGTCCTCTAGCGCTAATAAGGCTTGCTGTATTCTGCTGTTAGCTGTACTAATATATTCTTCAGATGTCCATATGGCTAGGTCATCTGCAAAGGAGGATGTGTGTACTCTGGCTGGAAAATTTTCTGTGATGTCATTTATATATGCTAGGAATAATGTTGGTGAAAGAACTCCTCCTTGGGGGACACCTTGCTCCAGCAGCATCATTTTGCTTGTTTGTCCTTGTACTTTTGTCCTGGCAGTTCTGTTCTCAAGGTAGTGGCTGATCCATTTATACATTTTTCCACAAACATGCATGTTTTGCAGTTTTACTTTCAGTCCTTCCTTCCATACTTTATCAAATGCTTTTTCTAAATCTATCCAGACTGCTAGTGTGTGCTTTTTCTCTTGGAAGGCATCCTCTATTTCCTGAGCTATATAGGTTATTTGATCTTCAGTGGATCTGTATTTTCTGAATCCTGCTTGGTGTGGTGTTAAGAGTTTGTTTTCTTCCAGATGCCATGTTAGCCTGCCATTGATAATGCGTTCCATTAATTTTCCTACACAGCTAAGTAGACTGATAGGTCGATAGCCATTTGGTTCTTCCAGGTCTTTTCCTTTCTTTGGGACTGGTATTAGTATAGCTTCCTTCCATGCCTGTGGGACTATTCCTCTCTTCCAGCTGTTATTTAGGACTGCTAGTAGTTTCTTCTTTGCCTTGGTGCCTAGTCCTATTAGCATTTCATTTGTGATTCCATCCTTTCCTGGTGATTTCTTCTTTTTTAGGGTATTCATTGCCTGTTCCATTTCTTCCATTGTTAGATTTGCCATCATATATTCTGCTGCTGTCTCTGTATTTCTATGATGTATCTGTTTGTCTTTGATTGCTTTCTTCTGTTCGGTTGTAATATCAATGTGGTTTGCATTTGCATAGTGTTCCATTAGTGCATTTGCAGCCTTTTTGCCTGTAAGCAAGGCATTTCCTTGTTTAATTGTTATTTGTTTGTTTCTAGGTCCTTCATTGTTCATGGCTTTCACTAGTTTCCATAGTTTGTTTCCATCCCTGTCAAAATTCAGGTTTTCTGTTTTTTCCCTCCAACAATCTCTTGTTGTTTGATTTACTGTTCTTTTATATTTTGCTGAGATGGCTTTGAGAGAGATGTTTGCTTCAATTGTTTGTTCTCTCTCTGCTGTCTTCCTGGCATCTTCAACTTTGTCCTCCAAACTTTGTAGTTCTTCAGTCCAGTATGGTTTGTAATTTTTCCTCGCTCCTCTTGGAATGGACTCAGTGGCTGCCTGTATTATCGCTCTGTTTAGACTTTCCACCATTTGCTTTATGTTGCCATATCGTGTATTTATGTTTTCACAATATTTGTCTGTTAGTATGGCAAATCTGTCCCAATCTGCTCGTTTGTAATTCCAGCGGGGCAAGGGCTTTTGCTCCTGTGGAACATACTCCATATTCATTTCAAGCTTGATTGGTCTGTGGTCACTACCTGCTAATTGGTCCAGCACATGGCGATCGATTTTGTGGAGGATGTCTCCTGTGCAGAAAGCTAAGTCTGGAGTAGAAGTGGTAAGCCATCTTCTGGAGTAGAAGCTCGGTGTGTCATCCGCTTTGTTGAGTAGATGGAGATTTGAGTCTATTTCCCAGTCCTCCAATTCATCTCCTCTTTTGTCAGTATCTGGGTATCCCCATCTTTCTGAACGGCTATTAAAGTCTCCGACAATAATGCAGTTTGTGTCAGTTATTTTCATGTTTGAGAGTGTAAGGTCCTTATCTGCTGGGCTATACAGATTGTAGATTCTTATTTTCACGTCCTTTATCATTATATCAACACCTATAATTTCCGTTTGGTTGTCAGAGATCACAGATACTTCGCTGCAAGGTATTGTATTTCGTGTAAGTATTAGAACTCCTCCTTTGTGTCCTTCGCGGTCGAAACGTGTGGCCTGATATCCTCTGACTGAGAATTTGTGATTGGCGTTGAGGTGTGTCTCTTGAATGCATGCCACATCTATTCTATCTTTATGAAGACGCTGTGTTAGGGAGTCTTTCTTCTTGTAAACTCCTTCGGCATTCCACTGTAGTATGTTGAGTGTCCGGGGTATTTGGTCAATAGCTCTTAACCTACTCCTCTGTGCCTTGACTCCACAGCACAGGGGAAGGTGACCACCAGTAGTCATGGGTGGACCCCCTCGAGGCAGGGGGCCCGGCACTATCACCGCCTGATGGGACTTCACGGGATTAGCACCATATCGATTAATTTTGATTTGTGACATCATGAATTAAGTTACGTTGCACTGCTTTGTCAAGCCTGTGGCTCAGTACATCCGATTTCGACAAGCATTTATTCGGGATGCTTTCCCTAGCCTTTGACTGTCCCCAGTCTACCTACAAGGCAGCAGGTTTCACGTTGCACTGCTTTGTCAAGCCTGTGGCTCAGTACATCCGATTTCGACAAGCATGTATTTGGGGTGCTTTCCCTAGCCTTTGACTGTCCCCAGTCTACCTACAAGGCAGCAGGTTTGTGTGTCTCTTCGTCTGGTCCCTCTCCCTTGACCTGTCCGACATGGGTGGCCCTACCAGTAGCTGTGCTACCGTCGGCATAGCTCTTGGGGTCATTGGGACGCACAAGCCCCTCTACCTCGTCACGGTGGACACACAGCAGAGGGGGTTCATGCGATATCACACCACAGACACCTAGCAAGAAATTTCTTCAGGGTAATTATTAAAATTTAAAAACCCCACGCTGAAACAGCGTTATCATTTTAAATCGCGTTGATTTTGAATACCTCCGTACTTCCTTTATTAACACCACATCTCTTCAGTTCAAACTAAATGAACTTCATTTTTCACTCCAGCAACCTAAGTCTTTTGTTACATAATTGGTTTTTGGGGTCTTTCAGGCGACGGCCAATGATTGTCTTTCTCAGAAGTTCACTAAACCATACTCGGGAAATCTCATGTCAACAATTATCGATGCAAGCAGATCTTACTACCGCCTAATCTTGTACAAACTGTGCATTCAAGTGCTTGACATTTCAAGAATTCTACGTATTTCACCTTTCCCTTATCATGGACAGACCCACGTATTGGTAATACACATAAATATTGTTTCTTGGTGTCTGAGAATCGACAACATAGCAGTCCGGGAAAAGTTTTAAATGCTGCGTATCACTATGCAAATGTCTTAAGTCAGCTAACATAGCGGTTGTAAACACGTCAGATTTGACCCCTACTTGGTGGCAGAAAAAAAAAGTAACAGACCATTGTACCCACCTTAAGTCACATTGGACATATTTGTAAAAACCCAATCGGCAGTCAGGGGACGAAGTGGTCAGTATCACATCACCCGCTTTTACTTCCAAAGCGCTTTTTGATACCCATTAACACAGAGTCGACTTGGCAGCCCAGGTCATTTTTACAAATTCGCCTTTACGCCTGTTTGAATCCATTACCATCAGGCCTGCAGGCGAACGTCTAGCTACCACACTACCGCGTGATACTTGGTGGAACCTCACTGATTTCCCAAAATTCAAGAATGCATAAATATGCGGTATCATGTGCTATTGTATCTTCTACTATAGTATGTCCAGAAAAAAATGCCGCCATTCACGATCAATTTTTTTGAAAACTGTCTGTTGCATCATTATAAAATTTTCCTGCCGACTTTTATTTACCCCCACCCCAAAAAATATGTCTTTGATACGTCCAAAAACAGCTTTAAAACATGAAAAACGGCGACATTTCTTTGACGTTTGATGAAAAACTAGTTCGGATGACAAAAACAAGTATCCAGATTCGTATAGTGGGTGCATTGTCTGCTCTGCTGAGACGGAACATGATTACATGTTTTGCACGACGAATATAGCTGTGAATGTCTCTGTAGTGGGCTTCCTTCTTAACGGTTAAGATTTTGGTCCTCTTTTCATTAAAGTTTATAGAACGATTCGTATGTTCGTGTGTTGTCCCTCATTTGACAACGTGTTTCTTCTCACGTTTCTTGTTATGTCACAATATGTCAGTTCCTACCGAAAATATTACTCTTCGGTTGGTATTCGATGCGTCTAGAGCTTTTGTTTTTTCAATGTCAGTTGTTTGTCACCGTTGAGGTCTCACGGAATTGAAAATTCATCACTGTGGAATACAAACTGTTGCCATTAACAAGTTGTATTGTTTATGCCGATGCTGAAATGTTTGGGGCCTGCACTTCTTCTGAATTTTTGAAGCAAAATATCCCATTTTGGTTTTCACGTGGATTAAGGTCTGCGATCTGCTCAGACCTTAATCTGCGTCGGACGATTCCAGTAGGTTGATGACTGCTCTCGGTTGCATAAAATTCAATCCACCCTGTCCCCAATAATCCTTTTCCCTCTTTCAACACATGGTCCTCACATTTTCCCAGTAACTTTTATAAATATTTAATAGCGCGGACTGGATTAGTACCCTGACGTCAGACAATTTGAATATAGTATTGTCAGCTGCCACCTGTCATTTAATTTTAGCCCACACAAGTTCTATGGGGTTTAAAAATGAGAATGGTACGGCGGAAGTCTCAAGCACCCATGACGATGCTCTTCTATCAACGGTCGATTTTATATTTCTTGTTTTTTGGCATCTGTTTTAAAAGGGGACAACAATTCTAGCTAGAAATACGTTTCTGAAAATGGTATGTTGTCCATTCGGAGTCATATCTTTATTGCTCCCTTTGTGCTCGATGCTGTAGGTATTTGTCTTCTTGGGCAACAACATTGATATCATGCATTGTCCATAATTGGACACGACGGTCTATCTAGGGATGGAAGCACAGTATTCTCGAGCCAATCTCTAAATACATTACCATTCATCTTATTATGATAATCCTATTGTCTGATGCTTTGATACGGAACACGAGCCAGCATTATGTTGTAAGCCATTATGCGTATTACCAGCATGGGCCATGACCAAAAGCTGTCCTATACTACTGGGCACATATCGCTTTATTTGTGCATCAATGATTGCCATTCCTTATCACGTGTGTGGTGCGCATTGATCCACATTTCAGCCAAACACACTATGACATAATTTTCTTTGCGCATTTCCCTTATTCCACATAGGTATCTGCTTCTCATGGCTTCTAAATGCGGTTGCTCGCAAAGAATATTTCTACCGCCCTTGTACTTTCTAAAAGTGAAGATATTATAATTTTCCACAATGTTGTTTTGGATAGCTCTATTTTATTGTTTTTTCTCAACCAACCTAAGTTTTCTTACAGTCACTGTTTCTTTGGCATCCAGCATTTTTATAATGCTGGATAATCCTGGATAAAAAATCCAAATTTTTAAAATTTTAGGAGTCTCCGAGGCGAAGGGTCAAGCCTTTTGACTCGGGCCCCAAAAGGGTTGTGGGTTCGTTTCCCGGGGCTGCATCCTTGGGTTCATGAGGAAAATTTTTCGGAGACTTCTGTGGGTCATCGCTAGAGCTGCGGAGTTCGTGCTTTGTGTTTGCTTTCCGCGCGGGAAAGAGACCGAGCCATATGGGATAAAACCCCGGTGTAATGAAGTCGCCCAAAAAAAAAAAAAACATTTTAATCAGGTTTCATGAAATAACCCACTTTTTGAGACACATCTGAACAGTCCCAGTTTAAACAACGCGGGGTTCTTGGCATAAGGCCAATCCCGTGAAACACGTAAAATATTCAACATTGAACGCTGATTGTCTGGCTACGCTGTAATACTTTTAAAATTATAAACTTCATCTCTGACCCGTAAATTATATACCGCTTATAAACAAACTTGCAAATGTTGTAAAATTTCCAGAACAAATTTTTCTGTTGGGGGGACATAATGATAAGGTTATATGCTAAATCTCATCATTTTTCCCTTTAGTTGGTTACTGAGATGTTGGAATTTTTTATTGGGGCAAACAAAAGTAAAACACTATAGCAGTCGTCTATAGGCACCTTTCAAAAAGTCTGCCGTGCGCATCGTGAGTGTTTCAACTACTGGGTCTCTTGAAGCCTCCAACTATTGGCTCTCTTGAAGCCAACAGCTCCGCTCTCTCGTTATCTTGCACTCCAGCATGACCTGGACAGTGCATCAGTGCAATACTGTGTAAGAGAGAAGTGTCTATGCTTGCTACCCACTTTTGCAACTTCTGTCCAGTTTGAACATCTCTTAGTACTGACTGAGAATCGGGTACTATGGTTGTTCTGATGACTCGAGTACCCGCTATCCACATCAAAGTTTTTCTTCGAATCGGGAAATTCCCAAATTCGGCGCTAACGGGAAGCATTAAGGTAGAAGACGAGGTGAAGGTGTGCATTACCATCTGGTCACTACAGCTACCAGTGTCCACTCTTTGACATTCTCTGTGGGAAACGGAGCCCACATGAGCACGTCCCTAGTGCCGTTACGTCAATGTTAGATGACAGTTTCAGATCTGAATAATCATGAAAATTAACGCAGTGGTCACAAGTGTATTACATTTCTTCTTGCTGAGAAATAAGGATCATACAACAGAAAGCGTCCGTGTAGTAAGTAAGTTTCAGGTCGGAATAGTCATAAAAATTAATGCTACGGTCACAAGTATATTACATTTCTTCTTGCTGAGAAGTAAAGAATGTACAACAAAAGGGGTCCGTGCTGTAAGTAACGCGCATTTTTGCAGTTTCTACGAGCCACGGTAACTTTCACGAATGAGTTACTTGTTTGCCTGATTAGATTCAACATACAAAAGTCAATTAGAATAAAAACCCCTTAAACCCGTGATTTCTTTCTTTTCTGATCCCCCCAAGGTCACGAGTGTTCACTCCGTTGCGTCCGTTGCCAAAAAATGGAATGGCACGCCTCTTTTAGTTGACCCCCCTCCATACAGTGTGACAGTGGTAGGGTGACCTGAGGGTAGCAGATGTTTCATTGTGATACTTATAGCAGGCTACCTTTACACGTGGTGATCATTTGTTACCGTTTGCGTTAGGGAGTTGAAAGGGAGCTCCGCTGATAAAGTCGTGAGCGCTGGGGGACGAAGGTTCGACGCATTGTTCGTCGTCCGCTATGAGGGGGAAAGACTGGCCACCTTTTTCCCCCGGGGCGTTCAGGCCTATAAAATGTGTTGGTCCTATTGTATCACATCCCCGTGGCAGGAAACTGCGTAGGACATGTTTATGCTTGTTTAGGGTTATTTGTTACTGGGTTGGAGCTGGTCCTACGACTTGTCGCGTCCACCGGGTCGTGGATGGTGGTGTCATATCTAGATGTGGGGGTTAGCCGCGAATGTGCTGAATAGGCAATCGGGGACCAACACTATGGGTTGTCATTGAGGTAGCTGGTGTGGCAGATATCCCCAGAAAATACCTCATAAATGTGACATGAAAATATGGTGGGTAAGAGGAGCTATACATAACCTCGTTCCCCTTCTAACTTGTAGTGTAGATTTTTTCTATTGAGGATCATCTTCATTTCACCAGGTTTTATCCCATATGGCTCGGTCTCCTACCGCAGGGCGGCCTGCCGAATGCCTCGCTCAAATCAAAAACTACGTATCTCCAGCGACGCCCCACTGGCGACTACGAGAAAACTGAAGTTGTCAACAGAATGACTGAATCCGGAATCGAACACACAACGTTTGAAGCACAAGGCCGGCGGCTTAACCTTTTCGTCACAGTGACCCCAGAGTCTTTCTTGCTAGTCAGGGACTAATGGAGTCAGCTCATAAAAAAACCGGGAAACCCCCATGACAAACTTCTGCATCCCAAATATAAAAGAAGCATATGCATCAACAGCAGATCTTTCTTCTTCTTCTTCTTCTTCAGCATTCCGAGCCATTGAGGTTCTTTGCTGCAAATACAATCTGTCTCCATTCGTCTCTCTGGTGGACCTTCTCTTGCCAGTCGTTGATTCCAAGTGCTTGTAGGTCTGTATGTATATTATCTCTCCACCGCCTTCTTGGTCTACCTCGGGGTCTACGGTCATTTATTTCCTGAGTGTAAGCGAGTTTTGTTTCCCTATTATCTTCCATTCTTTCTATATGCCCCAGCCATTGTAATCTATTAGCCTTCATGATACCAGTGATTAGCGGGGACTTAAACAAATCATAAATGTCTTTGTTACTTCTTCTTTTCCACTCTCCACTTTGTGTATCCCTAATGGGTCCAAAGATGCGTCTTAAAATTTTGTTCTCAAGGTTTGTAACAAGGCTTCGTCTCCTTTCGTTGTACTCCAGGTTTCAGAGCCATACAGCACAACTGGTCTGATCAGTGTTTTGTATATTGTGATTTTGGTGTTACGAGATAGCGCCTTTGATTTTAGTAGATGTTGTAGTGCATAGTATATCTTATTTCCAGAGTTGATTCTAGTTTGTATTTCTTCCCTTATGATGTTGGAGCAGTTGAAGATTGTACCCAGGTATTTGTATGTTTCCGTTCTTTTAATGGTATCAACAGCAGATAGCCAAAAAAAATATGCAGATGTATTTTATAATGAGCTGAGCATGGTTTTGGCCCAGTGAAAAATTTTCAAAAAATAAAATGATACAGGAGGTTTATTGCAATCGTAAGCAATGAAAAAGTGAAAGAATTGTTATACCCTAGATCTCTTCTTCTTTCGTTCGCTTGAAACATGTCTACAACTGCAATGTCGTCTCTTGTATGAATCTAACAGTCTTTTTTAATTCATTCAGGGGTCCATAGAGTTTATTTTCCACTGTTGTCTCTCTAGGCCAAAAGGGTTCGCCTGGTTTTGTTGTAGTTTGGGCAATCCTGGAGTTTTAGATAAAAGGAACGAGTGCGGTGACAAATTAATAGTGCGGGAAGAATTACAGTATAAAACATAGGTAACACTTGGCTAACAAACGCACATGTTTGACGATCGCAAACTTGGAAAAACTCTAGAATCATTTAAACAATCGCATTTCCATAGCCAGTAGATGTTTTTGGTTCTGTGCACAGACAAATCGGGTTTCCTAGCCATCTGTGAAGAAGGTAGTCTGTGCGTTGCTTTCCTTTTTGGCAGTGACCACATTGGTCAGTGACCTTAGCTATTGCCTCTATGAATAGATTCTTTGCCTACCGACACCAACTTGAGACCATAACCATAAACTATCCGTCAGTTCTCTGAAGCTCAACCCATCATTTGCTCCCTGGTTTCACATTATCCTCGTTAAGGGGCTAAACACGTACTCCTCCTAGCCAAGGGTGTCTCGAATTGACACATACTAAAAGCGTTCGTCTGTGTCGGGGTTTTTATCATTTTGAAATTCAGCGTGGTGTTTTGGTCCAACTCCCCTGGGTTCCACCAGTTGTTCTTCTGAGTCCGAGAAGGATACACGTTGGATCAGCTCCCCCAGCCAGGATCAGAAAGAGAATAACATCCTTTGTTTTGCAAACATTTACAGCGTGATGCGTCCCTGGTTTACTTGACTCAGAGGCGGAGACAGACGTATGGGGAAAAAAGTGACATGAACGCCTCCGAGTGGTGTCCCTACGATCTCATAGGTTGTTGGACAAGGCACACCTTGATCCCTGATTGAGGAGTAAAGGACTCTGTTACACACTTTAATTAAGGCGCAATGGGTAATTAGTGCTAGACCAATTTTTTATAGACAATTCGGCAGTCGGTAGGTGATGTGGTAAGTACGGCACCTGCTGCCTTTACTTCCCAACACATTTGCTTGTACCTATTTTAGGCTGCGAGGATCTCGGAGCCTAGGCCTTTTTTAAAAATCCGACCCGATGTTGATTCGTACCTATGATCGGCAGATGAGCGCTTAGCCCAATACGTTAGCGCAGTTTCCCCCGCTGAAAGAATCTGAAGATTAATGGACGTGCTTCGAGTTCCATCATGCAAAATCTTAGCAATCAATGTAACACCTTTTAAATCAAACAACCTAGTAACTGTTGCCCTGAATTCTATAATCACTACCACAGCGTTAACAGACTCAAGACGGGGAAAATGTTAAAAGGGGGCGGGACAATTTCAGTTTTAGCTGATTCAGTGTCAAAAACATCCAAAAAATTGCACACAATCAGATGGACATGAATTATAATGTAAATTTCCATTCCTGAGCATTGAAATTGTGGGGGAACCACGAAACCAAACAAATAACGCGATGACCCTTGAATGGTGACTATCGTCCATTTGTCCCAAAAGGGATGTCTCATTGGCTAAATATTATCCTTCGGCACTGAATCATTTAAGAATGTCCAGGCCGTGGGGATCATTGGTGATGATGTCTGCCCAATCCTTCTGTCTGTGTACTGCTGTCGTGTCCTCCTTTAAAGTGTCGTCCTGGAGTGAGGAGATCCGACACCCACATTATAATTTTTTTTTTTTTCCCCTAAATATTCTGGAGAATCCACCAGTTTCCGTCCAACACACTCCATCAGCCTATGGAACCTTTTCCTATCACTCTCACACTGTCGTACTATGCCCCCTTCTCATATTTCCCCCAACGCAACATACTCAACAACTCTTGCTTCTAGAAATTAATAAAGAGTAATTATTAAAATAAAAATGTAACGTATATGAGACGTGTATGTGAAGAAAATGTGTGACGTGTTCTATAAAGTGTGTAGACTCTGTCTCTCAGACATCAACTCAGTCAGCTGATCACAGCAAAGATAGACCACAGCACGTTACGTCAAACAAGTACGTCTCACCCGTTCCCGGGAAACCATCTTGCCGGATAATGCTTTGCCTCTGTAGACCTCTGGAAATCCAATTTCTGAACATCCGAAATAGACACCGGTGGTATGCAGAGTTAATCAGGGCCCGGTTGCACTCTACACAATGTCCGTTCCTAATGTTCCTAAAAAACTGCACAAGTCTTTTGCAGTGTGTACGCAGTTATTAGTTAGTTAGTTAGTCGACAGATCATCCTCGTTGCACATCGAACCACTCAGTTCATAAGGGGTACTTACTAATGTAATTTTTACTGTACTGGATTGATCCTCACTCGTGTCTATCCAGCCCCACATATACTGTCATGTGTTCTATTACACGAGATTATATAACTCTAGGTAACTATTAGACTTTCTCATTTAGTTACTACTGTCTGATGCTGTGTGGTGCATCAGTAATCATCACTATCTTTGGTGAATCAACTTCCTCTAGCTTTAGTTACGTTCTGTATGCAACTTTATGATTGTTGAACGGTGTTCTTCCCGAATGGGTTTTTTTTAAACTTGTTGATTTTCCCTTGGATCTGGTAGGGAACCTAGGATAGAAAAAAACACATCTGGTGATAGTACTAGTCACTGATCCCCGGCTGAGTGGAAGCCTATCACCTTGCTTAATGATCTTTAGCTAACTAGACTTAGTCACAGAGCAGATTAGCTACCCACCTAGAGTCGAATCAGCTATGACAAAGAAAAAATATCAGCAAACAGAATGCGGAACCCCCCCCACCGGGACACCTACGGAAAGACCCCTATTACCCCTCAATTCTCAACTAGTAAAGCTTATCAACACTTCACTAATCTATTCTAGTAACCGACCCAAAGTATCACTTCCCTACTCTAGCTAGTTTCTACTAACAGTGCTAATCATCACACTATAGTAAACAAGGCTACTGCCTAAAGTAATTAAAAACGAATATATTATAATAGGTTATACCTTAAATGGCACTCCTGCAGTCCTATCAATCATATCTACATCTGCCATATAGGCACGTGTAAAATTAAGTCCCTAATTAACACACGGTAGATATTATTTCCACTAGGCGCTGCCGTCCCCTGGCACTCTGACTAAAGCATAATTTCAAGTCCTCCCTAGCTGGTCCCAACTCGAGTTTATATGGCAAACTACCCCAGTCAAGAACTTTTTTCCTGGCTTTAGCCAGTCAAAGTTGTCATCAATAGTTTAGATTTCAAAAAAGCCAGCAAGTTTCTGTATACCCCCAACAACAGTTGCAAATAACCCCGTCAATCTTCTGGGTGCTCCGGAAACCAAGAATTGACATATGTACTGTCACTTCCGTGCTAAGTACTTCGTTGTCCCTCTGATATGTTTCATGACTTGTCACGGTGATATTGATTCAGCGCACTCACTTCCCCCCTCACTACCACCCCAAATTTTTTATATGGGCTGACCCCCTGCTTCCATTTGTATTCAAATGTGACAAACTGTCACGGGGCTGTCTCCATCACCACCCAAAAGTTTCAAAATCCGTAGAGATTTACACGGCAGCTACAAAAATTGTCCTGAGATTTTTACATCCGCTGTGTTTTTCCAGTTAGTAAAAATAGATGTCGCTGGCTGATCGTCCGCGTAATCAGAAAATCCTCCGTAATAATCAACCGGAAAACACACGGGTTTTATTTGTGACAAAATGCCCCAAACATTATGATATTAGTGCTAATCCACACCATGGTACCTACTGTCAAACAAAAGTTCTCATGCTCACTCCCTATCTCTTTTCCCCCCCAGATTTTCCCCCTGTGACGAAATACTCCAACTTTCCTGGTTTATGACATGGCCAAAGAATATGGACTGTCCCCTTCTGATGCAAATAACCAGGCACTTTGTGAGTTAATTTAATTACTCTCTGTATCCATCCACCGTATTCTCATTATTCTTCTATAATACCAATCTCTACAGCTTCAACATAATTCTTGACTTGTGTGTTTGCTAATTGTCCATGTTTCGCATCGGTACATCTGGATGGTTAAAAAAAAAAGCTCTTTTCCGTACATCGATTGAAAAAGATAAATTGCAGAAATATTCTTCAACATGTGATGTGCTGCTTTTACATGTAACTTCATAAATACACTTCCCGATGTTGTTGTCGTTATTATTATTATTATTATTATTATTATTATTATTATTATTATTATTATTATTATTATTATTATTATTATTATTAATAATAATAATAATAATAATAATAATAATAATAATAATAATAATAATAATAATAATAATAACGACAACAACATACGGAAGGTGTATTTATGAAGTTACATGTAAAAGCAGCACATCACATGTTGAAGAATATTTCTGCAATTTATCTTTGTCAATCGATGTACGGAAAAGAGCTTTTGTTTTTAACCAATCCAGATGTACCGATGCGAATCATGGACAATTAGCAAACACACAAGTCAAGAATTATGTTGAAGCTGTAGAGATGTGGTATTATAGAAGAATAATGAGAATACGGTGGATGGATACAGAGAGTAATTAAATTAACTCACAAAGTGCCTGGTTACTTGCATCAGAAGGGGACAGTCCATATTCTTTGGCCATGTCATGAGACCAGGAAAGTTGGAGTATTTCGTCACAGCGGGAAATCTGGAGGGGAAAAGAGATAGGGAGTGAGCATGAGAACATTTGTTTGACAGTAGGTACCATGGTGTGGATTAGCACTAATATCATAAATGATTGGCAGTTGTCACAAAATGAAACCGTGTGTTTATCCGGTTGATTATTACGGAGGATTTTCTGATTACGCGGACGATCAGCCAGCGACATCTATTTTTACTAACTGGAAAAACACAGCGGATGTCAAAATCTCAGGACAATATTTGTAGCTGCACGTGTAAATCTCTAACGGATTTTGAAACATTTGGTGGTGATGGAGACAGCGCCGTGACAGTTTGTCAACATTTGAATACAAATGGAAGCAGTGGGGTCAGCCCATATACAAAATTGGTGGTGAGTGAGGAGGAAGTGAGTGCGCTGAATCAAATATCACCGTGACAAGTCATGAAACATATCAGAGGGACAACGGAAGTACTTAGCACGGAAGTGACAGTACATATGTCAATTCTTGGTTTCCGGAGCACCGAGAAGATTGACGGGGTTATTTGCAACTGTTGTTGGGGGTATACAGAAACTTGCTGGCTTGTTTTGAGAATCTAAACTATTGATGACAACTTTGACTGGACTAAAGCCAGGAAAATAGTTCTTGACTGGGGTAGTTTGCCATATAAACTCGAGTTGGGACCAGCTAGGGAGGACTTGAAATTATGCTTTAGTCAGAGTGCCAGGGCACGGCAGCGCCTAGTGGAAATAATATCTACCGTGTGTTAATTAGGGACTTAATTTTACACGTGCCTATAATGGCAGATGTAGATATGATTGATAGGACTGCAGGAGTGCCATTTAAGGTATAACCTATTATAATATATTCGTTATAATTACTTTAGGCAGTAGCCTTGTTAACTATAGTGTGATGATTAGCACTGTTAGTAGAAACTAGCTAGAGTAGGGAAGTGATACTTGGCTCGGTTAGCTAGAATAGATTAGTGAAGTGTTGATAAGCTTTACTAGTTGAGAATTGAGGGATAATAGGGATCTTTCCGTAGGTGTCCCTGGTGGGCGGGGTTCCGCATTCTGTTTGCTGATATTTTTTCTTTGTCATAGCCTGATTCGACTCTAGGTGGGTAGCTAATCTGCTCTGTGACTAAGTCTAGTTAGCTAAAGATCATTAAGCAAGGTGATAGGCTTCCACTCAGCCGAAGGGATCAGTGACTAGTACTATCACCAGATGTGTTGTTTCTATCCTAGGTTCCCTACCAGATCCAAGGAAACTCAACAAGTTTAAAAAAAACCCATTCGGAAGAACACCAGTTCAACAATCAATAAAGTTGCATACAGAACGTAACTAAAGCTAGGAGGAAGTTGATTCACCAAAGATAGTGATGATTACTGATGCACCACACAGCATCAGACAGTAGTAACTAAATGAGAACAGTCTAATAGTTACCTAGAGTTATATAATCTCGTGTAATAGAACACATGACAGTATATGTGAGGCTGGATAGACACGAGTGAGGATCAATCCAGTACAGTAACAATTAACATTAGTAAGTAGCCCTTATGAACTGAGTGGTTCGATGTGCAACGAGGATGATCTGTCGACTAACTAACTAACTAACTAACTGCGTACACACTGCAAAAGACTTGTGCAGTTTGTTTAGGAACATTAGGAACGGACATTGTGTAGAGTGCAACCGGTCCCTGATTAACTCTGCATACCACCGGTGTCTATTTCGGATGTTCATGAAATTGGATTACCAGAGGTCTACAGAGGCAAAGCATTATCCGGCAAGATGGTTCCGGCAACGGGTGAGACGTACTTGTTCTGACGTAACGTGCTGTGGTCTATCTTTGCTGTGATCAGCTGACTGAGTTGATGTCTGAGAGACAGAGTCTACACACTTTATAGAACACGTCACACATTTTCTTCACATACACGTCTCATATACGTTACATTTTTATTTTAATAAATTACTCTTTATTAATTTCTAGAAGCAAGAGTTGTTGAGTATGTTGCGTTGGGGAAGTATGAGAAGGGGGCATAGTACGACAGTGTGAGAGTGATAGGAAAAGGTGTCCATAGGCTGATGGAGTGTGTTGGACGGAAGCTGGTGGATTCTCCAGAATATTGAGGGGAAAAAAAAATAATATTATAATGTGGGTGTCGGATCTCCTCACTCCAGGGACGACACTTTAAAGGAGGACACGACAGCAGTACACAGACAGAAGGATTGGGCAGACATCATCACCAATGATCCCCACGGCCTGGACATTCTTAAATGATTCAGTGCCGAAGGATAATATTTAGCCAAATGAGACATCCCATTTGGACAAATGGACGATATGTCACCATTCAAGGGTCATCGCGTTATTTGTTTGGTTTCGTGGTATCTCCCACAATTTCAATGCTCAGTGAATGGAAATTTACATTATAATTCATGTCCATCTGATTGTGTGCAATGTTTGGATGTGTTTGACACTGAATCAGCTATAAACTGTAATTGTCCCGCTCCCTTTAACATTTTCACCGTCTTGAGTCTGTTAACGCTGTGGTAGTGATTATAGAATTCAGGGCAACAGTTACTAGGTTGTTTGATTAAGAGACTGTTACATTGATTGCTAAGATTTAGCATGATGGAACTCGAAGCACGTCCATTAATCTTCAGATTCTTTCAGCGGGGAAGCTGCGCTAACGTATTGGGCTAAGCGCTCATCTGCCGATCATAGGTACGAATCAACATCGGGTCGGATTTTTAAAAATGGCCTAGGCTCCGAGATCCTCGCAGCCTAAAATAGGTACAAGCAAATGTGTTGGGAAGTAAAGGCAGCAGGTGCCGTACTTACCACATCACCTACCGACTGCCGAATTGTCTATAAAATATTGGTCTAGCACTAATTACCCATTGCGCCTTAATTAAAGTGTGTAACAGAGTCCTTTACTCCTCAATCAGGTATCAAGGTGTGCCTTGTCCAACAACCTATGAGATCGTAGGGACACCACTCGGAGGCGTTCAGTGTCACTTTTTTCCACATACGTCTGTCTCCGCCTCTGAGTCAAGTAAACCAGGCACGCATCACGCTGTAAATGTTTGCAAAACAAAGGATGTTATTCTCTTTCTGATCCTGGCTGGGGCAGCTGATCCAACGTGTATCCTTCTCGGACTCAGAAGAACAACTGGTGGAACCCAAGGGTAGTTGGACCAAAAACACCACGCTGAATTTCAAAATGATAAAACCCAGACACAGACTGAACGCTTATAGTATGTGTCAATTCGAGACACCCTTGGGCTAGGAGGAGTACGTGTTTAGCCCCTTAACGAGGATAATGTGAAACCATGGGAGCAAATGATGGGTTGAGCTTCAGAGAACTGACGGATAGCTTATGGTTATGGTCTCAAGTTGGTGTCGGTAGGCAAAGAATCTATTCATAGAGGCAATAGCTAAGGTCACTGACCAATGTGGTCACTGCCAAGAAGGAAAGCAACGCACAGACTACCTTCTTCACAGATGGCTAGGAAATCACGATTTGTCTGTGCACAGAACCAAGAAACATCTACTGGCTATGGAAATGCGATTGTTTAAATGATTCTAGAGCTTTTCCAAGTTTGCGATCGTCAAACATGTGCTGTTTGTTAGCCAAGTGTTACCTATGTATATATACTGTAATTCTTCCAGCACTATTAATTTGTCACCGCACTCGTTCCTTTCATCTAGGATACTCCAGGATTGCCCAAACTACAACAAATCCAGGCGAACCTTCTGGCCTAGAGAGACAACAGTGGAAGATAAACTCTATGGACCGCTGAATGAATTAAAAAAGACTGTTAGATTCATACAAGAGACGACATTGCAGTTGTAGACATGTTTCAAGCGAACGAAAGAAGAAGAAGATCTAGGATATAACAATTCTTTCACTTTTTCATTGCTTACGATTGCAATAAACACTCCGTGTATCATTGTATTTTCGAAAATTTTGCACTGGTCCAAAACCATGCTCAGCTCATTATAAAAATACATCTGCATATTTTTCTGGGCTATCTGCTGTTGATACCATTAAAAGAACGGAAACATACAAATACCTGGGTACAATCTTCAACTGCTCCAACATCATAAGGGAAGAAATACAAACTAGAATCAACTCTGGAAATAAGATATACTATGCACTACAACATCTACTAAAATCAAAGGCGCTATCTCGTAACACCAAAATCACAATATACAAAACACTGATCAGACCAGTTGTGCTGTATGGCTCTGAAACCTGGAGTACAACGAAAGGAGACGAAGCCTTGTTACAAACCTTTGAGAACAAAATTTTAAGACGCATCTTTGGACCCATTAGGGATACACAAAGTGGAGAGTGGAAAAGAAGAAGTAACAAAGACATTTATGATTTGTTTAAGTCCCCGCTAATCACTGGTATCATGAAGGCTAATAGACTACAATGGCTGGGGCATATAGAAAGAATGGAAGATAATAGGGAAACAAAACTCGCTTACACTCAGGAAATAAATGACCGTAGACCCCGAGGTAGACCAAGAAGGCGGTGGAGAGATAATATACACACAGACCTACAAGCACTTGGAATCAACGACTGGCAAGAGAAGGTCCACCAGAGAGACGAATGGAGACAGATTGTATTTGCAGCAAAGAACCTCAATGGCTCGGAATGCTGAAGAAGAAGAAGAAGAAGAGAAGATCTGCTGTTGATGCATATGCTTCTTTTATATTGGTATGCAGAAGTTTGTCATGGGGTTTCCGGTTTTTATATGAGCTGACTCCATTAGTCCCTGACTAGCAAGAAAGACTCTGGGGGTCACTGTGACGAAAAGGTTAAGCCGCCGGCCTTGTGCTTCAAACGTTGTGTGTTCGATTCCGGATTCAGTCATTCTGTTGACAACTTCAGTTTTCTCGTAGTCGCCAGTGGGTCGTCGCTGGAGATACGTAGTTTGTGATTTGAGCGAGGCATTCGGCAGGCCGCCGTGCGGTAGGAGACCGAGCCATATGGGATAAAACCTGGTGAAATGAAGATGATCCTCAAATAAGAAAGAATCTACACTACAAGTTAGAAGGGGAACGAGGTTATGTATAGCTCCTCTTACCCACCATATTGTCATGTCACATTTATGAGGTATTGTCTGGAGATATCTGCCACACCAGCTACCTCAATGACAACCGATAGTGTTGGTCCACGATTGCCTATTCAGCACATTCGCGGCTAACCCCTACATCTAGATATGACACCACCATCCACGACCCGGTGGACGCGACAAGTCGTAGGACCAGCTCCAACCCAGTAACAAATAACCATAAACAAGCATAAACATGTCCCTACGCAGTTTCCTGCCACGGGTATGTGATACAATAGGACCAACACATTTTATAGGCCTGAACGCCCGGGGAAATAGGTGGCCAGTCTTTCCCCCTCATAGCGGACGACGAACACATGCGTCGAACCTTCGTCCACCAGCGCTCACGACTTTATCAGCGGAGCTCCCTTTCAACTACACTAACGCAAACGGTAACAAATGATCACCACGTGTAAAGGTAGCCTGCTATAAGTATCACAATGAAACATCTGCTACCCTCAGGTCACCCTACCACTGTCACACTGTATGGAGGGGGGTCAACTAAAAGAGGCGTGCCAATTCCATTTCTTGGCAACGGACGCAACGGAGTGAACACTCGTGACCTTGGGGGGATCAGAAAAGAAAGAAATCACGGTTGAAGGAGTTTCTATTCTAATTGACTTTTGTATGTTGAATCTAATCAGGCAAACAAGTAACTCATTCGTGAAAGTTACCGTGGCTCGTAGAAACTGCAAAAATGCGCGTTACTTACAGCACGGACCCTTTCTGTTGTACATTCTTTACTTCTCAGCAAGAAGAAATGTAATATACTTGTGACCGTAGCATTAATTTTCATGACTATTCCGACCTGAAACTTACTTACTACACGGACGCTTTCTGTTGTATGATCCTTATTTCTCAGCAAGAAGAAATGTAATACACTTGTGACCACTGCGTTAATTTTCATGATTATTCAGATCTGAAACTGTCATCTAACATTGACGTAACGGCACTAGGGACGTGCTCATGTGGGCTCCGTTTCCCACAGAGAATGTCAAAGAGTGGACACTGGTAGCTGTAGTGACCAGATGGTAATGCACACCTTCACCTCGTCTTCTACCTTAATGCTTCCAGTTAGCGCCGAATTTGGGAATTCCTGATTCGAAGAAAAGCTTTGATGTGGATAGCGGGTACTCGAGTCATCAGAACAACCATAGTACCCGATTCTCAGTCAGTACTAAGAGATGTTCAAACTGGACAGAAGTTGCAAAAGTGGGTAGCAAGCATAGACACTTCTCTCTTACACAGTATTGCACTGATGCACTGTCCAGGTCATGCTGGAGTGCAAGATAACGAGAGAGCGGAGCTGTTGGCTTCAAGAGAGCCAATAGTTGGAGGCTTCAAGAGAGCCAGTAGTTGAAACACTCACGATGCGCACGGCAGACATTTTGAAAGGTGCCTATAGACGACTGCTATAGTGTGTTTACTTTTGTTTGCCCCAATATAAAATTCCAACATCTCAGTAACCAACTGAAGGAAAATGATGAGATTTAGCATATAACCTTATCATTATGTCCACCCAACAGAAAAATATTTGTTCTGGAAATTTTACAACATATTGCAAAGTTTGTTTATAAGCGGTATATAATTTACGGGTCAGAGATGAAGTTCATAATTTTAAATGTATTACAGCGTAGCCAGACAATCAGCGTTCAATGTTGAATATTTTACGTGTTTCACGGGATTGGCCTTATGCCAAGAACCCCGCGTTGTTTAAACTGGGACTGTTCAGATGTGTCTCAAAATGTGGGTTATTTCATGAAACCTGATTAATATGTTTTTTTTTTTTTGGTCGACTTCATTACACCGGGTTCTATCCCATATGGCTCGGTCTCTTTCCGCAGCGCGGAAAGCATAACACAAAGCACGAACTCCGCAGCTCTAGCGATGACCCACAGAAGTCTCCGAAAAATTTACCTCATGAACCGAAGGATGCAGCCCGGAATCGAACCCACAACCTTTGGAGCCCGAGTCAAAAGGCTTGACCACTTCGCCTCGGAGACTCCTAAAATTATAAAAAATTTGGATTTTATATCCAGGATTATCCAGCATTATAAAAATGCTGGATGCCAAAGAAACAGTGACTGTAAGAAAACTTAGGGTTTGGTTGAGAAAGAACAATAACATAGAGCTATCCAAAACAACATTGTGGAAAATTATAATATCTTCACTTTTAGAAAGTACAAGGGCGGTAGAAATATTCTTTGCGAGCAACCGCATTTAGAAGCCATGAGAAGCAGATACCTATGTGGAATAAGGGAAATGCGCAAAGAAAATTATGTCATAGTGTGTTTGGCTGAAATGTGGATCAATGCGCACCACACACGTGATAAGGAATGGCAATCAGTTGATGCACAAATAAAGCGATATGTGCCCAGTAGTATAGGACAGCTTTTGGTCATGGCCCATGCTGGTAATACGCATAATGGCTTACAACATAATGCTGGGCTCGTGTCCGTATCAAAGCATCAGACAATAGGGATTATCATAATAAGATGAATGGTAATGTATTTAGAGATTGGCTCGAGAATACTGTGCTTCCATCCCTAGATAGACCGTCGTGTCCAATTATGGACAATGCATGATATCAATGTTGTTGCCCAAGAAGACAAAATACCTACAGCATCGAGCACAAAGGGAGCAATAAAGATATGACTCCGAATGGACAACATACCATTTTCAGAAACGTATTTCTAGCTAGAATTGTTGTCCCTTGTAAAACAGATGCCAAAAAGCAAGAAATATAAAATCGACCGGTTGATAGAAGAGCATCGTCATGGGTGCTTGAGACTTCCGCCGTACCATTCTCATTTTAACCCTATAGAACTTGTGTGGGCTAAAATTAAATGACAGGTGGCAGCTGACAATACTATATTCAAATTGTCTGACGTCAGGGTACTAATCCAGTCCGCGCTATTAAATATTGATAAAAGTTACTGGGAAAATGTGAGGACCATGTGTTGAAAGAGGAAGAGGATTATTGGAGACAGGGTGGATTGAATTTTATGCAACCGAGAGCAGTCATCAACCTACTGGAATCGTCCGACGCAGATTAAGGTCTGAGCAGATCGCAGACCTTAATCCACGTGAAAACCAACTGGGATATTTTGCTTCAAATATTCAGAAGAAGTGCAGGCCCTAAACATTACAGCATCGGCATAAACAATACAACTTGTTAATGGCAACAGTTTGTATTCCACAGTGATGAATTTTCAATTCCGTGAGACCTCAACGGTGACAAACAACTGACATTGAAAAAACAAAAAGCTCTAGACGCATCGAATACCAACCGAAGAGTAATATTGCGGTAGGAACTGACATATTGTGACATAACAAGAAACGTGAGAAGAAACACGTTGTCAAATGAGGGGACAACACACGAACATACGAATCGTTCTATAAACTTCAATGAAAAGAGGACCAACATCTTAACCGTTAAGAAGGAAGCCCACTACAGAGACATTCACAGCTATATTCGTCGTGCAAAACATGTAATCATGTTCCGTCTCAGCAGAGCAGACAATGCACCCACTATACGAATCTGGATACTTGTGTTTGTCATCCGAACTAGTTTTTCATCAAAACGTCAAAGAAATGTCGCCGCTTTTCATGATTTAAGCTGCTTTTGGACGTATCAAAGACATATTTCTTGGGTGGGGGTAAATATAAGTCGGCAGGAAAAATTTTATAATGATGCAACAGACAGTTTTCAAAATAATTGATCGTGAATGGCGGCATTTATTTCTGGACATACTATAGTAGAAGATACAATAGCACATGATACCGCATATTTATGCATTCTTGAATTTGGAACTCAGTGAGGTTCCACCAAGTATCACGCGGTAGTGTGGTAGCTAGACGTTCGCCTGCAGGCCTGATGGTAATGGATTCAAACAGGCGTAAAGGCGAATTTGTAAAACTGACCTGGGCTGCCAAGTCGACTCTGTGTTAATGGGTATCAATAAGCGCTTTGGAAGTAAAAGCGGCTGATGTGATACTGACCACTTCGTCCACTGACTGCCGATTGGTTTGTACAAATATGTCCAATGTGACTTAAGGTGGGTACAATGGTCTGTTACTTTTTATTTCTGCCACCAAGTAGGGGTCAAATCTGACGTGTTTACAACCGCTATGTTAGCTGACTTTAAGACATTTGCATAGTGATACGCAGCATTTATAAACTTTCCAGGACTGCTATGTTGTCGATTCTCAGACACCAAGAAACAATATTTATGTGTATTACACAATACGTGGGTCTGTCCATGATAAGGAAGGTGAAATACGTAGAATTCTTGAAATGTCAAGCACTTGAATGCACAGTTTGTACAAGATTAGGCGGTAGTAAGATCTGCTTGCATCGATAATTGTTGACATGAGAGTTCCGAGTATGGATTAGTGAACTTCTGAGAAAGACAATCATTGGCCGTCGCCTGAAAGACGCCAAAACCAATTATGTAACGAAAGACTTAGGTTGCTGGAGTGTAAATGAAGTTCAGTGTAGTTTGAACTGAAGAGATGTGGTGTTAATAAAGGAAGTACGGAGGTATTCATAATCAACGCGATTTGAAATGATAACGACTGTTTCAGCGTGTGAGTTTTAATTAATAAATTACCCTGAAGAAATTTCTTGCTAGGTGTCTGTGGTGTGATATCGGCATGAATCCCCTCTGCTGTGTGTCCACCGTGACGAGGTAGAGGGGCTTGTGCGTCCCAATGACCCCAAGAGCTATGCCGACGGTAGCACAGCTACTGGTAGGGCCACCCATGTCGGACAGGTCAAGGGAGAGGGACCAGACGAAGAGACACACAAACCTGCTGCCTTGTAGGTAGACTGGGGACAGTCAAAGGCTAGGGAAAGCACCCCAAATACATGCTTGTCGAAATCGGATGTACTGAGCCACAGGCTTGACAAAGCAGTGCAACGTGAAACCTGCTGCCTTGTAGGTAGACTGGGGACAGTCAAAGGCTAGGGAAAGCATCCCGAATAAATGCTTGTCGAAATCGGATGTACTGAGCCACAGGCTTGACAAAGCAGTGCAACGTAACTTAATTCATGATGTCACAAATCAAAATTAATCGATATGGTGCTAATCCCGTGAAGTCCCATCAGGCGGTGATAGTGCCGGGCCCCCTGCCTCGAGGGGGTCCACCCATGACTACTGGTGGTCACCTTCCCCTGTGCTGTGGAGTCAAGGCACAGAGGAGTAGGTTAAGAGCTATTGACCAAATACCCCGGACACTCAACATACTACAGTGGAATGCCGAAGGAGTTTACAAGAAGAAAGACTCCCTAACACAGCGTCTTCATAAAGATAGAATAGATGTGGCATGCATTCAAGAGACACACCTCAACGCCAATCACAAATTCTCAGTCAGAGGATATCAGGCCACACGTTTCGACCGCGAAGGACACAAAGGAGGAGTTCTAATACTTACACGAAATACAATACCTTGCAGCGAAGTATCTGTGATCTCTGACAACCAAACGGAAATTATAGGTGTTGATATAATGATAAAGGACGTGAAAATAAGAATCTACAATCTGTATAGCCCAGCAGATAAGGACCTTACACTCTCAAACATGAAAATAACTGACACAAACTGCATTATTGTCGGAGACTTTAATAGCCGTTCAGAAAGATGGGGATACCCAGATACTGACAAAAGAGGAGATGAATTGGAGGACTGGGAAATAGACTCAAATCTCCATCTACTCAACAAAGCGGATGACACACCGAGCTTCTACTCCAGAAGATGGCTTACCACTTCTACTCCAGACTTAGCTTTCTGCACAGGAGACATCCTCCACAAAATCGATCGCCATGTGCTGGACCAATTAGCAGGTAGTGACCACAGACCAATCAAGCTTGAAATGAATATGGAGTATGTTCCACAGGAGCAAAAGCCCTTGCCCCGCTGGAATTACAAACGAGCAGATTGGGACAGATTTGCCATACTAACAGACAAATATTGTGAAAACATAAATACACGATATGGCAACATAAAGCAAATGGTGGAAAGTCTAAACAGAGCGATAATACAGGCAGCCACTGAGTCCATTCCAAGAGGAGCGAGGAAAAATTACAAACCATACTGGACTGAAGAACTACAAAGTTTGGAGGACAAAGTTGAAGATGCCAGGAAGACAGCAGAGAGAGAACAAACAATTGAAGCAAACATCTCTCTCAAAGCCATCTCAGCAAAATATAAAAGAACAGTAAATCAAACAACAAGAGATTGTTGGAGGGAAAAAACAGAAAACCTGAATTTTGACAGGGATGGAAACAAACTATGGAAACTAGTGAAAACCATGAACAATGAAGGACCTAGAAACAAACAAATAACAATTAAACAAGGAAATGCCTTGCTTACAGGCAAAAAGGCTGCAAATGCACTAATGGAACACTATGCAAATGCAAACCACATTGATATTACAACCGAACAGAAGAAAGCAATCAAAGACAAACAGATACATCATAGAAATACAGAGACAGCAGCAGAATATATGATGGCAAATCTAACAATGGAAGAAATGGAACAGGCAATGAATACCCTAAAAAAGAAGAAATCACCAGGAAAGGATGGAATCACAAATGAAATGCTAATAGGACTAGGCACCAAGGCAAAGAAGAAACTACTAGCAGTCCTAAATAACAGCTGGAAGAGAGGAATAGTCCCACAGGCATGGAAGGAAGCTATACTAATACCAGTCCCAAAGAAAGGAAAAGACCTGGAAGAACCAAATGGCTATCGACCTATCAGTCTACTTAGCTGTGTAGGAAAATTAATGGAACGCATTATCAATGGCAGGCTAACATGGCATCTGGAAGAAAACAAACTCTTAACACCACACCAAGCAGGATTCAGAAAATACAGATCCACTGAAGATCAAATAACCTATATAGCTCAGGAAATAGAGGATGCCTTCCAAGAGAAAAAGCACACACTAGCAGTCTGGATAGATTTAGAAAAAGCATTTGATAAAGTATGGAAGGAAGGACTGAAAGTAAAACTGCAAAACATGCATGTTTGTGGAAAAATGTATAAATGGATCAGCCACTACCTTGAGAACAGAACTGCCAGGACAAAAGTACAAGGACAAACAAGCAAAATGATGCTGCTGGAGCAAGGTGTCCCCCAAGGAGGAGTTCTTTCACCAACATTATTCCTAGCATATATAAATGACATCACAGAAAATTTTCCAGCCAGAGTACACACATCCTCCTTTGCAGATGACCTAGCCATATGGACATCTGAAGAATATATTAGTACAGCTAACAGCAGAATACAGCAAGCCTTATTAGCGCTAGAGGACTGGTCAAAATCATGGCTAGTGAAGATAAGTGAGGAGAAAACAACATGCACAGTGTTCTCCCTCTCAAATAAAACTCAGCAACCTAAGCTGGTATTGAATGGAAAAATATTGCGCCATGAAGAAAATCCAAACTATCTAGGAGTCACCTTTGATCGTCGCCTGACATGGAAGACACAGGTTGAGAAAAATCGAACAAGAGCAAGGCAGAGAATGGCAATCATGAAAAAGCTTGCTGGTACAACGTGGGGAGCAGATGAGAAAGTTCTCAAGAAGTTATATACTGGACGGGTGAGGCCAGTACTGGAATATGGCATTGCAGCTTGGGCAACAGCAGCTAAGTCAAACTTTAACAAAATAAGTAGAGTCCAAAACCAAGGAATGCGAATCATAACTGGAAGCCTGAAGACAACGCCTATTAATGAACTAGAAAAGATCACTTGTTTACAACCAATGCAGGATAGAAGAGATAGCAGAGCCCAGCAACAAGCAGAAAAATTTAGAAGATTGACAGACCACCCTATGTACAACAGATTTAATGGTTTTGGAAAGGGAAGACTGAAGCGTAGCAACTTTGTAGAAACTGCAAAACGAAGGATTAGGGCAGATCCTATACTTAACATATCAACAGTCAAGCCCATACACAATGCACACAAGTTCCCAGCTTGGAGACAGCAGCAACTGCCTGAGATGATAGAAAACATTCCTGGTATTGAGAAAAAGAACACTCAGCATGAAACCGAAAGAAGAGAAATAACCCTAAACTACATAAAAGAACATTACCCAAGCAGGAATTGGACCCATGCATATACAGATGGATCAGCCAAAAATTCAATAGAGAATGGAGGAGGAGGAATTCTCCTAAATTTAAAAAATGGAGTGAAAAAAACACATTCAATGGCAACTGGAAAATTTTCAAGTAACTTCAAAGCGGAGGTAGAGGCTTTGAAAACTGCAGCAGAAATGCTCCTGATGGAGGAAAATAAAGAGAAGCAAATAGCTATCTTCACAGATGCAAAGTCAGCTGTCTCAATACTCAAGAGCAATAACAGCACAGAACTAACTGACCTAAGAGCAGCACTCCATGGTCTATGCCAGAAATCCAAAAAAGTTGTAATACAGTGGATCCCATCACATTGCAGTATACCTGGAAACGAAGAGGCTGACAGACTGGCAAAAGAGGGCGGACGACTACCACAGCCTGACATAGACATAACCTATAATGAGGCAAAGAGGTTGATAAAAAGCACTTATAGAACCAAATGGGAATCTGAGCATCCAGGCCATCAGAAGGATGATGCATATTACAAACTCGACCGAAGAGAACAAGTAGCAATCTTCAGACTCCGCACAGGACATAACAGGCTGAAATACCACTTGTTCAATAAACTAAAGATAGGAGATACCGATGAATGTAATTGTAGAACTGGAAAAATGACAGCAAAACATTTGCTGCAGGATTGCCCAACGTATGCAGAACAGAGAAAGATATTTTGGCCCACACCTGCTTCATTTGAGGACAAGCTCTATGGAGATATCAACAAGCTCAAGTTGACCGCAGCTTACTTTAACTACATACAGGTTGACATTTAAAGGTGCATGAAGACCCAGAGGCATGAAATGGAATATTGCTTGGATAGCAAATCCATTATGTGGAAAGTCCAAATCGAAAGCTTGCTGTGTGGGCTTCATAAAAGGTGGAAAAGTGTCCTAGTGGCACGAAATGGAATATTGCTTGGATAGCAAATCCATTACGTGGAAAGTCCGAATCAAAAGCCCATTGTGTGGGCTTCATAAAAGGTGGAAAAGTGTCCTAGTGGCATGAAATGGAATATTGCTTGGATAGCAAATCCATTACGTGGAAAGTCCGAATCGAAAGCTCACTGTGTGGATGTCATCTGCAGACTGCATACTTCTGGTTTCCGGAAGAACAGCCTATGGTGAACGGAAGGCCCAATATACGGAAGTGAGGCTAAGCAGCCATGTGCAGGACGTGACGATTCCTTGGGTGAGCCCAGTACCAGAGCGCTATGTATCGGCTCTGCAAGTATGGAAGCCTCCTTGGATGGCGGGGAATGCCCATGGTCTGCCCCTGCCTTCCCTTGAGGGCTGACCAGGATCTTTGGCTGTTCTATATGGACCAGCTGGGATGGGGGATAACACCACAACAGTGAGAGTCAAACGTCCTAAGAAACCCCCGATAAGGTTAACCCGGTCAACAAATGCCCGCAGAAGTCGGATGTGTCGGCCTAACGGCGCAAGAACGCAGCTCTGCTGTAAACAGGCACAACGCAAACACATCCGAAAAAAAACTCCGGATGAACGAAGAAGATATCGGCATGAATAGGCGGCCAATGTTTCTCTCACCATGGCCAACGACGAGCTGAAAAGTCGAATCCACGCCCGGCTCATGACATTACCAATACGCTATCAACTTCGCTAGCGCAGCTTCGGGATATGGTTGTTAGTTAGTTAGTCGACAGATCATCCTCATTGCACATCGAACCATTCAGTCCATAAGTGCTCGGATCCCCTCCTCAGCAAATCCCGCAGCGTGTAGCGGCTAACGACGCCAGTTCTGTGTTGGTTTATCAATCTTCTTTGGCTTCCTGCGTAGTGTTCTTGTTTGGCCACCCCTCTTATAATTTGCTGCTCTAGCAGTCTGGCCATTGTTGTAGATTCACAGTCATCACTTGGTTCTCGCAAAAGTCTTACTTCTCGTAGAGCATTCAGAATGTCAGCCTGGTCCATGGCGCTTCCGCCCTCCACAGTAGCCTCACCTGCGAGCTTGTCAGCCCGCTCATTTCCTTGTACTCCCGCATGCCCTGGCACGAAGATGAAACTATCTTTGCCAGCCGAGACCGCTCTAGAGGCAGCAACCATTCTCTTCGGATCGACCAGTCCTCTATCCTCTTGATCATGTTCATTGAGTCGCTAAGGAAACAAGCCCTAGTGAATGTCTGTGTCTCGAGCCATGTTATTGCTTTACTTACTGCCATGACTTCCATGGTCAGGCTACTTGTGGTTTCAGTGAAAGCACCAGAGTCCTCCTTCACAATTCTCCCTCCGGCCCGAGCTGTAAAGGCCCATGAGCTTCTCACATGTCGGACGACCGACCCATCTGCGTAGATGACCGCGTCACTGTCTAGCGAATTTTCGAAAATCAACGCTTGTACTTCAGCCTCCACAGCAGCCGGATTTTCTTGTCTGCATTTCCTATCTAGTTGGATGCAAACTGAAAAGGATGTGCAGAAGTCTGTTGGCACTTGCACCCACTCCTCGCCAGGTTCTAAGTCCTCAAGTGAACACACCTGTTGAAGAATGTCTTCGGCTTGACCCATCCACGACCGTCCTCTTTTAACCTGCTGCCCTTCACCTTCCTAATTTCACTATGCAGTGGATGTTGTGTGTTTGCGTTAACTCTGAGGTAGGCGCGTGCCCTGCAAACTTGTATTCTCTCTTCAATGGTTGGAAAATCAAGAAGGTAGCGCATCGCCCTGCATGCTGTATCTCTTGTACATCCAAGAATAATGCGCATAGCTTCATTCTGTATCTTTTCCATCCTTTCTATCTGCTTATGGCTGAGAGTCAGGATTGCCATTGCATACTCCAAAACAGACATGACCAGCCCCTCGTACAGAAGACATAGATGGCGCTGCTCACAGTTTGCTGCCGCCATCACCCGCATCGCAGCCAAACCCCGCTTGGCCTTTGTTATCACCTGGTCTATGTGCACATTATAAGCAAGGCTTCGATCAAACCGTATCCCTAGGTAATTCATTGCCTGCGTTCTTTCCACCGTCTCTGAACACAGCATTACAGTTGGTGTTGGAGTGTTGACAATATGATTATTCAACGAGAACCAAGTCACTGTTGCCTTTGTTGGGTTGACCATTGCCCCAGCTTCATCACACCAAGTACTTATGCGATTGAGATATGGTTGTGCGATATGTAAATCACATGGTGAGTTGCGTGACTGTAGACAAACAATTATTGCTGTGAATAACGAAGACATATACAATAGGTTGCATAATATATTGCCTGTATGTCGTCCGGTGCATACCTCAGAAGTCGCTCGACATTAAACAAAGCAAACAATGAATCCTTCAAGGTGAAATATACAATATAAACATTCCCACGGAAATTTAAATTGTCTACAGCGGTAGTTTTAAAACTGACTATCTTGTCTTTTTTATTTACACTACAATGGATTTTCCATACAACGTGTTCTCGGGATTCGAGCTCTGGACCACCGGGTAAGGAAACAAGCATGCTTGCTAATCGCGGCGCTACCTTGCCTCCCCAAAGACATGTGGTCACTAAACGAGCCCCTTAGAGATCCTTGTACCAAGGAGCACCAGACCATCGTGCAAGTATGACCATAGTAAAGCAAGTAAAGGCCCCTTGAACACACTTTAGACTCATTGGGCAGGTGATACTAGTGACATATTGTTATACACCAATCAGCACTTGAACACACTTTAGGCTCATTGGGCAAGTGATACTAGTGACATATTGTTATACACCAATCAGCACTTGAACACACTTTAGACTCATTGGGCAGGTGATACTAGTGACATATTGTTATACACCAATCAGCACTTGAACACACTTTAGACTCATTGGGCAGGTGATACTAGTGACATATTGTTATACACCAATCAGCACTTGAACACACTTTAGACTCATTGGGCAGGTGATACTAGTGACATATTGTTATACACCAATCAGCACTTGAACACACTTTAGACTCATTGGCCAGGTGATAGTAGTGTCATATTGTTATACACCAATCAGCACTTGAACACACTTTAGACTCATTGGGCAGGTGATACTAGTGACATATTGTTAAACACCAATCAGCATTTGAACCACTTTAGGCTCATTGGGCAGGTGGTACCAGTGACATATTGTTATACACCAATCGGCACTTGAGCACACTTTAGGCTCATTGGTGTGATATACTTTATTTTCACAAACGTAACATGCTGTAGATATTTCCCGTCGACAATTAAAGCCTGATCACCGCAACAGGATTGTTTGTTCCACAATTGTACGATCCAAGATGTAATATACCCATTGGCAATGAAAAACGTGAACCGGAAAAGCCAGCGTATAAATAGCAGCACGCAAAGCGACATGGCCTGTTTGTTTATCAGCTAGTATGAGACATAAGACCTGAAATAGCGGAAGGAGTGAGAGAGTTTCAAAATCAAATTCATGAGAAAAGAAAATCCTCAGCCTACGACATCGCTTGTGAGAAATTGCATCTCATTCAGATCATTAAACGTGTCGACAAGTTGAAGTCATTCTGATAAATAAGGTAGTGGTCATTATCCAGACCTGACTTTGTGAATGCAGCACTTTGTGAAAGTAGTAGTAGCAGCTTGACTGAATGCAGTAGCCACTTAACTGAGTGAGGCAGCTGAGATAGTGAGGCCAAATACTATTCCACAGCAACTTCCTGCCAATTTTCACCACCTTTCCAGGACAGGTATCACATATCCTTTTGTCTAGGTATAGTGTGGAGGAAACACAGTGAGCCCTAATAAATCTAACCGGGGAAAAAATAAAGAACACTCAAGAATATAGTCTACACTGACTGAATGCTACCGAGATCCAAGAACTGGATGGCAGACCAACCAGGGTGTACCCAGTTTCTTTCCACAGATTAGAATTAGGCCAGCAGAATAGGCCCAATTATCATAAGTAAAACCGGATGCAACACAGAGGACAATGTATGATACAGTGGCACAGCCAGGAGATAGATAATTAGTTAGAGGTGAATAACTAAATAATCTTGTAATTGTACTGCATTGCTTGTTGTATGTTATTACATGTATAATCAATAACTCCATATCAATCAATCAATCAATCATGTGCCATGCCGGAAAGCGTGGGCGGTCATGTTCTGCCATCTCACTCGATCAACAGAGTCGTGGATCAGTTCCGTGTTTCTGTCTCGACCATGCCACAAGGCCAAGCCATCCAGATACTTGTTTCTAGGTCGTCCCCTTGGTCTGCTCCCCTCGATCTTACCAGTTGTCACCAAGTTCTCCAAATCATTTCTTCTCATAACATGCCCAAAAAATTTTGACTGTCTACGTCTAATGTCTCTGATCAGTTTACGATCTTCATTTGTTTCTTGAAGGACTTTGTCAGGGTCTTAAACTTGGCTCGCTTTCCTAACAAGTGTGAGACAGTACAAATACAACGTGATTTGACGTAAGACTCAACGACACATCGTTCGGTGGATTTATTAACATATCAAATACAGAACGATGATCACAAATACATATAATGGATACTTTACAACTTACATCCACAATACAGTCACAAGTCTGACTCGCAAGATGTCCAGACACTCGCCTTTCAATACAGAAACCATACAACGCCTTTCTCACACGTCCGTCATGTTCCGTGTCCCAGAGCTGTCTGGACCTGGTTCGCAACTTGCCTCCTGCCTGACGTGGCGTCACGTGGCAGGCATGCGTCTTGCGTTGGCGGGCTGACCGCTGGTCAGCCAGCGATCTCGCAGGCCGATAACTCCTATTTGCCTGGCGGCGCAACGAAGTTGTTGCATCCCTTACTGGGAGCTAAGTCGCCTGGCGGTCGTAACGATGTCCCTGCATCGCTGTCCCCTGTCGGACTCTGACACGCTCCCCCGGTAAAATCCATGAAAGATGTCGTCTTTCATGTCTAATGTCTGTACCTGTTGGGTTAATAGTATGCCCTTGTCAGAGTCTACCTTCCCATTGTTATACACAACGTTATCAAAATTACACACATGGCATAGAAATATATAAGAACTAGGAGTTTGGTACAAAGACATGTGGTGCTTCATGTTTAACACATATCAGGCTTCACCCTCTCGATGGCTGGTTACCTCAATCGTATTATCACCCAGTCGGATCAGTAGCACCAGCTTCACGCATCTACGTCAACGCAATTTGAAAAAAAATAATAATATGGTTCTTGAAACAAAAACCATCTCGCGAGACTGAAATACGACTTTATATAAGTCGTATAAAACACTCAAACCCTGTCCCTACTTGGCCAGGAGTTATTGTGTTGGTATACAATGTTGGCAATCCTCTGCCATGCCCAGTAGATGCCTGCCTGTGGTGTCAACACTTTAACAACAACATGTTATATTACACACTCACATTAGCATATACATTCCAAATTATGGCCCTTTGTGTGAAAATGTAATAACAATAAATGAAAGGGAAATAATTCATACATTAGTGAAACACAATAATTTACAATAACTATTTAATTTCTTAGTGTCATTGCTTGACGTTTCTTCATATTAACGAGAAAAAGTCGGTAATATGAATACGTTAATCAAGATATGATTCTAAGATTACATTAGAGAAATAAATAAACACACAATTCGTGTATTCAATTTTATAGAATCCTAAACATTTTAGAATCGTCAAAACTTTTTAATCTTTTATATGTTGTCTGCTATTTTTGTTCTAAATTTCTAATTAATCCGGAAGTACACACGATCTCTAAAATCAGCTGATGGTAATTCAGCTTGTAGAACACACCTGTTCCGGTTTGATGTAGTTTAAGGAAGGAACAATGTTCTCAAAGTTCGTGTTGAATTTTGGTACACAATCTTCTGGATTACGACCGAATGTTCATGTGTTAGATGTTTCAGTCGAACACTAAAGGTTTCGGTTCACTGCAGAGGTGTAGAAAAGTCGTCACTGTTCAGTTTTTACTTTCACACTCGTAATTAAAATGTTCCTGGAGGATTCAACACGAAGTTGTCACTGTCAAGTTGGATAATTCGCTTCAGGTAAGTGCGAATGTGACACTGTTCTTGTATGTAATATATACAGTTAATAAAGTTCGCTTTCTACCACATACTACACATTTATACACGACAATCACTACATGAACTAGTAAAATACGAACACTATATATAATGGGAGTAATCCCTATCACAATATTGTAGACATTACACAGCTTTTTGTGAATGGAAAACCACGATTCACTGCTAAATGGCTGTGTCGGTCTGAGTGTATTTCTACATACTGCACTCAGACATTGGTGCTCACTGGGTCGGTCGGACAACGTGACAAAAGATCGGCAATTGAATTGGTTCTGCCTGGGATATGTCGAACCTCAAAGCTATAATCTTGAAGTTTCAGAGACCAACGCGCTATCATATGGTTCGATGGCACACCTGAATTCATCCAACGTAAGGGGCTGCTGTCCGATTCTACGATGAAATGGCGTCCTAGAAGAAATCTAGACAATTTGGTGATACCTACTACTAAAGCTAGGGCTTCCAATTGAGGAATGGACCATGCCCGCTCTCGGGCTTTCAGCTTCCGGGATACAAAATAAACTGGGTGGAGGATGTTGTTGTACTCCTGCAACAGGACTGCTCCAATCGCCACGGAGCTAGCATCTGTGCGTAATCTGAAAGGTAAATGAATATCGGGCAATTTAAGGATAAGATTCTGTTTATTCTTATCGGAAAAACATGATAGCACTTTATGAAATGCGATTTTTAGGCATTGATCGTGTACAATTTTCTCAGGTTTATCCTTTGTTAGTAAATTAGTAAATACCTCGGTCAGTTCCGAAAAATCAGGAATAAATTGCCTATAGTAATTGATTAGGCCCAGCAAACTTCTGACTTGTTTTTTAGTAGTCGGAAGTGAGAGTTTTAGTATCTTGGACACAATTTTATCGTCTGTATTGACAAAGCCATTGGATATTTTGTAACCCAAGAATGATATTTCCTGGTAGGCTATGTCTACTTTTGCAGGCTTCACTGTCAGTCCGTGCTGTTTGATCCGTTCAAATGTTTGGTCTAATGTCTTAATGTGCTCCGTCATTGTCTCTGTGTGAATGCATATGTCGTCAATATAGCAAATTATGTTAGGAATGTCTCTTAGCAGTAGTCGTGTCATCCGTACGAATGTGGCTGGGGCGTTAACAAGCCCAAATGGAAGTTTGCACCATTCGTACAGTCCCCAAGGTGTGGCGAAAGCTGTCAGATGTCTGCTCTGTTCGTCTACAGCAATCTGCCAATAACCTTTAACCATGTCTACAGTCGTAAAGAACCTAGCGTCTGTCAGTTCTGTCAGAAGATCGTCAGTGTTTGCCATAGGCTCAAGATCTAGAACAGTTATTTTATTCAGTTTTCGGTAGTCGATGCACAGTCTTATTGTATTGTCCTTTTTGCGTACTATGACCATGGGAGATGAGTAGTCTGATTGGGATCGTCTTATGATGTTATTTTTCTCTAAGTTGATGATTTCTTGATGTAACTGTTCTTTGTAATGTAATGGGATGGTGTATGGTCTGCATCTAATGGGTGTGTTTGATGTGAGTGCGATGTGATGCTGTATTAATTCTGTTTGTCCTGGGTTGTTGGAAAAGATGGTGTTGTACTGTTGTATAAGTTGTTTGCAACTGTCTGTGTCTGCTTGAGTTAAATTTGGGTTGATTTTGATCTCCTTCAAGCAGTCTGTCGTGTCTAATGCAGGTGTTGGAATTTCGTCACTAGCATCGTCGTCTTCGTGATCTATTATCACTGTACAAGCTGTTGTATCGTCTTGTTCGTCGTCTCTGTTGTGGTATGGTCTTAGCATATTTATGTGAAATATTTTGTGTTTGTTTCTTATAAGGATCTCGTAGTCTACAGGTGAAATCTGTCTTGTCACTTTAAAAGGTCCCTGCCAAGAATCAGTCAGAAGGTGTCTGTCACTATGTAGCAGAAGAAGAATGTCCTGTCCAGGTGTCAATGTTATTGTCCTGTTACCTTTGTCAGCATACTGTCTATAAGTAGCACCAGATAGTTTTAGTGCATTCTTTGCAATAACACAAGATTTGATGATTCTTTCACGCAATGATGTCACATATGAGTATGATGATATGGGTTTAAGTACTGGTGTAGAGTCAGTTAACATTTGGTGGTAAATGGTCAATGGGCCACGTGGTTTGGCACCATAGATAAGTTCAAAAGGAGAGAAACCGGTACTAGCATGTGGTACCTCGCGATAAGCAAAAAGAATAGCTGGTAGATATACATCCCAGTTGTTGGGGTGTTGTTGCGTCACTTTTGCAAGCATGTGCTTAAGATCCCCGTTAAATTTTTCTATCACTCCGCTACTGTGAGGATGGTAGGGGGAATTGAAACACTGCTTAACTCCCAGCATTTTGGTGAAAGCTGGGGTGGATGCGGCAATAAACTGAGTGCCCCTATCAGATTGGATAGTATCTGGAAACCCTATCCTAGAAAAAATATGGAAGAACACTTCCATTATTTCATTGGCAGTTATGTTCTTTAACGGAATAGCTTCTGGCCAGCGACTACATTGATCAATGACCGTTAGAATAAATTTATTCCCTCTAGTTGTTGTATGACTGAGAGGGCCCACTATGTCAACCGATAGCTTTTCAAAAGGTCGACTGGCTAAGTCGGTAACTTGTAACTTTGCCTGTGGGTGTTTACCTTTTTTAACCAGTTTCTGGCAGGTGTCACAACTTCTGCAATATTCTTTAATGTCATTGCAAAGTTTTGGCCAGTGAAATTGTGTCAATAACCTTGATCTGGTTTTAACGTATGCCATATGTCCTGCAAGAGGTATATCGTGTGCAAGATGTAAGGCTTGTTTGCGATAACTAGTTGGCAAAACAGTTTGCTCTGTGGTATTGTCACCTCTGGTGTAATACCTAGTGAGTATGTCATTTTTCATCGCAAAATGACATTTTGCATTCTTGGTTACTTTTGGCTTTCGGCCGATCAGGTCAAAGTATTTTGCCAATGAAGGATCAGCTTTTTGGGCTGTTACAAATGCTTCCTTCATGGTGTTAGTAGGTAGTGAAACTGGGCTGAGCAATTGTATCGCCTCAGTTTGATTTACTTCATCTTGCACTCTAGCAGTAGCTCTTGTTACTGCGTTCACACACTCAATGATATCAGATGATGATGATGGAACAATAGTTTCAATGATGTCATGCGAACTTAGTGCTACATTTGCTATATTAAAAACAATAGGTGGTGTGACATTTTCAATGATGACATTTGATGGTGATGTTATGGTATCATCATTACATGAAGATGTTATGTCATGAGGTTTATCATTTACCTCAGGTAAATTACCAATAATTATATCACAAACTGGACTGGTTAGTGCAGCGCACTTTACTTTCCCAGTGAGGAAAGGTGTATCAATATATGCCCATGCTAATGGGTATCTCTCAATATTGCCTGAGAATGTTCTACATGTTACGTGCCTGCCTGTGTAATCTGTAGGCAATATGAACGTTCTTTTCAGGCCAATGATTGTACTTCCTGTGTCGCGAAGGACTGTAGCATATTTGCCATTTACATATCCGTGATGGATGTTTATTCTGCCCTTTGAACCTATTACCGAATTAGCTTCTTCATTGGCAATAGGGATGGTATGACCGCATTTTAAAATACCATCTTCATAGAAAGTATTACAAACATAGCATTTGTTTGCGTTGAATATGTCAACAGCCTGTGCTGAGTTCACAGGATGTTTCTCTGGCTCTTCTTCTTCAGACGCGGAACTATCATACAAGGCGGCACCTGTTTTTTTGGTCATCTGCCTGCCCTCACAATCCCTCCGATGGTGTCCGAACGCCTTACAGAGAAAACATTTAGTCAACCCTTTGAAGGTTTCACGCTCCTGATTTTGTTGATTTACCCTGTGTTGTAAGTACGTCTTGTAACGAGGGTTTTTATCACACATCTCACTCTGATGATGAGAATATTTACAATACCCGCACTGATAAAACTTCTCAGAGGTAGGCTTACGAAATTTCTGCCTACTGTAGGGTTGTTTGTCATAATTAGCCGCTGCTACAAAGTTAATGTTAGTATCTTCAGTAGCAAAGCAATCTTTGTTGGCTGTGTAGTAAGCCGAACCCCGTCTTTCAATTTCATCCACACTAGAGCATTCATTCTCTAACAAAAATTTAGCAAAGGCTGAAGGAATAGATGACACAATTTTGTCTCTAATAATTAGATCTTCCAATCTCTGATAACTTTTTTCAATTTTGGCTGCTGACGTCCATTTGGTGAAAATATCTCGGACTAAGCAGAGGTAGTCAGAGAACGTTTGAGTCGGTTTTGGGCTCAATTTACTGAACTGTTCTCTGTAACCTGCCTCATCTAACATAAAATGTGCCATAATCTTAGATTTCAGATAATGGTAATCTTTTCTGAGGTCTTTGGGGATGGTTTCAATAACTTTAAGAGGTTCCCCTGACAAACTCCTCATGTACACAATATTCCATTCAGACAGTGGAACTTGATAATGTTCCATTAAAGTTTCAACATTTTGGGTAAAGGCTGCAATGCAGTCACCCGAGGTATAATTACGTACAATACCTTGATATTTCTTATACTGGTTTTCTTTCTCCAGTCTCTCAGATTTCTTATACTCTTTGTTAATCGCAGTCTCAGTGTCAAGTTGTTTCATCTTCAACTGTAACTCCAGTTCTTCTCTCTTACTCTGAGCTGCTATTTCTGCCTTTTTCAACTCACTATCTATCTCAGCTTGCTTTGTCTTTGCAGTCAGTTCTAATTCGGCTTGCTTTGTCTTTTCAGACAATTCTGCTTGCTTTAAGGCTGTGTCTGCCTCTACTTGTTTGGCAGATATCTCTGCCTGCTTTAATGCTCTTTCAGCTGCTCTTTCTTCACGTTCACAGTATTCAGAGTATTTCTTCTCACTCCATTGTGTTAATTCATCACCATGTAACTGTAATTTTATCCCCATATCAATGAAATCAAATAATGAAGACATGATGGAAAAATGTCAATGAAATACCAGCCACACACAATATGTAATAAGTGGTTAGTAATCAACAATTTACAATCTGTTTATATGGACGATATGTGCCTAAAAATGCATTTTTAAAGTATACGAAAAGGAAAAAGTATACTCAAGTGCCCTGGATGCGGTGAAGAACGGTTGGAAATCGGGCTAGGAACTGTAGGGTCGCTACCTCAGACTACAAATGACCTCTACGGCAAGGTTTCGGATGGTACGGAAAAACCTGCTTTTATTTTGGAAGAAGATAAATTAGCGTCTATTTGTTGGTGTGTGCCTGCTTGTCACTAAGTGTTGATTAGGTTTGTATGGCGTTGAGTATAATTGTATGTCGTAAGTTTGTCCGTCAACAATTTTTTTACAATACACGTTACTTTCTTTCCAAACACTTTTCGCGTTCCACAAACTCAATTCACAAAGACAATCTACAAGTATCTTACTACTCTACAACATTGATGACACATCACTTACATCAAGATGACATTCAGTAAGGACATGGACATCAAATTTACAAGATGGCGACAAGGTCAAAATGGCGACAAGATCACAATGTCGACAAGGTCAAAACGGTGACAAGTTTCACAAATCACAAATGTTTTACACGCTTACAGGATCAAACAGAATGTATGCATTGTACGTTTACAAATGGTCTTACACATGTTTAAATAATGTAGTAACAATCAAAATGAGCCTTCCATGATCACATTTAAGTTTAAATCTAATTAAATTAAACGTTCAACACGGACAAGCTATTCACGTTCAAATATAACTAAATTAAAGCTGGACGAGCCCTCCACGTTCACACATGTCAGGGTCTTAAACTTGGCTCGCTTTCCTAACAAGTGTGAGACAGTACAAATACAACGTGATTTGACGTAAGACTCAACGACACATCGTTCGGTGGATTTATTAACATATCAAATACAGAACGATGATCACAAATACATATAATGGATACTTTACAACTTACATCCACAATACAGTCACAAGTCTGACTCGCAAGATGTCCAGACACTCGCCTTTCAATACAGAAACCATACAACGCCTTTCTCACACGTCCGTCATGTTCCGTGTCCCAGAGCTGTCTGGACCTGGTTCGCAACTTGCCTCCTGCCTGACGTGGCGTCACGTGGCAGACATGCGTCTTGCGTTGGCGGCCTGACCGCTGGTCAGCCAGCGATCTCGCAGGCCGATAACTCCTATTTGCCTGGCGGCGCAACGAAGTTGTTGCATCCCTTACTGGGAGCTAAGTCGCCTGGCGGTCGTAACGATGTCCCTGCATCGCTGTCCCCTGTCGGACTCTGACAGACTTGTTCATTGGTCTTTCTGGCTGTCCATGGTATTCTTTGCATTTTCCTCAGAAACCACATTTCTACAGCCATCAGATGTTTTTCAGCCTGGCTGCTCATTGTCCAAGCTTCACATCCATATTAAAGTACAGGTTCTATGTAGCATCTCAACACTCTTTTTCTCGTTTCAATTGACATCTTTTTATTGGTCAGTATGTTTTTCATCTTGCTAAAGGCTACTTTTGCCATGGCGATTCTTGTTCTAATCTCTTCAAGGCATCTCCCATCAGATGTTATTAATGTTCCGAGATAATTGTACCTACTCACTTGTTGAAGAATATTCCCATTTACTCGTATATTACACTGTGGTATTTCGTTCTTCCTAGTGACGACCATAATCTGTGTCTTTTTACAATTTAATTCTAACCCTAGTTGTTCACTGTGTGTAACAATCGCATCTACTAAATTTTGCAGGTCCTGTTCATTGTCTGCAATCAAGACTGTATCATCTGCATATCTAATGTTATTGATGCATCGTCCTCCAATGTTGATTCCTTCCATATTTTCAATATTTCTGAAAATATTTTCACTGTACAGGGAAAACAGATCTGGAGACATTACACATCCCTGTCTCACACCTCTCTTAATAGGCTGATATTGGCTTACTTCATTATCAACTCTTATGGCAGCTTGTTGTTTCCAATATATGTTTTTTACAAGTCTAAGGTCTTTCCCATCAATTTGTAGATCTTCAAGCATCCTTATCATGTTGACATGTCTCACTTTATCAAAAGCCTTTGTGTAGTCAATAAAGCAAAGGTGTAGATCTTTGTTTACTTCTTTAGAACGTTCGATTACGGTTCTCAGTATATACACAGCATTTACTGTACCCTTGCCTACTACAAACCCACATTGTTCTTCTCCTATTTCAGGTTGTATTTTCCTCCTAACTCTTTGCATGATAATTCTTAGCAAAATCTTTGTGATGTGACTCATTATACTAATTGTTCGATGTTGATCACATTCCAAGGCTCCTGACTTCTTTGGGATTGCAAATAAATACAGAATTACATAACTCATGAGGTATATTTCCAGTATCATATATTGTATTAAGCAGACTGGTAACTTTATCTATTCCATATTCTTCTAAAGCATTAATCATTTCTGTTGTGACGCTGTCTGGACCGGGGGTTTTGCCAGATTTCATATGATTAAGAGCATTCTGAACCTCCATCTTCAAAATTGCCGGCCCTTCATTGTTATTTTGAACAATATATTGTTCGTCTCTGTTATCGTCATAAAGGTTTTTCACGTAATCTGACCATACATGTAAAACCTGATCTTTTTCTATTATGACACTTCCATCTTTTGTCTTTAGGCAGCCTGCTGATGTACGTGTTCTTTGATTAGTAATCTCCTGAATTCTTTTGTGCATTAGTTTCGCATTTTTACTGTTGTGTTGTTTTTCAATTTCTCTGCAATTTTTCTCAAGCCATGTTTCTTTAGCCTCCTTACATAAGGTTCTGACTTTTCTGTGAATTTCTTCATATTTGGCAGGATTATTTTTGTTCTGTCTTCTTGTTTCCATTAGTTGTAAAATTTCTTCAGTCATCCATGTCTTACGGCCCACTTTCTTTACTTTTGGAATAGTTTTTTCTGGTGCACAACTGATTGAATTCTTCAGCATTTCCCATTGATCATCTACATCTTGAAATAGGATCTCTAGATCAGACAATAAATCAAATTTGTTCTTTACTTCTATGTTAAAAGAAATTACCCTACATTAATTATTTAGTTGGTAGAGGATAGGCAAGGAACCACCCCTAAGGACATTTGGGATTCTCAGTAAAAATTTCATTGTTTTCCTGGAGGTATTCCTTGGTTCTCCAAAACTCTATTTAATGGTCTCAAATCATTGAGCTAGTAACAGCTAAATTAATTTTAACGGGCAGGATCACATTGATAAAGAGGAACTACGGATCCTTGATCTCTTTGGGGTTGAGCTATCAACTATTTATCCGACAATTGGGCAGGTGATACTAGTGACACATTGTTTTACAGTACACCAATCGGCACTTGGTGGGTGATGTTCCCAGTAACACGCCAGCCGAATTTACTTGCCCAGACCTTTCACGATGTACATTTGAGGCTGGGTGGACCTGGGAGTGCAGGTCAATTTTAAAAAATCCGAATCCACCCCGATGCGGATTGAACCAGTGACCATCGGGTCTGGAGAGAGTGGGGGGGGGGGGGGGGGGGGGGACTCCGCAGCTCCCCAGTGTGACGATGCCTACTATTAATTCCTGTGATCGGTGTTTACCTATTGCAAATTGTGTTTGGTTGAACTGTATACGTCCAAGTACTGTTGGTGATTGCTATTCTATTTTTATGTAACCAGCTCTGTGGTTTAGGGGATAGTGAGACGCGCAGCTTCAAAATGCCCCGAAATATCTAGCTTTGGGTTCGAAATCAGCTGCGGGAAATTTGGAAGTAGACTGCTTTGCGCTAAAGTCGCTGGTATGAGCATCGGCCGTTCAGAAAGGATAGGCAAAATACTGAAATAACAGTTTAGTTTAGTCGACGGATCAACATCACGGCACACGGGTGTAACCCATAAGTGATCCGTTCTACCCTTAACTCAAGCCTGAGTCCGGAAAATCTCAGCTCAGTGCACGAACTCCGTAGCACCGACGAGGATCCTGAAATATTTTGGGTAGATTTTGAATTCGAAATTTTGCCCGGCAGCGCCGTTAGGTTACTCTTTTTCGATTTCCAACTGCCAAGGGATTGTTTTTACGTGGGCAACAATACACACGGGCGTCCGATCTCACTACCCAGAGACCAGGGGAAATTTTATTACTGGAAGTCCCCGTGAAATAAAATCTCGGTCACCACCGAGGTTTAAACCCGGGATCTCCAGCACTTGAGGCGGACACCATACCTCGAGACCACTCAGCACCTCTCTGAAATAACATTGCCTAAAAAGTTTAGCTGCATTTACTGTACAAGACTTGCAATCAACCCCAGGATTTATTAGCTGCAATAACATTGCCTAGTAAATCGCAAACAGCTAATAAATCTTGGGGTTGATTGCAAGTCCTGTAAAGTAAATGCAGCTAAACTTTTATTTGTAAACAATCTTCTTACAGCAGGCAACACATGTGTATGCGTTTGTAGAGATGGACCAACGTTTCGAGTAGTGTTGTCTGTCTTCATCCGTCAGCATGTTCCGCCATCAGTTCTCCATTGGCTGACGTCAGAGATCTGTGTCAGTAAGACAGTCTACAGTCATGCCCCTGTTATCTTCACCAGACGACGCTTATCGTTGATGATTGGAAAATGGAGTTTGGATCGATATGTTCCCTTTCTGCTACATTTCACCACATAGGGTTTCTCCTACCCCTCCCTCTAACATTCTATTATTTTAAATACAATCTAGAGGAGGAAAAAAACAAAAGGATAGCTGCTTACTCGTAGGCAGATATAAATACAGTCTTACAATTCGAGAGGATAGACTTCATTGCACCGGGTTTTATCCCATATGGCTCTGTCTGTTTCCGCAGGGCGAACTCCAGAAAGCGTTGCACAAAGCACGAACTCCGTAGCTCCAGTGACGACTTCCAGGAGTCTCCGAGAAAAATGCAATCGGGAACCGACAGACATAGCCCGGAATCGGACTTACGACCTTCGGAACACGAGAGATAAGGAAAATACATATACAGACAGGAAGACAGAAAAACACAATTACAGACCGACAAACGGACAGACCGGGAGACATTTAGACACATAGCGTGACAGCGCCATACAGACTGACATACAGACACAGAGATATATAGAAATGTAGATATATAGATTATCATCAATAAAATCACCACAAGGCTACCGCCATGGGTTGTAGTTATTATGTCATTTTTTAGCACAATATAACAAACTATCGTCTGTCGAGGCAGCAAGGTGCCAACAGACATATTTATAACACATTCGATTTGTTTCGTAAACAATAATAAGAAGCAAAATTCGACATTAACGAACTCTAGGCTCAGCGGCAAGGCAAGGCAAATTATACGGTACGCCAACACAATTACTGATCGATCTAATGAAATGTGGAACACAGAAATATCAATGATGACGACAGTAATAAGTCTAATTATAAGTGAAGTAAAGAAAACTTCTCCACGCTGTTTATGAACATTGGGTCTATTATCCCAGCCCAGTATCTGTATGGAGTCAACGGGCACCTGAAGGGTGACGTGGTCAGTGACATGTCGGTCTCTGTACATTCCAGAACGTTTTTGGAACCCATTGTTGGCTGGGCCGACCTGATCAGTTTGTTAAAAATGTTTGTTTTGTGGGTATTCTACTATGTGACCGGCATATACAAAACACACACACACACACACACACACACACACATACACACAAACACACACACACACATGAAACACACATATGCAATTAAATATAAATAACTACAGAGAGAGAGAGAGAGAGAGAGAGAGAGAGAGAGAGAGAGAGAGAGAGAGAGAGAGAGAGAGAGAGAGAGAGAGAGACGAACAGCGAATGAAAACCAGCCTATCAAAGGCTACACAATTATGAAACATAATGTCACG
>JACEFZ010005514.1:55000-59333 GCA_014155875.1 Cepaea nemoralis
ATCCCCCGAGGTAATTGAGATAGCAGAGTAATCGTCTTCATCATTTATCATCATAGAATGAGTTGCTTTGCACTGTATCGTCAAGATCAGTATATCCGACTGTCGACAAGGTTTTTTTTCGGTATTGCGTTCCCCAGCCGTTGACTGTCCCCAGTCTACCTACTAGGCTGCAGGTTTATGTATTGCTTAGTCAGGTTCCTACCCCTTGACCTGTCCGACATGGTAGACCCTACAAGTAGATGCACTACCGTCGACGTAACTCTTGAGGTCACTGAAATACGCAAACCATTCTACCACGTCAAGGTGGAGACATAGCAGAGAGGGCACAAGAAACAAATTATCAAGTGCTGATTAGCTTCATGAGGAGTCCGAATAAAAACACAAAATATCACAGAGAAGCTCGATGGCTGGAAAAAAAAAAACATACGTGGATACAGTCGAACGTCTCCCTTGAAGTTGTTTTCAGCGGAGCAAAAAAAAATATGAAACAACAAAAACATATATCACAAACGAACAACACAAATTAGCACTTCCCTGTACGGTGTCCGATCCAAGAGACCTCTGGTCGCATTATTTACACCCCCATTCCTTTTCCCAACCTGGTGCAACATCACCACTGTCTCCAGTTTCTTCACAATTTCATTACTCATGGTCCGTCATTCGCAGACATAATAAGACCAGGCCGCATACTTTTTTAAAGTACTTGTCGAATGTATGGATTTTAATGATGTTGTTTATTTCTGCAAAATAATCTGCGGGTAAGACGATTGTTCTCTGTTATCTCTATGTCATATCGTCCGGCAGATGTTACAGAGTTGCTTGAATGTGACGATTGTTCTCTGTTATCTCTATGTCACATCGTCCGGAAGATGACAAAGAGTTGTTGGAATGTGACGATTGTTCTCTGTTATCTCTATGTCACAACGTCCGGCATGTGTCACTGTGTAGCCTGTATTGTAAAAGCAATGAACCTGTTTGATTGATGCTCCTTTAATTTGTTTTAAAGAATATCAGAATGCGTGTTTTCTTGGAAACTAACGAGAGTTTCGTCTTGATAACATGTAATGATGAATCCTTCTGGTTTTGGTTTGTTTTTAAATTTTCCAACAAGCACATTTAGAATTATTTCCAAACAACTTTCAGACGATTCTCATCAAACTGTGTCATCGGCACGTCTCTGCATATATATTTTGGCGACAACTTTAACTCCATCGAAATGTTCAGCGTTTCTTAATACTATTTACACATAAATGTTGAAATGATCATGTAAGATCATTTTTCTTCCCATCTGACAGCAGATTATGCTCTACGTAATAATCGGAAATATCATTTACCAGGGAAGCTCTGATGTAATGGAAATACCATGAGAAATATACAACTAGCGTGGATCAATACATGCCCATCTAACCCATATAGACATATGTCTAACAGCAGTTCCAGAAGAAGACAAATACTAACATTGTATAAGATTTTAACATTGAAAATATCTGGCTCATAAGCATCATTATTATGTCTCGGGATCTGGAATTCTTTGGCCAGATTAAGCCCCAAAGTGGTTTGGTGAGAACAGTGATGGAAAGCGTAGTTCGTGGAAGAAGCGACAGAAGACGATCAGAGCAAAGATGGAGATGGAAAATTGAAGATATAGGGTGTACTTTAAATGACTGTGGGGTTTTTGAAAATATTGCCGTTCCAAGTTTTGTATTCACCCTCTGTGAAGTTCATGCAACATAAAAGGTAAATACAAAACTCGGAACGGCAATATTTTAAAAACTCCCACAGTCATTAAAAATACACCCTGTACCTTGAGTATGCAAATATATGAGGCAGGGAAACTGGCAAAGGATCGAGCATATTTTCTGCGGACCGTAATGGAGCTGTCACGTGACGATGATGAAATATATTCGGTCCGCTGGTCGAAGGCAAGCCGAGAGTTTGATTAAACCATAGGCGATTTGGAAGCAGATCGTCTTGCGTTGATTTAGATGGTATAAGGTGTAGGCCATAAAAAACAATGGCAGATTATTGAACGTGAAATTACTTATTCAATTACAAAAAGCAAATTAATACTGGGGTTGAGTGCAGCGTTCTCTTAAGGGCAGGCAACTGGCTTTAAAGTCATTCATATCCAAAACCGCATGACAGCATGATGGAATGGATAAGCATCTGGTTTGCTGATGCCGAGATAAGCGGTTCAACTCCTACACCGGACAGCTGGACTAAAATGTTGACCTGTCGTCCTTGACTTGGGGACGTAAATTACAAGTACCTCTGAAGTCGGAGTGGGTTCGCCTGATGGCGAGGGACACTGTTAATAGGGAAAGCTAATCCACACGCAAAATCAAGTCCATCACTACTATAAATAGTGTGTGTGGGCTACGCTTGAGTTCTTCTTCTTCTTCTTTGCGTTCATCCGGAGTGATTTTTTCAGATGTGATTGCGGTGTGTCTGGTTAGGCACCCTCGGGTCGAAACCCTCAGGCCAACACATCCGACTTTTAGCGTGCATTTTTGACCAGGTTAGCAATCCTGGGAGACTCTCACTTTTGTGGTACCGTCCACATCTCAGCTGGTCAAGTTGGAACAGTCGAAGACTACACGGTCATCCCTCAAGTGAAGGCAGGGACAGTCCATAGCATTTTCCGCCATCCTGGGTGGCTTCCATAATTGCAGAGCCGGCACATAACGCTCTGGTGCTGGGTTTACCGAGGGAATCGTCACGTCCTGCTCATGGCTGTTTTAATTCCTCACTTCAATATATTGGGCATTTCGCTCGCCCTGGGCCGTTCCTGCACAAACCAGTCAGCTCTGCGGTTGGTTTCCACTAAGCGAGTTTTCGGACATGTGTTTGTCCCTGTACCCATCAGAGCTGTTCCAGGCACGGCGGACATTCGGAAAACTACCTAGTCAGAGCTGTTCCGAACAAGAGCGGCATTCGGAAACTAGGTAGTCAGAGCTGTTCCTAGCACGAGAGACATTCGGACGAGACATTTCACTCGGACGTAATTGCGTAGTGTCAATTTTTAGTTTGCCACCCGTAGGACGACACTTCCGACTTCCGGCGGGCATTTTTTTAATGAGGTTAACCTTCCTCTGATTTCGAGGCACGTTAGACTGTTGTGATGTCGCCCACATCTCAGCTGGTCAAGATAGAACGACCAACGACATCGCGGTCGGCCCTCAAGGGAAGGCAGGGGCAGACAATGGGCAGTCCCTCGCTATCCAAGGAGGCTTCCATAATTGCAGAGCCGGCACATATTGCTCCGAGACTGGGCTCAACCGAGGAATTGCCACGTCCTGCTCATGGCTGCTTTAGTTCCTCACTTCCATGTATTGGGAATCTCGCTTGCCACTGGTCGCTCAAGTGAGCTCCAGGGGCTGTCAGACTGCGGGCGACATCCACTCGGTAAGCTTTTGCTTTTGACTTTAGACCACGCAATAGGTTCGCTCGCCGTGCGTTCCATTTCGCGTTATTGAGACGTTTCTCCACTTTTATCTACACTCTCTATGAGTTAGATACAGACAGTTTTCGTAACCATTTCCTTCGACTGGGGCATTTTACTGACTTTTTTGTACTCGCTCACGAGGTAGGCTACATGTGCTGCCGGCTCAGCACCTTACCTTCGTGCAGCAGTCAGTGAGAAACGGCCAGGCCATCTCATCCGGGAATCCAACATATCCCTCAGCTGAGAGCCTTCAAACAAGTGTCAGAACTGGGCATGTAGCTTGCTCAGTATCTCGATTCCAATTTTTCGGTAGATGGATATCGGCCCGTCTCTCAGATCCGAGGGTCTGTGGCTTAGAGGCGTTCAGCCTAAACCCTCGACAGAGAGCCTTAGAGTATTGTCCGAAACAAGAACTGCCTTCATGCGCCTGATTTAAACTTTTGACTGCTATCCTCAGTCTCCTGCAGAGCAGCAGGTTGTGTCTCTCTTAGTCTGGTCCCTATCCCATACGCTGTCCGATATGTAGTTTTCACCCATCGGCAAGCACATGGGGTCAACGGGACACTCAAGCTCCCCCACCACGGCAAGGTGGAGACACATCGGGGGAGTTCTTGAGTTCAAAGAGAGCGAACGCAAAAAAAAAAAAAAAACACCCAAGACCTTTGTGATTTATTATTCTGTACATGTTTTGGAGGAGGTGAGAAACGGAGTAAAGATTCCGAAACACTGCATGTATTTCTTGTATTTTTCTTGTCTCATTTGTTAAGCAAAGGCCAATACTGGGGGACTGGGTAAAATAAACAGTTTATTATGAATAGCAAGTCAATGAAAAGTTAATTCCTTTTTTACAAGTAGGGGGGTTAAACTGGAAAAACAGAACCTTGATTT
>JACEFZ010005515.1:0-138691 GCA_014155875.1 Cepaea nemoralis
TTTAAAATCCTTAGCACATTAGGATTCCTTGCTGAACTCATGTTTAACTTGTTTCCTTATCTGTTCTACTTCTTTGTATGCCTGTTCTTATAAAAGTCTTAACTTAAACAATGGTAGGACCCTCCCTGTTTGTGATAGTTCGATACTTTTATTTCGTTTTTTCCCCCTAGTTATACTTTTTTAAAAATTATCTTCTATAAAGTTGTGAATGATAAGAATCAATTATGTTTTGAATAACACAGGCATGAAAGAAACATGAGCTAAACTATAACATTAGACACAGTAATAATACTCATGGAGAGACTAATCCTAAACTAAACATGAGAAAAAAACTCGAGATTTGGTTTTTTTACAGGTAGCGGGGTAGGGGTATCCCCTATCAAAGGAGAAGTAAGGCGCCTCCTTCCCTCCGCTAGCCTACGGGACACCCTTGGGCAAGGTGGAGTACCCGTTTAGCCCCCCGATCAGGGTTACGTGAAGCCATGGGTGCAGGTGGTGGATGAAGATGAGAGCAGCCAACAGATAGTTGTAGGTTATGGTCTCCACCTTCACGACGGTAGGCAGAGGATCTCTATTTTGAGGAGACAATGGCTACGGTCACTGACCAGTATGGATCACTGCTAGGAAGGAAAGCAATGGCAAACTACCTTCTTTACAGATGCCAAGAAAATCATGTTGTGTGATGGAAAAGATCTTAGACTTGTAAAAAACATATATTGGAAACAACAAGCTGCCATAAGAGTTGATAATGAAGTAAGCCAATATCAGCCTATTAAAAGGGGTGTGAGACAGGGATGTGTAATGTCTCCAGATCTGTTTTCCCTGTACAGTGAAAGTATTTTCAGAAATATTGAAGATATGGAAGGAATCAACATTGGGGGACGATGCATCAATAACATTAGATATGCAGATGATACAGTCTTGATTGCAGACAATGAACAGGACCTGCAAAATTTAGTAGATGCGATTGTTACACACAGTGAACAACTAGGGTTAGAATTAAATTGTAAAAAGACACAGATTATGGTCGTCACTAGGAAGGACGAAATACCACAATGTAATATACAAGTAAATGGGAATATTCTTCAACAAGTGAGCAGGTACAATTATCTCGGAACAGTAATAACATCTGATGGGAGATGCCTTGAAGAGATTAGAACAAGAATCGCCATGGCAAAAGTAGCCTTTAGCAAGATGAAAAACATATTGACCAATAAAAAGATGTCAATTGAAACGAGAAAAAGAGTGTTGAGATGCTACATTGAACCTGTACTTTTATATGGATGTGAAGCGTGGACAATGAGCAGTCAGGCTGAAAAACATCTGATGGCTGTAGAGATGTGGTTTCTGAGGAAAATGCAAAGAATACCATGGACAGCCAGAAAGACCAATGAACAAGTCCTTCAAGAAACAAATGAAGATCGTAAATTGATTAGAGAAATTAGACGTAGACAGTCAAAATTTTTTGGGCATGTTATGAGAAGAAATGGATTGGAGAATTTGGTGACAACTGGTAAGATCGAGGGGAACAGACCAAGGGGAAGACCTAGAAGCAAGTACCTGGATGGCTTGGCCTTGTGGCATGGTCGAGACAGAAACACGGAGCTGATCCACGACTCTGGTGATCGAGTGAGATGGCAGAACATGACCGCCCACGCTTACCGGCATGGCACATGATGGATGGATGGAATAAATAAATGATTTCAATATTTATACATAAAGTAATTTAAAGTAAAGACCCATTCACGCTGCGTGAGGAATAATCATTAAACGGTGCTAGTGCTAGTCGCATACACCAATCGACACTCGATCAGTTATATAGTCAATATCACACCGGCTTTTTTACTTCCCAAAACATTTCCTAGTACACATTTTTGATTGGGTTGGCCTGGGAATTGAGGCAAATGTTTAATATCATACCCGCTTGGATGCTGAATGGACAGTAGCTCTATGAGGTCTCATTTTCGTTTACCTTTTATTGGTCCTGAGATAATATAGGGAAGGGTAACAGAGAAATCCTTCTTACCTGGTTGAGAATCTGTAGACGGTGATCCCCAGGGCTGGAGTAAAGGACAGTGAGGGATACGATTGGGTTTCTCTCCGACTGAGGCATCCGCTGCAAGAATGATAATGATGATGATAATAATAATAATAATAATAATAATAATAACAACAACAACAACAACAACAACAACACGTAGAGGTAAAGAAAATGGGTAGAGGGAGGGAGGAGAATAAAAAGGAACTGAGAAAGTAGTAGGATAGATGGCAAGAGGAGACGGGGAACCGATGATGAAGAACAAGGAGTCGGGTGAGGATTGGGGGATGAGGAGGAGAAGGATGAGGAGAAGAAGAAGAAGAAGAAGAAGAAGAAGAAGAAGAAGAAGAAGGAGAAGAAGAAGAAGAAGAAGAAGAAGAAGAAGAAGAAGAAGAAGAAGAAGAAGAAGAATAAGAAGAACAACAACAACAACAACAACAACAGCAACAACAACAACAAAAGAAGCAGGAGTCACAGACAGGCAGATGGACGGACAGACTAACAGACAGACAGACAGACAGCCAGACAGACAGCCAGGCAGACAGCCAGGCAGACAGATAGACAGACAGACAGACAAGACAGACAGACAGACAGCCCGGCAGGCAGACAGACATATAGACAGACAGACAGCCAGGCAGACAGCCAGACAGACAGCCAGCCTGACAGACAGACAGACAGATAGACAGGCAGACAGACAGCCAGGCAGACAGACAGATAGATAGATAGACAGACAGTGAGGACGTGTCTTACCTGAACGACAGCCGTCAGACGGCATTCCCCAAGGCTGGAGCAATGGGTACAGGGGTGTGGTTTTCTCTCCGAACGAGGCGTGGAAGTTTATACGTGCTGGAAGAATGATATAATAATAATAATAATAATAATAATAATAATAATAATAATAAGAAGAAGAAGAAGAAGAAGAAGAAGAAGAAGAAGAAGAAGAAGAAGAAGAAGAAGAAGAAGAGGGGGAGGAGGAAGAGGAGGAGAAGAAGAAGACGACGAAACAAACAGACAGACAGGCAGACAGACAAACAAACAGACTGACAATCGTACAGGACTGACAGATTGAGGCAGAAATCAATTACATTCAGTGCAATATGTCATATGCGAATAACTAGTTCTCTTTGGGAGTTAACGTCTTTCAAGATATCTTCGTCGCTTTTTCTGTCCGTCCACAATGTTTTCATCATTCTACAAAACCCACATCTCCGAAGTCTAAACACAATTCCTCAATTGTCTGCTAATTATCTATGATTCTCTTCCATTCATCGGGATTGGCTCTGTATAGCTCGTAAGAACTCTTTTTTTCTCTCTCAAATCGATTGACAATGATAAATTTCATGAAATATTCTTCATCTTATGACAATAAATATATATAAATATAAGCAGCTATCGGTATTAACAGAACAGTTCGTGTAATAAGTCCTTGCCCTTGAGTTTTAGAAAAAGAGTTGTTGCATGTTACATTGAACCTTTTTTAACATACAGCTGTGAATCCTGGACAATTAGTAAACAGGAGAATAAAATTCATAGAAGCTTTCAAAATGTGGTTTTATAGAAGAATGCTTAAAATTAATTGGACAGCTAACATGAGCAGTCTGGGCAATTTGAGGGAAGATAAATTGCAAAGACAACTACAAAAATCAAAAAGAAACCGTCATCCTTTTTGGCCACTTTATGAGAAGACACAATTTGGAACATGTTGTGACAACTGGAAAGATTAGTAGAAAACGAGATAGGGAAAATCAGCGGGATAAAATTCTTGACAGTCTTGAGACATGGCAGTTTGCGTAGAAGCATGATCGCCCAAGCCAGCCTACAAGGCACTGGGTGATGATGATTAAAACTTCTAAATAACAGCATCGCCTCGCTGAAGTAACACACATATTCAGCATTGTCGAAGCCATCGTTCTGGTCGGATACAGCTTCAGTTATTAACTGATTAAGTATCGAAGGATAATATATCGCCAAATCTGACCTCCTATTTGAACAGAAGGACGATATATAGCCATACTAGTGTCATTGTATTATTTGTTTTGTTTCGAGGTATCTTCCATACTTTCAATGCTCAGAGAGCGAACATTTACATTACAATACTTGTTCATTTGATTGAACACCATGTTTGGTCAAAATCTACTTTTTGTTTAGCATTGAATGAGTTAAAGATAATCCCATAACAGAATTGAAGCTGGGCTGTGAAGTTGCCATCATTATGTAGCAGAACTTTTGCAGAACGTCGCTTTCATCAAGTGCGTAGGGAAAAGTCTCTCGATCTCTCGCAATTTCCTTCCTTAATGCACCTTTGTGCTCAAAATGTCTGCAGTGTCCTATGACCTTCTTCGTGCTGGTCGACCTCTTTCTCTTCTACAAGAATTTCTGCCTTCGATAACTTTTTTTTTTCCACGCCACTGTCACGTTTAATAAATGTATTATTTATTGCAGGACGTGGCAACCCCAGATTTATTTTCTAGACAAATTTACGTTTGGTAGTAGCCGATGCATTCTTCCCCTTGTTCTTTCGTTTGCTTGACATTTTATTATAACTACAATTTGTCTCATGTATGAATTTACAGCCGTTGCATGCTAAATTAGATGTCAACGTTTCAGTCCACCTGAGCGGTGGAATTAACCCACTACCCCGCTTTCAGCGCACATGAAGTTTAACAGACAAGAAGTTTACACGCGATCGTGATAAAACTCTCGGCCGACACGACCCTCTATGTTTAATATGGTCACAGTATTTTAGTTCCGAAACATGAGCCAGTTCTCGTCGTCGGTGTTTAGATCCTGTAGAAATTCAATATGTTTCTTATTCTTGGTCCGAGATATTTTAAGAATGTTTCTGCCTCTTATTTTTTTTCGCTCATTTGAAATGTATTTTTATCTGCAGTGTTGTTTCTAGTTTACTCGGTGGCCCATAAACATTAGAACTCAAATGACCGTATTTTGTTTCTGCGGGAAAGATACATGTTCCCAAAATGTGACTTTGTTCTATAGGCCCTTACCAGATTGAGTGCCAAACAAAAAGGATGTTTGGACCAAACAAACACGAATGGTTTAAAATGGGAGTAAGAGTGGTTCACAGTTATGACTTAAATGTTGTTAATACGGTAGCAGACATGTTGTATTATATATCAATTACAAGAGGTTATAAGAGTAAACTATGGTATTGATACTTTAACTATAGTCTGATGTATACGCCCATGGCAGTGCAGGAAGTATGAATAAGACAATTTATCATCCTATGGCACTTCATCAGTTAATACAGTTTAATCTCTGAGAAGTCTCCATGGTTGTTGACTATGGAGCCAAGATAATCAAAGTTCATGATATTTTCAATTTCTGCATTGTTGATTCTGATTTGTGGGTTGGTATGTAATTTTTGTCCGTGGCGATTATTCTTCGTCGACTTCCATTTTGAGTGTCCTGGGTAGTATAATGTGGTGACCAAACATTACCATCATTGGACAACAATCGCCTTCAAATTAATATTCTGTTTGTGGCTGACTCTGTCACTGGATTATTAATCTGAGCCAGGCGATGGACCTTAATATAACTTCTCTTTGATGGTGAACGTGGTAGGGGTATTGGTATCATCATCATCACCATCATCATCATCACCATCATCCAGTGCCTTGCCGGCTGGCGTGGATAATCCTGCCTCTCCACAAATTACGATCTCCGACGTCATGAATCATTTCGTGTGTTGACTCCCTCCCGTGCCGTGGAATAATCGAATCAAATATAATGTGGTAGTTTTCCCTTATTTTCCACATCCACAAGGCTGTGAACTATGTCCTCAACTTCCAACAACCGTTTAAGTTGCCAGGATAAGTGAGTGAACTGTTAGTCCTTCACATATTCTAGGCCACGACATGTGTGATGTGGTGCACAGTTCCCTTTGTTATCACCCTAACTTCCCACACAATTCATATACGTTCTCTAAATTGTTTACATTACAAAGACTGATCCGCGGGTCTTTATTGGAAAATGAATGCAGTCATGAATACACCCTACTAGATACGTTCGTGTGGTATTGATTTGCACGCATAGAAAACATAGGAAACAAGTGTAAATCAGAGGACACACCAGACATGTCAAGCTGCATGGCACCCAGACCATCCTATGTATATGACTGTATTAATTATATTGGCATGTATTAATTGGCACTCTTAGAAGACATTGGGAGAACAAATAGAAATGAGTGGACACACTAGACCACGGTCAAATGTAAAGCTGTGTTGCCCCCCTCCTCCCACCGACAATCCACAGATAGTTATAGACACTATATATAGTTATGTACACACTACACACTATATATAGCTATAGACACTATATATAGTTACATGCACACTACACACTATATATAGTTATAGACACACTACACACTATATAGTTATTATATATAGTTATAGACACACTACACACTATTAATAGTTATAGACACAATATATATAGTTACATACACACATAAGATCAGAAATCAATTCATTACATTCTCATCAACTGAAGATTTCGAAATGCCTTAAAAGTCGCAAAAAATATACCAAGCGCAGACTGCTACAGCGACCATAGATTAATCTTGAGCAATTTACATATAAAATTAAAGAAAGTAAAATATTCACCAAGAAACACAAAATTTGATTTACAAGCACTGAAGAGTGAGGAAATAAAAGATAAATTCAACTTAGAGGTAAAGAACAGATTCGATGCATTGTCCGATATGGAAATATTATTTCAAGACGTTAGTGACCAATGGGAAATATTAAAGAAATCAGTCAAGCAAGCTGCGGAAACAACCATCCCAAAAATAAAGATAATAGAACGCAAGAAATGGATGACTGAAGACATCTTAAAACTCATGGAAGTAACAAGAAATAACAAAAATAACAAGGAAAAATATGAAGAGATTCAGAGGAAAATTAGGAAGCTATGCAAAGAGGCTTGAGGAAAACTGCAAGAAAATTGAACACCAACACAACACCCAGAATACCAAATTAATGCACAAAAGAATTAATGACATCACTAACATAAGAACACACACTTCACGGTTGCCTAACAACCAAAGATGGCAAAGGCATAATAGAAAAAGATCAGATTTTACATGCTTGGTCAGATTATGTGAAAGTCCTTTATGATGATACAAGAGAAGAACAATATGATCATCGGAATAATAATGAAGGACCATAAATTGTGAAGATAGAAGTTCAGAATGCTCTTAACCATATGAAAACTGGCAAGACCCCGGGTACATATAACATCACAGTAGAAATGATCAATGCCTTAGAAGAACATGGAATAGACCAAGTCACCAGACTGCTGAACACAATATACGATACTGGAGATATACCTCCTGAATTATGTAATTCTATATTTATTGCAATCCCGAAGAAATCAGGAGCCATGGAATGCAGATCAACATAGAACAATTAGTATAATGAGCCACATCACGAAGATTCTGCTGAGAATTATCATGCAAAGAGTTAGGAAGAAAATACAACCCGAAATAGGAGAAGAGCAATGTGGGTTTGTAGAAGGCAAGGGCACAGTAAATGTTGTGTATATACTGAGAACCATAATCGAACGTTCTATAGAAGTAAACAAAGATCTATATCTTTGCTTTATTGACTACACAAAGGCTTTCGATAAAGTGAGACATGTCGACATGATAAGGATGCTTGAAGATCTACAAATTGATGGAAAAGACCTTAGACTTGTAAAAAATATATATTGGAAACAACAAGCTGCCATCAGAATTGATAACGATGTAGGTCAATATCAGCCTATTAAAAGAGGTGTGAGACAGGGATGTGTAATGTCTCCAGATCTTTTTTCCCTGTACAGTGAAAATATATTCAGAAATATAGAAGATATGGAAGGAATCAACATTGGGGGACGATACATAAATAACATTAGATATGCAGATGATACAGTCTTGATTGCAGACAATGAACAGGACCTGCAAAATTTAGTAGATGCGGTTGTTGCACACAGTGACCAAATATGGTTAGAGTTAGAACTGAATATTAAGAAGACACAGATTATGGTCGTCATTGGGAAGAAGGAAATACCACAATGTGATATGAGTAGATGGGCATAGTCTTAAACAAGTGAATCGATACTGTTATCTCGGCACAGTCATAACATCTGATGGGAGATGCCTTGAAGAGATTAGAACAAGAATTGCCACTGCGAAGGTAGCCTTTTGCATACTGACCAATAAAAAGATATCAATTGAAACGAGACCGGGAAGGTTAACCCGGTCAACAAATGCCCGCAGAAGTCGGATGTGTCGGCCTAACGGCGCAAGAACGCAGCTCTGCTGTAAACAGGCACAACGCAGTCACGTCCGAAAAAAAAATTCCGGATGAACGCAGAAGAAGAAGAATTGAAACGAGTAAAAGTGTGTTGAGGTGCTACATAGAACCTATACTTTTGTATGGATGCGAAGCGTGGAGAATAAGCAATCAAGCTGAAAAACAGCTGATGGCTGTGGAAATGTGGTTTCTGAGGAAAATACAAAGAATACCATGGACAGACAGAAAAACCAATGAACAAGTCCTTCAAGAAACAAATGAAGATCGTAAACTGATTAGAGACATTAGACGTAGACAGTCAAAATTTTTTGGGCATGTTATGAGAAGAAATTAATTGGAGAACTTGGTGACAACTGGCAAGATAGAAGGGAAGAGACCAAGGGGAAGACCGAGAAGTAAATACCTGGATGGCTTGGTCACATGGCATGGTCGAGACAGGAACACGGAGCTGATCCACGAATCTGGTGATCGAGTGAGATGGCAGAATATGACCGCCCACGCTTACCGGCATGGCACATGATGGATGGACACACTACACACTATATATAGTTACATACACACTACACACTATATATAGTTATAGACACTATATTCACGAGAGGTTGGTATGGCCGAATGGATAAGAGCGCTCTTTCTTAAAACTGCCGGTGTGCTGATGTGGTAGCGAGTTCAACCTTTACACCAAGCAGTTTGACTAAAATGTTGTCTTCTCGTCCTTGACTTGGGGACGTAAATTACAAGTACCTAAGAAGTCGGAGTGAGTTCGTCGGATGGCAAGGGACACTGGTAATAGGAATATCTAATCCACATGAAAAAAAAATCAGTCCAGGGTGGACTACGCTTGAGCTCAAAGCAATGGAACGGAAATATGTATATATTCACATGTAGTGATTGGCACTTATAGAAGACATAGAGAGATATATATATATATATATATATATATATATATATATATATATATATATATGTCTTCTATAAGTGCCAATCACTACATGTGAATATACATATTTCCGTTCCATTGCTTTGAGCTCAAGCGTAGTCCACCCTGGACTGATTTTTTTTTCATGTGGATTAGATATTCCTATTACCAGTGTCCCTTGCCATCCGACGAACTCACTCCGACTTCTTAGGTACTTGTAATTTACGTCCCCAAGTCAAGGACGAGAAGACAACATTTTAGTCAAACTGCTTGGTGTAAAGGTTGAACTCGCTACCACATCAGCACACCGGCAGTTTTAAGAAAGAGCGCTCTTATCCATTCGGCCATACCAACCTCTCGTGAATATAGTGTCTATAACTATATATAGTGTGTAGTGTGTATGTAACTATATATAGTGTGTAGTGTGTCCATCCATCATGTGCCATGCCGGTAAGCGTGGGCGGTCATATTCTGCCATCTCACTCGATCACCAGATTCGTGGATCAGCTCCGTGTTCCTGTCTCGACCATGCCACGTGGCCAAGCCATCCAGGTATTTACTTCTCGGTCTTCCCCTTGGTCTCTTCCCTTCTATCTTGCCAGTTGTCACCAAGTTCTCCAATTCATTTCTTCTCATAACATGCCCAAAAAATTTTGACTGTCTACGTCTAATGTCTCTAATCAGTTTACGATCTTCATTTGTTTCTTGAAGGACTTGTCATTGGTTTTTCTGTCTGTCCATGGTATTCTTTGTATTTTCCTCAGAAACCACATTTCCACAGCCATCAGCTGTTTTTCAGCTTGATTGCTTATTCTCCACGCTTCGCATCCATACAAAAGTATAGGTTCTATGTAGCACCTCAACACACTTTTACTCGTTTCAATTCTTCTTCTTCTGCGTTCATCCGGAATTTTTTTTTCGGACGTGACTGCGTTGTGCCTGTTTACAGCAGAGCTGCGTTCTTGCGCCGTTAGGCCGACACATCCGACTTCTGCGGGCATTTGTTGACCGGGTTAACCTTCCCGGTCTCGTTTCAATTGATATCTTTTTATTGGTCAGTATGCAAAAGGCTACCTTCGCAAGTGGCAATTCTTGTTCTAATCTCTTCAAGGCATCTCCCATCAGATGTTATGACTGTGCCGAGATAACAGTATCGATTCACTTGTTTAAGACTATGCCCATCTACTCTATATCACATTGTGGTATTTCCTTCTTCCCAATGACGACCATAATCTGTGTCTTCTTAATATTCAAGTTCTAACCCTAGTTGTTCACTGTGTGCAACAACCGCATCTACTAAATTTTGCAGGTCCTGTTCATTGTCTGCAATCAAGACTGTATCATCTGCATATCTAATGTTATTGATGTATCGTCCCCCAATGTTGATTCCTTCCATATCTTCTATATTTCTTAATATATTTTCACTGTACAGGGAAAAAAGATCTGGAGACATTACACATCCCTGTCTCACACCTCTTTTAATAGGCTGATATTGACCTACATCGTTATCAATTCTGATGGCAGCTTGTTGTTTCCAATATATATTTTTTACAAGTCTAAGGTCTTTTCCATCAATTTGTAGATCTTCAAGCATCCTTATCATGTCGACATGTCTCACTTTATCGAAAGCATTTGTGTAGTCAATAAAGCAAAGATATAGATCTTTGTCTACTTCTATAGAACGTTCAGATACTGTTCTCAGTATTATACACAGCATTTACTGTACCCTTGCCTTCTACAAACCCACATTGCTCTTCTCCTATTTCGGGTTGTATTTTCTTCCTAACTCTTTGCATGATAATTCTCAGCAGAATCTTCGTGATGTGGCTCATTATACTAATTGTTCTATGTTGATTGCATTCCATGGCTCCTGATTTCTTCGGGATTGCAATAAATATAGAATTACATAATTCAGGAGGTATATCTCCCGTATCGTATATTGTGTTCAGCAGTCTGGTGACTTGGTCTATTCCATGTTCTTCTAAGGCATTGATCATTTTTACTGTGATGTTATATGTACCCGGGGTCTTGCCAGTTTTCATATGGTTAAGAGCATTCTGAACTTCTATCTTCACAATTTATGGTCCTTCATTATTATTCCGATGATCATATTGTTCTTCTCTTGTATCATCATAAAGGACTTTCACATAATCTGACCAAGCATGTAAAATCTGATCTTTTTCTATTATGCCTTTGCCATCTTTGGTTGTTAGGCAACTGAAGTGTGTGTTCTTATGTTAGTGATGTCATTAATTCTTTTGTGCATTAATTTGGTATTCTGGGTGTTGTGTTGGTGTTCAATTTTCTTGCAGTTTTCCTCAAGCCTCTTTGCATAGCTTCCTAATTTTCCTCTGAATCTCTTCATATTTTTCCTTGTTATTTTTGTTATTTCTTGTTACTTCCATGAGTTTTAAGATGTCTTCAGTCATCCATTTCTTGCGTTCTATTATCTTTATTTTTGGGATGGTTGTTTCCGCAGCTTGCTTGACTGATTTCTTTAATATTTCCCATTGGTCACTAACGTCTTGAAATAATATTTCCATATCGGACAATGCATCGAATCTGTTCTTTACCTCTAAGTTGAATTTATCTTTTATTTCCTCACTCTTCAGTGCTTGTAAATCAAATTTTGTGTTTCTTGGTGAATATTTTACTTTTTTAATTTTATATGTAAATTGCTCAAGATTAATCTATGGTCGCTGTAGCAGTCTGCGCTTGGTATATTTTTTGCGACTTTTAAGGCATTTCGAAATCTTCAGTTGATGAGAATGTAATGAATTTGATTCTGATCTTATGTGTGTATGTAACTATATATATTGTGTCTATAACTATTAAGGGGTCATCATCACAAATTTAAACATATATACCAAGCGCAGACTGCTACAGCGACCATAGATTAATCTTGAGCAATTTACATATAAAATTAAAGAAAGTCAAATATTCACCAAGAAACACAAAATTTGATTTACAAGCACTGAAGAGTGAGGAAATAAAAGATAAATTCAACGTAGAGGTAAAGAACAGATTCGATGCATTGTCCGATATGGAAATATTATTTCAAGACGTTAGTGACCAATGGGAAATATTAAAGAAATCAGTCAAGCAAGCTGCGGAAACAACCATCCCAAAAATAAAGATAATATAACGCAAGAAATGGATGACTGAAGACATCTTAAAACTCATGGAAGTAAGAAGAAATAACAAAAATAACAAGGAAATATATGAAGAGATTCACAGGAAAATTAGGAAGCTATGCAAAGAGGCAAAAAAGAAACATGGCTTGAGGAAAATTGCAAGGAAATTTAACACCAACACAACACCAGGAATACCAAATTAATGCACAAAAGAATTAATGACATCACTAACAAAAGAACACACACATCAACGGGTTGCCTAAAAACCAAAGATGGCAAAATCATAATAGACAAAGATCAGATTTTACATGCGTGGTCAGATTATGTGAAATACCTTTATGATGATACAAGAGAAGAACAATATGATCATCGGAATAATAATGAAGGACCATCAATTTTGAAGATAGAAGTTCAGAATGCTCTTAACCATATGAAAACTGGCAAGACCCCGGGTACAGATAACATCACAGTAGAAATGATCAATGCCTTAGAAGAATATGGAATAGACCAAGTCACCAGACTGCTGAACGCAATATACGATACTGGAGATATACCTCCTGAATTATGTAATTCTATATTTATTGCAATCCCGAAGAAATCAGGAGCCTTGGAATGCGATCAACATAGAACAATTAGTATAATGAGCCACATCACGAAGATTCTGCTGAGAATTATCATGCAAAGAGTTAGGAAGAAAATACAACCCGAAATAGGAGAAGAACAATGTGGGTTTGTAGAAGGCAAGGGCACAGTAAATGCTGTGTATATACTGAGAACAGTAATTGAACGTTCTATAGAAGTAAACAAAGATCTATATCTTTGCTTTATTGACTACACAAAGGCTTTCGATAAAGTGAGACATGTCGACATGATAAGGATGCTTGAAGATCTACAAATTGATGGAAAAGACCTTAGACTTGTAAAAAACATATATTGGAAACAACAAGCTGCCATCAGAATTGATAACGATGTAGGTCAATATCAGCCTATTAAAAGAGGTGTGAGACAGGGATGTGTAATGTCTCCAGATCTTTTTTCCCTGTACAGTGAAAATATATTCAGAAATATAGAAGATATGGAAGGAATCAACATTGGGGGACGATACATCAATAACATTAGATATGCAGATGATACAGTCTTGATTGCAGACAATGAACAGGACCTGCAAAATTTAGTAGATGCGGTTGTTGCACACAGTGAACAACTATGTAGAGTTAGAACTGAATATTAAGAAGACACAGATTATGGTCGTCACTGGGAAGAAGGAAATACCACAATGTGATATCGAGTAGATGGGCATAGTCTTAAACAAGTGAATCGATACTGTTATCTCGGCACAGTCATAACATCTGATGGGAGATGCCTTGAAGAGATTAGAACAAGAATTGCCACTGCGAAGGTAGCCTTTTGCATACTGACCAATAAAAAGATATCAATTGAAACGAGACCGGGAAGGTTAACCCGGTCAACAAATGCCCGCAGAAGTCGGATGTGTCGGCCTAACGGCGCAAGAACGCAGCTCTGCTGTAAACAGGCACAACGCAGTCACGTCCGAAAAAAAAAATTCCGGATGAACGCAGAAGAAGAAGAATTGAAACGAGAAAAAGTGTGTTGAGGTGCTACATAGAACCTATACTTTTGTATGGATGTGAAGCGTGGAGAATAAGCAATCAAGCTGAAAAACAGCTGATGGCTGTGGAAATGTGATTTCTGAGGAAAATACAAAGAATACCATGGACAGACAGAAAAACCAATGAACAAGTCCTTCAAGAAACAAATGAAGATCGTAAACTGATTAGAGACATTAGACGTAGACAGTCAAAAATTTTTGGGCATGTTATGAGAAGAAATTAATTGGAGAACTTGGTGGCAACTGGCAAGATCGAAGGAAGGAGACCAAGGGGAAGACCGAGAAGTAAATACCTGGATGGCTTGGTCACATGGCATGGTCGAGACAGGAACACGGAGCTGATCCACGACTCTGGTGATCGAGTGAGATGGCAGAATATGACCGCCCACGCTTACCGGCATGGCACATGATGGATGGATGGACACACTACACACTATATATAGTTACATACACACTACACACTATATATAGTTATAGACACTATATTCACGAGAGGTTGGTATAGCCGAATGGATAAGAGCGCTCTTTCTTAAAACTGCCGGTGTGCTGATGTCGTGGTAGCGAGTTCAACCTTTACACCAAGCAGTTTGACTAAAATGTTGTCTTCTCGTCCTTGACTTGGGGACGTAAATTACGAGCACCTAAGAAGTCGGAGTGAGTTCGTCTGATGGCAAGGGACACTGGTAATAGGAATATCTAATCCACATGAAAAAAATCAGTCCAGGGTGGACTACGCTTGAGCTCAAAGCAATGGAACGGAAATATGTATATATTCACATGTAGTGATTGGCACTTATAGAAGACATAGAGATATATATATATATACATATGAGTGGACACACTAGACAGCTGTCAAATGTAAAGCTGTGTGATACCCCGATGATCTACAGATAGTTATAGACACTATATTCGCATGTATTAATTGGCACTCATAGAAGACATAGGTAGAACAAATTGAAACTGGTGAACACACTAGACAACAGTAAGATTTAAGATTAAATGACACCCTGCTGGCCTACAGGTTTGACTATAAACGGCCTAGCTGCTAGGTTATCAAATAAACACTTGTGGGTAATGATCGACACTCTATAGAAGGTTCAGGAAAGAAGTAGAAATGAGAGTAAGCAATACATACCATTAAGACTGTAAAAGATGTAACGCACTCCTGGATTTGCACACTAATATGCTAATTCAACTTGTAGAAGTAATAATTTGAGAGAAAATAAACAAGTAAGAATCTCAAAATCATAAATAAGACATAAACAGAATAAAGAAGGAAATTCAGGCTACAAAATGCAACATAAAGTAGACAAGGGATCAAAACATAGATACAAACATGATGAGTATGTAAATGGTAATACTTACCATCCATGGTGACTTTGGCTGACAATCCAAACGAAGTATGAAAATCAAAATCACACAGAAATTTCGCGCACTTGACGACTCTGAAAAACAGTATTTAGTACAAGACAGACGACTTCTCTAGGTGGTAGAATTAATCATCTGACAGACTAAAGGCTTTTCGTCAACTTATATGGACAGATACCCACGCTTGAATCTCTTGGCTCAATCCATTGTCTACATCTTGTTATGGGTGGGGTTTGCCATTTCATGACGACGATTGGTCAGCAGATGTCCGAAGAACTAAAAGTAAAGCGCTGACTGGTCAATTTATGTCATAACAACAAACAGGCAAGAGTTGTCTGAATTGAAAGCGACACAACCTTAGCAACAAATTGTAAATAATAGTGTCAGCTGGAGGTCACGGGTAGGCTGCTGGATTGTGATACAGACGGCAAGCCCATATGGGCAATTCAAAGAACAATAGGCATGATGGCCCAGGTGCTCGGCGTCTAATCGGAATATCAACAAAGGTATGGCTTTTTTCTGCCTCAGGCTGAGGATTAAATCCGGGTGTGCTAACATTAATTAAACAATATATAATGACACAAAGTAGTGCAGCTTTACATAACAGAGTTACGACACATACAGAACGTTGCGGCGGTTAGCCTTCATCAGCAAACAAACACATTCACAAACACAACATACAGTCAAGGAGAACTCCTGTGACTACATTAGAAGGTGATGACAGGACGAGAGGAACAAATGCATGGAAAAATGGAAGCAATGAAGAGGAAATGAGAATTGACAAAATGTTAATTGAAAGGAATGTTAGTCGAAGAAAATGTTTAATAGAAAAACTGTTTATAGAGAAAAAAAAACCAAAAACTGTATACTCACCTCATGTACGGACCTGTGAATGTTTACGGAAATCTCAGGTGTATTTTTATAACGGTGCTGGATGTTACGGTACAGTGAACACATAGAAAGAAGGGGGCGGGGTAGGAGGCGTGTAAGATTGACCACGGCCCCATTGTGTTGTTGGTCTGAATGGACTGGTGTGTAGGAACACGCGTTCTACATAGACACACTTCAACAGACAAAATGCTAGTGTATGTTGACATGCAAGAAGAGAGAGAGAGAGAGAGAGAGAGAGAGAGAGAGAGAGAGAGAGAGAGGAGAGCGAGAGAGAGACAGAGAGAGACAGAGAGAGGAAAAGTGCCTGTGACCTACCACATGGGGTATATTGTAACCTACGAAATAGTCAGTATGGTTGCTAGTCATACAACGCGCTTCAGGAGCCCCTCGCCCAGTCCTAGAGTTGTTGGGGTTGTGTAAGATCCAACCACTAGCAATGCACGTGAAGAAGGTATGCACAGAGAGGCCAGATGTAAGAGGTGAGAGAGAGGGAGAGAGATAGTGAGAGAGAGAGCGCGAAAGGGGGGAGAGAGAGGGAGAAGAGAGAGGGGGAGAGGGAGGGAGAGAGAGAGGGAGAGAGATAGAGAGAAAGGGAGAGAGAGGGGGAGAGGAAGAGAGAGAGGGAGAGAGAGGGAGAGAGAGAGAGAGGGAGAGAGAGAGGGAGAGAGAGAGGGAGAGAGATAGAGAGAAATGGAGAGAGAGAGGGGGAGAGGAAGAGAGAGAGGGAGAGAGAGGGAGAGAGAGAGAGGGAGGGAGAGAGGGGGAGAGAGAGGGAGAGAGTGAGGGAGGGTGAGAGCGAGAGAGGGGGGGGCAAGAGAGAGATCAAGGGAGGGAGAGAAAGCGCGAGAGGGAGTGAGAGAGGGAGAGAGAGAGCGAGAGAGGGAGTGAGAGAGAGAGGGAGAGAGCGAGAGGGTGAAAGAGAGAGAGGGAGAGAGAGAGAAAGAGAGAGAGAGAAAGAGAGAGAGAGAGGAAAAGTGCCTGTGATATACCACATGAGGCGTGTGGGGCGCGTCGGTCTACGTGTACGACGTTTCCCTCGTACTGTACCCTATGAAATAGTCAGTATGGTTGATTATTGCACAGTACACTTCAGGAGCCTCTCGCCCAGTGTTTGAGTTGTTAGGGCTGTGTGAGATACAACCACTGGTAATACAAGTGAAGTGGGTGGGCACAGAGAAGCAAGATGTAAGGAGAGAGAGAGAGAGAGAGAGAGAGAGAGAGAGAGAGAGAGAGAGAGAGAGAGAGAGAGGAGAAGTGCCTGTGATACACCACATGAGGCATGTGGGGCGTGTCAGTCTACACGTATGACGTTTCCCTCGTACTGTCCCCTATACGAGGGAAACGTCATACGTGTAGACTGACACGCCCCACATGCCTCATGTGGTATATCACAGGCACTTCTCCTCTCTCTCTCTCTCTCTCTCTCTCTCTCTCTCTCTCTCTCTCTCTCTCTCTCTCTCTCTCTCTCTCCTTACATCTTGCTTCTCTGTGCCCACCCACTTCACTTGTATTACCAGTGGTTGTATCTCACACAGCCCTAACAACTCAAACACTGGGCGAGAGGCTCCTGAAGTGTACTGTGCAATAATCAACCATACTGACTATTTCATAGGGTACAGTACGAGGGAAACGTCGTACACGTAGACCGACGCGCCCCACACGCCTCATGTGGTATATCACAGGCACTTTTCCTCTCTCTCTCTCTTTCTCTCTCTCTCTTTCTCTCTCTCTCCCTCTCTCTCTTTCACCCTCTCGCTCTCTCCCTCTCTCTCTCACTCCCTCTCTCGCTCTCTCTCTCCCTCTCTCACTCCCTCTCGCGCTTTCTCTCCCTCCCTTGATCTCTCTCTTGCCCCCCCCTCTCTCGCTCTCACCCTCCCTCACTCTCTCCCTCTCTCTCCCCCTCTCTCCCTCCCTCTCTCTCTCTCCCTCTCTCTCCCTCTCTCTCTTCCTCTCCCCCTCTCTCTCTCCATTTCTCTCTATCTCTCTCCCTCTCTCTCTCCCTCTCTCTCCTCTCTCTCTCTCCCTCTCTCTCCCTCTCTCTCTTCCTCTCCCCCTCTCTCTCCCTTTCTCTCTATCTCTCTCCCTCTCTCTCTCCCTCTCTCTCTCCCTCCCTCTCCCCCTCTCTCTTCTCCCTCTCTCTCCCTCTCTCTCCCCCCTTTCGCGCTCTCTCTCTCACTATCTCTCTCCCTCTCTCTCACCTCTTACATCTGGCCTCTCTGTGCATACCTTCTTCACGTGCATTGCTAGTGGTTGGATCTTACACAACCCCAACAACTCTAGGACTGGGCGAGGGGCTCCTGAAGCGCGTTGTATGACTAGCAACCATACTGACTATTTCGTAGGTTACAATATACCCCATGTGGTAGGTCGCAGGCACTTTTCCTCTCTCTGTCTCTCTCTGTCTCTCTCTCTCTCTCTCTCTCTCTCTCTCTCTCTCTCTCTCTCTCTCTCTCTCTCTCTCTCTCTCTCTCTCTCTCTCTCTCTCTCTCTCTCTTCTTGCATGTCAACATACACTAGCATTTTGTCTGTTGAAGTGTGTCTATGTAGAACGCGTGTTCCTACACACCAGTCCATTCAGACCAACAACACAATGGGGCCGTGGTCAATCTTACACGCCTCCTACCCCGCCCCCTTCTTTCTATGTGTTCACTGTACCGTAACATCCAGCACCGTTATAAAAATACACCTGAGATTTCCGTAAACATTCACAGGTCCGTACGTGAGGTGAGTATACAGTTTTTGGTTTTTTTTCTCTATAAACAGTTTTTCTATTAAACATTTTCTTCGACTAACATTCTTTTCAATTAACATTTTGTCAATTCTCATTTCCTCTTCATTGCTTCCATTTTTCCATGCATTTGTTCCTCTCGTCCTGTCATCACCTTCTAATGTAGTCACAGGAGTTCTCCTTGACTGTATGTTGTGTTTGTGAATGTGTTTGTTTGCTGATGAAGGCTAACCGCCGCAACGTTCTGTATGTGTCGTAACTCTGTTATGTAAAGCTGCACTACTTTGTGTCATTATATATTGTTTAAACTTTCACAGCTTTACCGCAGTTCCACCAAATTTTATGCATAACATTAATTAAGCGGCATGGCCAGACTTACGCAACTGCCCAAAATAGGGAATCTGAGCCCCCCCCCCCCCCCCCCCCCCCCCCCCCCACGCGTTGTTTATGACACGTTGCTACTCCAATGGTGTGAAAATATGTAGAAGATATGAAAGGAATCACCATTGGGGGGGGGGGGGGGGGGGGGGGTGTAACATCAATAACATTAGATGTGCGGATGATAGTTTTGATTGCAGACAATGAGCAGGATCTGTAACATTTAGTAGATGCGGTTGTTGCACACAGTGAATAACTAGGGCTGGAATTAAATTGTAAGAAGACACAGATTATGGTGATCACTGGGAAGAAGGACATACCACGATGTAATTAATATACAAGTAAATGGGAATAATCTTTAATAAGTGAATCGGTACAATTATCTCGGAACAGTCATAACATCTGATGGGAGATGCCTTGTAGAGATTAGAGCAAAAATGGTCATGCAAGATGGAAAACAGCATTATCATGCTGTGCTTGTCGGCTGGCGTGGGCAATCATGCCTCTCCACAAATTGCGATCTCCGACGGCGTGAATCAATTCGTGTGTCGACTCTCTTCCGTGCCATGGCACAAGACTGTCAACAATCTTCTCATGATGTCTTCCTCTATCTCTCTTTCCGCAAATCTTTCCGATTTATGGAAAACATACTAACCAATAAAAAGATGTCATTTGCAATGAGAAAAAGAGTGTTGTAGTGCAACATAGAACCTATACTTCTGCATGAATGTAAAGCGTGACCAATGAGCAGACAAGCTGAAAAACATCTAATGGCTGTGGAGGTGTGGTGTTTGAGAAAATGCAAAGAATACCATGGACAGATAGAAAAACCAATGACCAAGTCCTACAAGAAACAAATGAAAACCGTAAACTGATTAGAGAAATTAGACGCAGACAGTCACAATTCGTTGAACACGTTATGAGAAGAAATAAATTGGAGAACTTGGTGACAACTGGCAAGATGGGGTGGGGGAGGAAAAAAAAAAAGAGAGAGAGAGAGAGAGAGAGAGAGAGAGAGAGAGAGAGAGAGAGAGAGAGAGAGAGAGAGAGAGTGGAGAGAGAGAGAGAGAACAAGAGGAAGACAGAGAAGTAAATACCTGGATGGCTTGGCCACTTGGTATGGTCGAGACAAGAGCTGAACCACGACACCGGTAAGTCGTGTAAGATGGCAAATGGTACAATTATGTTATAAGTAAGTAAAGGACCCTGTTACGAGATTTAAGAAGCGTTGGGCATTTAGTGCTAGATCCAACTGTTTATAGACCAATCAACACTCGGTGTGTGATGTGGTCAGTGTCACGCCGGCCGCTTTTATTTTAATTGAACTAATGATCTTCAGGTCGACAAGCGAGTGTCCAGCCATTACGCTACCGTAGGATCATTGATATTCCAAACTTTATATCGAGGTACAGTATACGAAATGTTATCGGATAGACAGTGGGACCAACACTTTCTGCCCCATTTATTGAAAGACAGAAGATCGAGTGGTTTGGCTGTCTCGTTAGAATGCAACACCATCAACTACCATCACTGGCCTAACATCAAAGATCATCTGCGACGAGAGAAAGAGGACGCCAGAGAAGAAAATGGATTGACGACATAAGAGACACTGTACAATCACACAGAATGACACTATGCAATGCCACCCATCGGGCACTGGAGCGCCAATTATTTCTCCCTACGATGTTTGACGGCAAAAGTGAAAGCTGATGATGATGATGATGATGGTGATGATGATGATGATGGTGATGATGATGATGATGATCATGATGATCATGATGATAATCATGATCATGATGATTCCCTCGCACTGATTCATGGATACACCATATTTTATACCGAAGTACTCTCTCGTATAGATTCATGGATACACCATTCTTTATACCCAGGTACTCACTCGTATATATTCATGGATACACCATACTTTATACCCAGGTACTCACTCGTATAGATTCATGGATACACTATACTTTATACCCAGTGGCACAATAGACTCGCAAAGATTCATGGATACACCATACTTTATACCGAGGTACTCACTCGTATAGATTCATGGATACACCATACTTTATACCGAGTTACTCGCTCACACAATTGATTTGTAATTGTTCTTGTCGTCCCCCCTCACCCCTCCCCCCCCAATCCCCTTTCTCATCCGTATCGTGTTGCAGGACTGTCACACAGGTGGCAAGCCCACATGGGCCACATCAAAGAACAATAGACATCTCGGCCCAGGTGCTCCACGGATAATTCGAATAATCAGCGTCGCTTCTTTTTGTTTTGTTTAAGGTAAGTTTGAGCCCCATGCGAGTTAAATACTCTAAATTCTGCACCACATTTGATTTCCTTTCACTTCCCTACATTTCCTAGTGACATAAATCAACCTTTTGCCTGTTCTATTTGTATTTAAATTAATTTCTATTTGTCTGTTCCCCCATGGTTGTTTACATTGCTACCCAAATATGTGTATGTATGTTTTCACAACTTTCACCAAATGTGTTCTGTTTTCGATTTGCTTGATTAATTCTCATTACCTGTGTAATCTGCTATTAAAAATGTTTAATTAGTGTACAAATAACCACTGAAACAACTAGGACAGAGTTGATAAGTCTTTTATCTGCCTTGGATGGGAATCATTCGTGCTCCCTATTCATCATCATCATCATCATCATCATCATCATCATCATCATCATCATCATCATCATCATCATCATCATCAGATGCAATACCGATAGATCCAGACGATCGCGTTCTTCCACAAGCATCTAACCTCAGTGCTCTTGATAAGTTTGACACTGGCCGTTTCTGTTCACTTTGCTTCACCATATAGTGTTTTGTCCCTCTATAAACTGCTTTTCTAACGCCCTGGCACTTTCCGGATGTCACAACCTTCTCCGGGTACACTAGTCTCATTACATGACCAAATAAGAACTGCAATCACAGATGTTTATAGGCATGTGGAAGTTTAAGAAAGCAATATAGGTCAGATGATACACTAAACAATAAAAACAGCACCCAAAAAAAAAATAAATAGAATCATCAAATCAGTCCAAAAACGCCAACATCAAAACAAGACCATTATTATTTAATTGACAGACAAAACAAATAATTATTCTGCACCTAAAACAGGACATCATCGATTATGCAACCACGTGTATGCAAAATTCAAGATTGGCAAATCAGCCATGTGCACACGTGATTTGCGCCGCAGACACCAAATCACATACTTCAAGACTGCCCCGCATTCAACATATCTAGGCAAACCTTCTGGTCTAGAGAAACTACAGTGGAGGATAAATGTGGAACATTGAGTGAACTAAAAAAGACAGTGGTGTGTATACACAAGACAACATTGCAGATATAGACAAATTTCAAGCGAACGAAAGAAGAAGAGACAGAATATCAACATTGAAAGCAGTAGAAACGTCGGAATTCCATTTTGCCGCCTTTAAAAGGAATTTTAAAACAATCTGGTTGTACTTGTCAGAAGTCGCATTCATTACATGCCCAAATCTCTATACGTGGGAGTCGCTATAGCTAAGGGGCTAGCATGAGTGCCTGCCGGCGCAGCCGTCGTGTGTTCGAAGCTAATTTAATTACCTGAAGTGCCATGGGAGGATTAATCGTCTGAAGCGACTTCCCGTTTCTACCATAGGTTTACTATACAGTAGTTTCCCTTAATTCCATATATGATACAACACGTCTGCTACCATATTAACAACTATTAACTCATAACTATGACACACCCTACTTCCCATTTTCTGCCATCTATTTTTGTTTGATCTAAACCTACCTTTTGTCTGGCATTGAATCTGTTATGGCGAAATTTTCAAATTGACCCAACCTAAAATATCATGGGAAGTAAAGACGGCCGATATGATATTGACTGCATCATCAATGGAGTGTCCTTTAGTGTATAGAAATATGTGCCTTGCAGCATATACCCAATACCCCTCAATACGTGCGAAATAGACATGTCGATTATTTTACTTGATATCTCCGTTCGTGCTCTAGTCTTCTCCCATAGGTCACACAAGTAAAAAGAAGAATCCCTGCACTTTTTACGAAATCCCTAGCAACGACGAAAATTAAAATGTGTCAATACCCCAATCACGCTTTCTATAAATATTCTAGTGTGGATTTCCTTTTGTAATGTTTCACGTAATTTGGGCAGCTGAATTTTTAGTTAATTGTTTCTTATATCCAACCGTCCCAAACATTGCTAGCGTGTGATTGTGCATTTTAAAAAAAAAAGAAAAAGAAAACAGAAGTTAGTTGCATATCCTTTACAGGACGTAGCAGTCAACTCCAGCAATTTTCGGCTGTTTGTGATTCCTGAGCAAGTGTACGTTCAGTAGCTTGCCATTACTTTCTGAACGATCATCACTCGTACAATTGTAGGGAAACCAACGCAAAGCGGCCTGCTTCTCAGCTGTGTTTCAAATGCGACATGCGGGATTACGAATTTCATTCGCAAGCCTTTTGACACAGAGCCGGCTCTGCAGCATACGGGTCCTCCTAGTTTGTTGCCCTTACAAGAGAAGGTCAAGGACCCATTTTGAAATAATGGGCAGAAGAGTAAGACGAATACTATTCTGCCTTGACTCGTTACAGAAATATACTCAGCATTCAGTGCATAGTCATAGATCATCACATGGGTCGGGATGACTGGGGTTCAAATTCATTACTACTAATGATCATACAGGATGTATTTTTAATGACTGTGCCGGGTTTGAAAATATTGCCGGTCCAAGTTTTGTTACCTATTATGTCGCATGAACTTTACAGAGGGTGAATACAAAATTGGACCGGCAATATTTTCAAACACTGCACAGTCATTAAAATTCACACTGTATCTCCTTCTATCAACTGCGATTGTTGACAAGGGCTAAACAAGTTTTAAAAGTCAAGGACTTCATTGCACCAAGTTTTATCCCATATGGCTCACTCACTTACCACGGGACAGCCTGTCGAAAGCGTCACACAAATCATGAACTCCGTAGCTTCAGCGATGACCCCCAGGAGTCTCCGAGTAAATGGCACTCCTGAACAGAACAATACATCACGGAATCGAACCCATAATGTTTGAAGCGCTAGGCATACGGCTGTGAGCACTTCGCCTCGGAGACTCCCAGACAAGTACTCTATGCTATACTATTTTATTTTATTTCGCCTGTTGTGGTTGTTTTTTTTTTCCCTTATATAACCTGAAAATTCTGAATATTTGGTGGATACTGACGATGGAGTGTGAAAATTTTGTTATTGATATACGAGGGGACTTCAAACGAAACTTGAAATGTGTGTGCGTGCGTGCGTGCGTGTGTGTTCGTGCGTGCTGTGCGCGCGCGTGTGTGTGTGTGTGTGTGTGTGTGTGTGTGTGTGTGTGTGTGTGGATATACTCTGAAAAAGTAAAGTACAAATGTATTATTTTTCGATGTAGTCACCATTGCGTTCAATGCAAATCCTCCAGCGCCGATAGCGTCCTTGGATTCCTGTAGACAGGAATTATCTTGGTCGCATTTGTATCCACCATTGCACCACCTGCTGTACCTTTTCACAGCAGTAACGCCGTTTTAAAACTTCCTCCGCCACTCATACACTTGCTGCACTGACAGACCATGCATCACCATACTGGACCTTCATTCGCCGGTGAATTGCTACAGATTTAACCCCTTCACTGATTTAAAAAAAAAAAAAAAGGATAGCAGAACGCTGCTCCTCTTTGGTGCATGTCAAAAGTTGGGCGGCCATCTTTACACTGTCCATATGACATCACCGGGTTCGTCTGAACCGTGATGTCACGTGTTTAACACTCTTGACATCCTTAACAGCAATATTGACAGGTTACAAGACAATGGCATGGTTATTGTAATTTCTATCACACTGTTCAGGTTTTCATTTGAAGCCAAGGCTCCCCCCCCCCCCCCCTATATACAAAATTCAAGATCGGCTAATTAGCTAATCAGCCATGTGCACATGTAAATTGGTGCCGCAGACAACAATCACATACTCCAAGACTGCCCAAAATATGACACATTAGGCAAACCTTCTGGCCTAGAGAAACAACAGTGGAAGATAAACTCTGAGTGAACTTTTTAAAAAAGACAGTGAAATTCATACAAGAGACAACATTGAAGTTGTAGACAAATTTCAAGCGAACGAAAGAAGAAGGGAAGAAGAAGGTCGTTTTAGTCCTGAAATATCTTGCATCTACACGAAAGAGGTTGTTGTAGAGACTTTCTTCCCCACCTAAGTACTATAGCACCATCCCCACGGGTAGTTGGTTGAAGCGCTAACCTTCTCCTCTGCATGCTCAGAAACCTATCGGATATGCAAGACCGGTACTGGAACTTCACGTCTGCCGAAAAACATGCTAATATCGGATTGGAAGCACTAGACTCGAGGTTCGCTCTCATTTGAGCTCGTCAGTAGTGCACATCCCTGACTGCACACGGGATCCAACTCCGGATCACTGGCGCGTGAGACGGGTGTGTAACCATTTGACCACGCGGCTCACGCTAGTCGCGACCAAATTATCATACTAGAATATCACAACGTCACCTATTGTAGACCATAGCTCAACATTTTCCCGATCGCCGCGACTGACATCCGTCAATTGTTGTGTCTCCGTTCTAGTATGACAATTTGGTGGCGTTTAGCGTGAGCCGCGTGGTCAAGTGGTTACACACCCGATTCACACGCCAGTGATCCGGAGTTGGATCCCGTATCCAGTCAGAGATATGCACTACTGACGAGCTCAAACGAGAGCGAAAATCGAGTCTAGTGCTTCCAATCCGACAAGGACAAGGCCCAAGGTTCGAGCCGGAATACGATCAGCGTTGCCAGTAGTGGGTTGTGCTCAATCTTCAAACCTCCAATCCCGAAACAACCAAATAAATCAATATGTTAATATAACCATGTTTAAGAAAGAATAACTTCTGCTCAACGTCTTGTTTTGTTTTGTCCTTTCTCATCCTATTTTGCTCCCATTACGTCAGCTCACCTGTAAACCTATACTATTGTATACATATGAGGTTAGCTGAAACACATATAAAGGCAGTGTGGATGTGGTTTCTGGGGAAAATGCAAATAACAACATGGACGAGAGAAAAGCGAATGAGGCAGTCTTTCAATATTTGTTTCTTGTTCTTTTGTTTTTAATTTTGTGTTTCTTGTTTTGAGCTCAAGCGTAGTCCATACACATGCAACTACTGTTTAGTGCACCGAGCCTATTTTTGCATGTTGATTAGCTTTCCTTATTACCAGTGTCCCTCGCCATCAGGCACATCCAGTCTGACTTTTTCGGTACTTAAGAAAAAATAAAAGCCGGAAATATTTCTAGAAATGAGGGATAGATAGTCAATAGGCACGTTGTGAGGAGAAATAACTGGAAAACTTAGTGAAAACTGGCAAGGTTGGTGGAAAAAGAGCAAGAGGAAGACAGAGAGGTAAACACTGTGATAGCTTTAGAATCATGTGAATAGTGGATCATGACCTGGAGTGAATAGTCCGACAGGCAGTGACCAGAGCACCTGGCCGACTTTCAGTACCCCAAGGAAACTTTGGTATGTCAGACATATAATTAGACTTTACCTGGTACCATTAGTACTGACACTCTTCGGCGGATGTCGACGATAGTGACGGAGCACTTGTGGGAATGTCTCGAGTGCTGGGATGTCAGTTCTTGATGCACCTCAACGACTCATCTGAGCAGACTAATTTCTCTACCTCTTCTGTTTATATGCCCCGTACATTTCAAGTGCCTTATACCAGGTGTTTGTAAAGTCTCGCTACACTTTGTATGTAGAACAAATTTGAAAAATGCTTTCTTCCGTTGATAACACCATTATATTTGGAGGACAAAGAATTACTCCAGCAGACGACATCCATTCTCTGCATATTGCTTCACGATGGACTTTGGAGCACATTTTTTGATGACATCGTGTACTTCATTTTTCAAATTTGTTCTGCATACACAGTGTAGTGACACTTTACAACCACCCTACTTATGATTGTGATGAGTATTATTGTACCACATGCAGTTCTCAATAATCCAGCGTTTGTTTTCGTCTCTGTCCGTGATTATTCTTAAAATTCTTCTAAGAAAAAAACGTTTCAGCAGACTCCATTTTCGTAACCACTTCAGTACTCGTTGTTCATTATCAAGTGTCCTGCTAATTGACATGGGCAACCATAGATCCCCACAACTCGTGATCAACAACAGAATGTATGAATGGTTGTCTGTCGTTGTCTTCCTCCAACTTTCCCCCTCAAATACCCCTTCAGTAGTTACACTATTTTCTGGACATTTCCCTTCCCTTAGTGTTCTCAAATATGTTTTTGCTCGCCCGCTTCGAACTCAAGTCTAGTCCATACACGTTGTAATGCTCTGAACTGATTTGTATTTTTTTTTTTTTTAGCTTTCCCTATTACCAGTGTCTGTCTCCAACAGGCGAACCCATTCCGACACCAGTGGTATTCAAATATGTTAACTGCCTCATTCTTATATTTGTGAAAAGCTGTCTTTGAGACTTAGCCGTTCACACTACACTTAAATTGCACGATATGACATCCCATTTATTTTCAGTATTCTGCTGTGCGCACGTGGCTTAGGGTCAGTGAGCGCAGTTTCAAAATCTCGCATACCGAGTTCGAAATCAGTCGTATGCTATTTGGGAGCAGAACGCCTGGTGTTGATTTTCGCAATGGTGTGAGCTCTTCAGAAAACAATGGCTAACTACGGAATCTAAAATTGAGTAGAAAATCAGAACAAAGATTACGGCGTTGATTGCAGTAGTAGTGCGAAACGTCATGAAAGTTTGGAAAGGACGATAATGGAGGGTATATGCTGGTAAAAGAGGAAGAGGAAGGCCAAAGAGAAGTAGTGCAAGATGTGGTAGATGACCATCAGATGGGTGTGTCGGACGCGAGACATCTTGTATATGATCGAGAAGTTTTCCGGAATGTTGTTATGGGAGCGAGGTTCTGCAAAGGACATGCTACTGAATGAATGAATGAATGAATGAATGAATGCATGTGCTGGGACCTAAACCCTGTACCTTCTGAGCCTGAGACGACACTATAAGCTCTGAGCCCCGTCTTTCGGTTGAACTGATTTGAACGTAATTGTGCATTCCAAAAGGCAAACTGTTAACATCGTTCTCTGTGCCTTTCCACTGGCTGTGCAGACGATCAGTATATTTGGTAGTTCAGTATATTTGGTAGTTCAGTATATTTCGTAGTTCAGTATACAGTGGAACCTCGGGTTACGAACTCCTCAGGTCACGAACAATTCGGGTTACAAACAACTTCGAAAAATTGTTGTCTCGGGTAACGAACAGTGCCTCGGGTTACGAACAAATGCGAGAGAGAGAGAGAGAGAGAGAGAGAGAGAGAGAGAGAGAGAGAGAGAGAGAGAGAGAGAGAGAGAGAGAGAGAGAGAGAGAGAGAGAGCCAGAGAGAGTGAGAGCCAGAGAGAGAGAGAGAGAGAGAGAGAGGTTTAACCTTGGAGACAAACGATCGCGTACAGTACAAACGAAGGCCACGCAGAACTAACATCGCTTAGCACTAGCCTAGTTAGTAGCTTAGTTTTGCACTGGTGCGCAGCCTCGCTTTCATTGGCCTTACTACACAGCTGTAAAAGATTTCTTAGCAGTTGAACTGTGTTCAGTTTATCTCTTTTATTATTTTCATGGTTAACATTATCAGTTACGAATTCGAAGAACGGTAATAGTTCTGCTAGGAAGCAGAAAGGTATAACAGTGGAGGTAAAGAAGGAAATAATTATGAAACATGAAAATGGCGTTCGTGTGTGTGACATCGCTAATAAGTACAGCGTGGCAAAATCAACTATCTCCACCATCATAAAAACAAAGAGTTACTCAAATCAGTCGATGTAGCTAAATGCGTAACTGAGCTGCAGAAACAAAGAACTCAAATTTTAGAAAAAAAATTGAAAATTTTCTTTTGATCTGGATCAATGAAAAGCAACTTGCAGGAGACAATGTTAGTGAGGCAATAATATGTGAAAAGGCGAAACTGTTGCACAGTGATTTATTGTCGAAATTGCTGGGTACAAGTGCTGAGACTGACGATTTTAAAGCCATCAAATGCTGATTTGAAAAGTTAAAAAAGAAAAAGAAAAAAGTGGCCCTTAATAATGTAATTAGGCACGGAGAGGCTGCAAGTTCTAGCGAGAAAGAAGCAGAAGCGTTCAAGGTGGAATTTGATAAGATCATCACAGAGGAAGACTACGTTCCACAACAAGTCTTTAATTGTGATGAAACGGGCCTCTTATGAAAGAAAATGCCTAAGAGGACCTTTATCACCCAGGAGGAGAAAGCACCACCGGAGCACAAACCAATGAAGAACAGGCTAACTCTGCTGTTCTGTGCCAATGTACTGGATGAGATGGCGTCCTTGGGCAAAAATATGGGTCTGGAAGTCGATGGCAACGACTTGGAGGAGCTGACTGAGGGCCACAGTGCAGAGCTCACTACAGATAAGCTTGTGAATCTTCAGAATGAACAGCTAAAGACATTAAAGGAGAAGCAGTCGTCCGTTGATGAGGAGCCAGTGACCGTTTCAACTGCCAGGAGTACAGACATTTGCAGCAAGTGGGCAGACGTCGAAAACTTCATTGTGAACCATCATCCAAACAAACTTGTTGCTAACAGGGCAGTAAACCTGATGAATGATAACGCCGATGGCCCAATTCAGAAAGGAAGCGACAAATTTCCCTTGATTGTTTCTTGTTGCAGAAAGATTCCCAGTCTGCTGCCAAGAAACAGCGACAAGAAACTACTGAAACTAATGATTCAGAATAGCAAAGAAAGTGATAAATTTCTCATGATCGTTTTCTTTGTAAGAAAAATTAGACTAAATCTTTTTTATTTTATTTTACATTTAATTTATTTGGTTGTTTTCTTTCTCTTTATTAAAACGTGAAGTACACGTATTCTTTACGTTTTGTCAGATAAACGACCGGATGTTAAAAAAGAACGATTCTCTCATCTTGAAACAGATTGTCTCTATTTCATTGATTTCAATGTTTTGGGTTACGAACGTTTCGGGTTACGAACCGAGTTCTGGAACGAATTAAGTTCGTAACCCGAGGTACCACTGTATTTGGTAGTTCAGTATATATGGTAGTTCAGTATATATGGTAGTTCAGTATATATGGTAGTTCAGTATATTTGGTAGATTGCTACTGGAACTATTAGTGTTGGAACTCTTCGCTGGTTGCTGAGGGTGGGGACGGAGCGCTTATGGGAATGTCCCGAATGCTGTGATGTCGGTTCCTAGATCAATCAATCAATCAATCATTTGGTAGTTCAGTATATTTAGTAGTTCACAAAGGCACGTTGCTAGCTAGCTATAGGCGCTCATGTTAAGGCCTCATGTCTTTGTTCTGTGGCCTAGCTTTTGCCGTGGCTGTGTACTGTAGGCCTGCACGATTAACCACTCCCACATACCCTCTCTCTCTGACATCGAGAATCGCCACTCTCGTCGCGCCTGAGTGAATTCAATAAATGAATCACTGAAAAACGAGAAGTAGATTGTGTGAATTCAATAACACTCCGTCAAGGACAGGCGGTAAATGCACCGTTGCTTCAAATTATGACCTAGCTACAGTTTGCAAAAAAGTTAGTTGCATAGCCTCTACAGGACGTCGCAGTCAACCACAGCATTATTTGGCTATTTGTGATTTCTTGGCAAGTTTACATTGTATGAAAACCAACGCAAGGGGGTCTGCTGCCAAATTGCCCACACCTGTATTTCGAAAGCGTAAGCGGGATTAAGAATTGCGTCTGTAACACCTTCGCCACAGAGCGAACATTAGATTTCTATTTCTTCTTTCGTTCGCTAGAAATGTGCTTACATCTGCGATGCTGTCTCTGGTACAAAAGTCAACATTTTATTTTTTAAGTTCACTCAATGGTCCATAGAGTTTATCTTCCACTATTGTTTATCCAGGCCAAAAAGTTTGCGTAGATGTGTCATAGTTTGAACAGTCTTGGAGTTCTGATCTGCTGTATACGACGCCATTCCACATGTGCACATGGCTGATTTGCCAGTCTTGAATTTTGTATCCAGGTGGTTGCGCAATCGATTATGTCCTGTTCTTAGGCGCAGGATAGGACCTCAAGTAATCCCAGGATTGCTCAGATGTGAAGACAGCGGGGAAAACATTTTCCTAGATCAGCATGGATAAGAACGCGGGTTCCTACACTTCCGTCGTGCTGTTGCCGAGGTAAGAGATTCAACTCCTACACCGGACAACTGGACTAAAATGTTGAACTCTGTTCCTTGACTTGGGGTCATAAATTACAAGTACCTCAGAAGTCAAAGTGATGGTGGGGGTCACTGTTAATAGGAAAAGCTAATCCTAACGCAAAATCCAGTCCAGCACTGCTAGAAGTAGTGTGTGTGGACTACGCCTAATGTCAAAGCGAGCAAGAGGGAAAAAAAAATAGTTTTCCTGACCAATACGACTTCGCGGTTGGCCAGGGCCCTGTGAGGTGGGTCTTATATGTTGCATGTCCTTAAAGGGACGTAGCGATTAACTCCAGCTCTAGGTTTATTTCTAGGCAAGTTTACACTCAGTAGATTTTATTGTTTGTTTAATTTCGCTTCCTTTGAACTCAAGTGTAGTCTCAATCAATCAATCATGTGCCATGCCGGAAAGCGTGGGCGGTCATAACTCGCCATTTCACTCGATCACCAGTGTCGTGGATCAGCTCAGTGTTCCTGTCTCGTCCATGCCATGTGGCCAAGCCATCCAGGTATTTTCCTCTCGGTCTTCCTCTTGGTCTGTTCCCTTCGATCTTGCCAGTTGTCACTAAGTTCTCCAATCCATTTCTTCTCATAACATGTCCAAAAAATGTTGACTGTCTACGTCTAATTTCTCTAATCAGTTTACGATCTTCATTTGTCTCCTGTAGTACTTGGTCATTTGTTTTTCTGTCTGTCCATGGTATTCTTTGCATTTTCCTCAGAAACCACATTTCTGCAGCCATCAGATGTTTTTCAGCTTGACTGCTCATTGTCCAAGTTTCACATCCATACAAAAGAACAGGCTCTATGTATCCCCTCAACACTCTTTTTCTCGTTTCAATTGACATCATTTTATTGGTCAGAATGTTTTTCATCTTGCTAAAGGCTACTTTCGCCATGGCGATTCTTGTTCTAATCTCTTCAAGGCATCTCCCATCAGATGTTATGACTGTTCCAAGATAATTGTACCGATTCACTTGTTGAAGAATATTTCCATTTACTTGTATATTACATTGTGGCACTTCTTCCTTCCTAGTGACGACCATAACCTGAGTCTTTTTACAATTTAATTCTAACCCCAGTTGCTCACTGTGTACAACAACCGCATCTACTAATTGTTGCAGGTCCTGCGCATTGTCTGCAATTAATACTGTATCATCTGCATATCTAATGTTATTGATGTTTCGTCCTCCAATGCTGATTCCATTTATATCCTCTACATTTCTGAAAATATTTTCACTGTATAGGGAAAAAAGATCTGGAGACATCACACATCCCTGCCTAACACCTCTCTTAATTGGCTGATACTGTCCCACTTCATTATCAATCCTTATTGCAGCTTGTTGTTTCCAATATATGTTTTTTATAAGTCTAATGTCTTTCCCATCAATTTGTAGATCTGCAAGCATATCCACCATGTTGACATGTCTAACTCTATCAAAAGCCTTTGTATAGTCAATAAAGCAAAGATGTATATCCTTGTTTACTTCTATAGCACGTTCAATAACTGTTCGCAGCATATACACAGCATTTACTGTACCCTTTCCTTCTACAAACCCACATTGTTCTTCCCCTATTTCAGGTTGTATCTTCTTCCTCACTCTTTGCATGATAATTCTTAGCAAAATCTTTGTAATGTGACTCATTATACTAATTGTTCTATGTTGATCACATTCCAAGGTTCCTGATTTCTTTGGGATTGCAATAAATACAGAGTTACATAATTCAGGAGGTATATCTCCAGTATCATATAATGTGTTCATCAGTCTGGTGACTTGCTCTAGTCCAAATTCTTCTAAAGCTTTAATCATTTCTGTTGTGATGTTATCTGCACCGGGGGCCTTGCCAGCTTTCATATGCTTAAGAACATTTCGAACCTCCATCTCCAAAATTGGCGGTCCTTCATTATTAAATCTAATATCATACTGTTCGTCTCTGTTATCATCATAAAGGTGTTTCACATAATCTGTCCATACATGTAGAATCTGGTCTTTTTCTATTATGATTTTGCCATCTTTAGTTTTTAGACACCCTGTTGATGTACTTGTTCTTTTATTAGTAAGTTCCTGAATTCTTTTGTGCACTAATTTGGTATTTTGACTGTTGTGTTGGTTTTCAATTTCTAAGCACTTTTCCTCAAGCCATGATTCTTTTGCCTCCTTACATAATATTCTGACTTGTCTGTGAATTTCTTCATATTTGACAGAATTATTTTTGTTGAGTCTTCTTGTTTCCATGAGGTGTACAATTTCTTCAGTCATCCATTTCTTACGACCCACTTTCTTTAATTTTGGAATAGTTGTTTCTGCAGCCACATTGATTGAATTCTTCAACGTTTCCCATTGATCATCCACATCCTGGAATAATATCTCTAGATCAGACAATATTTCAAATCTGTTCTGTACTTCTATGTTGAATTTGTTTTGTATTTCCTTGTCATTACTCAATGTACACAAATCATATTTAGTGTTTCCTGTTATATACTTGACTTTCTTCAACTTTATCCTCAATGTTCCTGTGAGTAATCTGTGGTCACTATAACAATCAGCACTGGGAACTGTTTTTGCTACTGTTAGCGCGTTTCTAAATCTTCTGCTAATGAGAATGTAGTCAATCTGGTTTCTAATCCTGCTATCAGGACTCCTCCATGTCCATAATCTTCTAGGGTGTTGCTTAAACCAGGTGTTTCCTACAATCATTTCCTGTTCTTTTGCCCACTCCACGAGTCTGTATCCTCTTTCATTTCTCTCTCCTAAACCATAGTTTCCTACTGTGTATCTATCCCCTTGATTTCCTACTTTTGCATTGAAGTCCCCTATTATGATGTTTATTTCTGAATTTTTACATTTCTTTAAGGCAGACTCTATGTCATTATAAAATTCTTCTACACTATCTTCACTGGATTCTCCTGTTGGGGCATATACTTGAATAATATTTATGCTAAAAGGTCTGCCACTTAATTTAACTAGTAGAACTCTGTCCGACACGGCCCAATATCCTTGAACAGATTTTGATGTTTTCCGGTCCAAAATAATTGCCACTCCCCTATGACGATCTTCACCTCCAGAATAAATAATCTTGAAATCGTCATCTATCTTGATGCCTGATCCTGTCCATCTCGTTTCGCACATACCTAAAATATTAATTTTTTCCCTTTCAATTTCTTGTTTTATGTTCTCTAATTTTTCGTCGTCGTTTAACGTCCTAACGTTCCATGTTGCTAATTTTAACGTCTCTGTCCTTGCCTTGTGATGATCAGTCTTTAAGCGAATCATGATATACTACTTAGGCACTTTTAAAGAGGTAGTTTGCCGTTGATTTCCTCTATGGCAGTGACCGTACTGGTCGGAGACCGCAGCCATTGACTCAAGAAGAGCTCCTCTGCCTGCGGCCGTGAAGTCGAGACCATGACCAACAAATATCTGTCGGCTGCCTTCAAAATTCCATCCACCACCTGCCTTCCGTGGCAGGTCTACACACGTAATACTCCTGTTTTGGCGCTCGCTTGCTTTTAACCCAAGCATAGTCCGTACACACTACTTCTAGTAGTGCTGGACTGAATTTTGCCTGTGGATTAGTTTTCCCTATTAACGGTGTCCCTTGCCATCAGATGAACCCACTCCGACTTCAGAGGTACTTATACTTTACGTCCCCAAGTCAAGGACGATAGGTCTAACATTTTAGTACACTTGTCCGTTGTAGGAGTTGAACCCCTTACTTCGGTATCAGCACACCAAATATTTTAGAACACGCTTTCTTATCCATTCGGCCATGCTGACCTACACTACTTACAGTGCACTGCACTAATTTTTCCATATTTCCTAGCTTTCCCTAAAGTGTCCCTTTCCCGGCTTCTGACGGACTTGTAATTGACGTCCCTAAGTCAAGGACGAGATGTCAATATTTAGTCCAACTGACCTGTGTAGGGATTGAACCCGCTACCTAGGCATCAGCTCACAGGATGTTTAAGAACGAGTGCTCGTATCCATTCGGCCACGCTGACTTCAGCAGAATTAATAAATTCAGCAGTTTGAAACGGGAATGTACATAGAATATCTAAATAATACTAGTTGTATAGCCTGAGAAACGACTTGAGTGTACATAGAATATCTGAATAACACTAGGGGTAAAGTCTGAGAACCGACTTGAGTGTACGTATAATATCTAAATAATACCAGGGGGCCTGAGAAAGGACTTGAGTGTACTTAGAATATCTAAATAATACCAGGGGTATAGCCCGAGAACCGACTTGAGTGTACATAGAATATCTAAATAAGACCAGGGGTATAGCCCGAGAACCGATTTGAGTGTACATAGAATATCTAAATAATACCAGGGGTATAGCTCGAGAACCCACTTGAGTGTACACAGAATATCTAAATAATACCAGGGGTATAGCCCGAGAACCGACTTGAGTGTACATAGAATATCTAAATAATACCAGAGGTATAGCCCGAGAACCCACTTGAGTGTACATAGAATATCTAAATAAGGGGTATAGCCCGAGAACCGACTTGAGTGTACATAGAATATCCAAATAATACCAGGGGAATAGCCCGAGAACCGACTTGAGTGTACATAGAATATCTAAATAATACCAGCGGTATAGCCCGAGAACTCACTTGAGTGTACATAGAATATCTAAATAATACCAGGGATGTAGCCCGAAAACCGACTTGAGTGTACATAGAATATCTAAAAAATACCAGGGGTATAGCCCGAGAACCGACTTGAGTGTACATAGAATATCTAAATAATACCAGGGGTATAGCCCGAGAACCGACTTGAGTGTACATATAATATCTAAATAATACCAGGGGTATAGCCTGAGCACCAACTTGTGTGTACATAGAATATCTAAATAACACCAGGGGTATAGCCTGAGAACCAACTTGAGTGTACTGTCACACAGAACACCAAGCAACCGAGATAGCTACGGATAAATTATTGAATACAATTTGAGGCTCAGTACTCCAATTGTTGGTTGATTGGTTCGTTCACTAGCTGATTGGTTATTTTGTTGTTAGGTTTGTTGGTAGGTAGGCAGGTTGGTTAGTTGTTTGATTGGTTGTTTGATTGGAAGGTTGGTTAGTTGTTTGATTGGTTGTTTGATTGGTTGGCTTGTTGGTTGATTCGTTGGTCTGCTATTTGGTCAGTTAATTCGTTGGTTTATTGGTTCGTCGGTTGGTTGAATTGTTGCTTGGTCGTTTCATTAGTTGCCTGCTTGCTTTCCTGCTTGGTTGGTTAATTATCTGGAAGGCATTTACTTTAGTTTTTAATGCTGGTTGGTTATTTTGTTGTTAGGTTGGTAGGTAGGTAGGTTGGATGCTTGCTTGATTGGTTGATTGATTGTTTGATTGGTTGGCTTGTTGGTTGATTCGTTGGTCTGTTGTTTGGCCAATTAATTCGTTGGTTTATTGGTTGGTTGATTTTTTGTTTGGTGGTTTGATTAGTTGCCTGCTTGCTTCCTTGCTTGGTTGGTTAATTCTCTGGAAAGCATTTACTTTATTTTGTAATGCCGATGCACAAGCGCTTTTATACACTGAAATGTTGCTAAATGTTTGCTGATTCTAATGACTACTGTTTGCTGTCAATGCCGACTTCGCGGCGAAGAGCTTACGGATGCAGTTCGTAATCATGTATACCCTCTTCCGAAACACAACTGTGGGCGATTCGGTAGCAGATCGCCTTACGTTTTAAAAAAAAAATGAAATGGAAAGGGTGTCAGTCATTCAGAAAGCAATGGCAAACTACTGAACGTAAACTTGCCCAGGAATCACGAACATCGAAAAATGCTGAGGTTAACTGCTATGTCCTTTAAAGGATATGCAATAACTTTTGCTGTCAATATATGTTCTTTATTATTCGCAGATTTTTGCCGTCGCTGTTTAGTTGTTCTGGTGGTTTGATAATTTCCTCATGTTTCACATTGTTAAACGGAGTTTTGTCTACCCCCCACCCCATGCGTTGAGTGTGCATGTATGTGCGTGCGTGCACGTGTGTGTGTGTGTGTGTGTGTGTGTGTGTGTGTGTGTGTGTATCGCCAACATTTTAAGAACTCCTGATCTTTAATTTGTTACTGAATAATTTCAGAAGTGTAGTAAATGAATTTATTTATTATAATAATATGCAACAGATCCTATAACAATTAACATTAAAGGTAATATATGCGAAACAATTAACAACCACAGAAAAATGTGATGCTTTATTTGCGGCGTGGTATTTTGTGCGGAAGAGTAGAAAACGAATATGGCGGCTTTCTTGTCTGTGTAGTGATCGTTGGCAGTTCGATTCTGTATTTGTTGTCTTCAACAATTCTGGTAATAAATTAGGCTACTTAATCGTTTTCATTCATGTTTTAGTAATGTTTGTTTAAATTTGTTTGACTATTTATGTTGATAAGTAGCGAAAACCTGAAAATATTAATCTCTGCTTAACGGTGTAACTGTAACGAACGTTTGTTGGAGTCGTGTTCTGTAAAAAGTAAACTAAAACGTGTTTAAAATAAAATTATTATTTAGTTTTGTTTTTGGACATTCAAATTGTATTAAGACATTTGGTTGTTTGAATTGAAAGCAGTATTTTTCGTCTTTGTTTTTGCTTTAATTTCTCCTATAGTTCATTAACCCTTTACAGGGCAGACGCTTGTCCGTTTTCTAGCCCTGAACGGGCAAGATTTTTTCAGGTTCGGTAAAATTTCGGGTCGCGTTAGTAAAAACATCACAAATAAGGTGTTAGTCAACCGATTTTAGTTAAATAAACAACAAAATGAAGGGAAAAGCATGCAGAATATGTTACTCACGTGATTGTTGTCGGTAATCCATATATGAACACAAATATTTACGAAATACGGCATGTTGCTTGTGATTTTCCGTCATCTATACGGCAATTTACAAACACATTTTCAGAATCATAATCACTTTATTTAAAGTCTGACTCAGACTGCTAATGCAAAGTAACACTTTGCACTGATATCTAGCTCCGATTAATAGTCAACTTCGTGCCCTTTAATGTCATTTAAATTGAACCTAGCGAAATCTCGGCTATCACTTGAAGAATCGCCGACATCCGTTTTGAAAAACAGCGTAAAAATCCCGAAAACTATCAAAAATTGTCCGTAAAAGTCCGTTCAAATTCATACTATCGCGTTTACAAATGGCGGCCACGTTGTCAAGCTGTCAGCGAAAGCGAAAGTAGCGGTCGGAAGTGTCGGAAAGCCGAGAGATCGCGATTTTACAATGCATAATAGTATCGGCCGGAATCGGCCGCTACGATCATTTTATGACATCGGCCGGAATTGGCCGCTATGACCTGTAAAGGATTAAGGTGTAAGTATTTTGAACTACCGGATGTGTATTATTTATTTATGTAAATTGTAAGGGAGGCGTTATTCACAGTGTACTACGAATAATACTGAGCGTTGCGGTTATTCCCAGTGCGACCAATCGACAATTTCCCTGCGATAAATAAAATGGGCACTTTTCCAAATGACGATCCCAAATTTATTGTAAAAAGTATCCCCTACAGGGCCTAATTAGGTGATTATTCTAGTTGCTTTATGCTGATTCAGGGGCGATATTTTATTTGGCAAATAAATTCACGTTAAATAAAGACATCTGTTAGATCCGTTGATTCTGACACTCAATCACTCCATCGCTGCCTGAGGGATCCCCCCCCCCCCCCCCCCCCCCCCCCCCCCCCCCCCCCCCCCCCCCCCGGCAGCTTCTGCAGATCCATAGAGCACACTTTATTCACAAGCATCAAGTTTCTCAGTTCTATATTTTAGTTTGTAATGTTGAATATTTTTTATTATATCACCTAATTAATTTCTGAAAAATTAAAACAAAAAAATTGCCTCCCCGGCGGGGAATTGAACCCCGGTTTCCTGCATGACAGGCGGAGATACTTACCACAACACTACCGAGTATATGATAATAGTTCCACAGAATTTAATAATGTAGTCAAACTTACGTCACGTGACCAGCCTCAACTGTGAATAATCACTGTGTTTAAGTCTACAATTTAATTGGTTTCGGATTAACTACGTTGCGGCCGCCTCCTATCATCTATGTACAGCTAGTGACCAGTGTAGTTCTTCTTCTTTTGTTCTCTTGAAATATGTCTATAATTGCAATGTTGTCTCTTGTATGAATCTAACAGTCTTTTTTAGTTCACTCAGCGGTCCATAGAGTTTATCTTCCACTGTTGTCTCTCTAGGCCAGAAGGTTCGTCTGGATATGTTGTAGTTTGGGCAGTCCTGGAGTATGTGCTCTGCTGTCTGCGATGCCAAACCACATGTGCACATGGCTGAGTCACCAATCTTGAATTTTGTATACATGTGGTTGCGTAATCTATTGTGTCCTGTTCTGAGGCGCAGAATAATGACCTGTTCTGGTCTGTCCATAACGTGGTAATCGTCTTGAGTAGGGTTTGGTGGCCTTCTGACTGATTTGATCATTCTTTTCTTTTGGTGGAATGTAATGGGCACATCAGGCTGTTCTTCATTTGCTCCTTTCTTAGCCAATCGATCAGCTCTGTCGTTTCCGGGTACTCCACAGTGGGATGGTATCCACTGTATGGTGACCTTATGCTGACTGCTAAGTTCAGAAAGTAGTGTCCTTAGAACTGGTAATTTCCCAGACAGGAGTGCCTCTATTACTGATTTTACATCTGTCAATATCACCACAGGTTGTCTACCATGGCTGGTATTTTGTAATTTCTCTATTGCTATCTTGATTGCCTCAATTTCAGCATCATAGTTATGACAGTACTTTCCTGTTGGAACTCAGGCAGTGTCCCTAGTATTATTTGGGTATTCTATATACACTCCCGCACCTCCATTTCGGACATTTTGCGCTGACCCATCTGTGTAGACTTGGATCCAGAGATCCTGTGGGTATTCATCATCAAGGAAGCTGAGAGTGGCTGTTCTGTGCTGTACACTGTTCTGTTCTTCCTTGTCAAATATTCCTCTCACTTTTGTCTGGATTTGTAGCGATAGTCTATGTTCATCTTTCCATGGAGTTCGCTCTGGAATAGTTGTCAGTGGGATACCAACTGTGGGAAAGTCGGTGGTTTCTCTGTAGAGTCGTTTGGCCTGGTGGATAAAACTACTACTTTTCAACCGCCCCATAGCTAAGTTTTCAAATCGGTTCTTCATAGGGGTGCCTGGCGAGCTGAGGAACTTGTCTGCTTGTATTAGTGTTTTTGTATCTTTGCGTTCTCTCAGTGCTTGTGTCCTCCCCACTTTATCCATTGCTAATATAGGGGTTGATCTCATCCCTCCTGTGATGACTCTAAGAGCTTGATTTTGCACCTTGTCCAGCTCTTGTAGTGTGGTTTTTGATGCTGAACAACACGCAGTTGATCCGTATTCCAGGTGTGGTCGTATGCTCTGTTGATAAACTTTGCTAAGTATTTTCCCACTGGTTCCCCATGTGGTTCCACTTAGCTTTCTCAGGATGGCTATTTTCCTGGCTTTTGCTACAGCTTTTTTGATGTGTTGTCAGTGTAGTGTTTGTTAAGTAGTTTCTCTATACTTATTAATCATTTAATATATTATTAATATTATTACTTTATGATAGTTAAATACCTAGGGACATTTATAACATCAGACGGGAGGTGCACAACAGAGATTAAGAACAGAATAGGGCAAGCAAAAGCTGCATCTTATGTAATAAGTCACTATCATTGAATATAAGAAAGTGAGTGCTGAAATGCTATACAAAACCTGTTTTGCTCTATGGCAATGAATCTTGGAATGTAAATGGACAAATTAGGAAGAACTTGGAAGGAACAGAGATGTGGCTCCTGAAGACGAATGTTGCGAATTCCATGGACTGTTGGAGTAACTAACAACGACTGCCTGAAAGAAGCTAATGAAACTAGAACATTATATACAACACTAAGAAAGACAAACAGCATTCTTTGGTCATGTGATGAGAAGAGAGGCATTGGAGAACATCATGATGACTGGAAAGATCGAGGGGAAGAGAGGCAGACAGACTCTGACCACGAGAAATGATGCTGGATGAATTGAGACAGTGGCAGGCAGGAATTTCAGCAGCAGAGTTGATCCAGAACACCAAAGGTTGAGATCTGTGTAGAGACATGAATGCCTACGCCAGCTGGCAGGGCACGTGATGATAATGGTGATGATAGTTTTGTTCAGTAATGATACATTTCTATTCTACCTTTCTTTGGACTTTGGCTTTCTATCTATCCCATCTATGTAGGCTGAAAACACAATTAGTCTAGTCTAGCCATCATACTTTTTAGACTTGTGTGCACTCGTGAATAGTTGGCCAGTCTTTCCCTTGCCATATGCAGCGATAATTATTTTAGTGTTTATAAAATTATTTGTAAAATTTAGTTTTTTTTGGCTCATTGATGAAGTTCATGAAGACTAGTCGAAACATCCTATATGTGTATTTTCCCCCTTTCATCGAGCTTCCTTGTCTCCTGGATATTTATAGTGTTTGTGGAATCAGCTATACATACAGTTAATGAGTTGTATACACACAGAGATTCTTGCTGGTGCCATGGAGTTGCTACTGTGGGTTGAAGATAGAAAGTGAAGCAGTAATGGAATCATTTCACAGTGTGATGATGATCCTTAAATTCAGCTAAATCTGAGATTTATGAAAACATTACTTGATGAGCTCAAGGTCAGATAATTAAGGTCAAGGTAAAACTAAATGACCCTTTTACACACCTTAAGGCACCCCCCCCCCCCCCCCCCCCCGCCCCCCCGGCATATCCATTAACAGGACATCGCTGTCAACACCAGCATTTTACCACTGGTGTTGATTTCTTGGCAAGATTACGCTCAGTAGTTTGCCATTGCTTTGCTGAACTGGCCGGCTCACTTTATCCCTTAAGTCACCAATGCGGTGAGAACCGCTTCGAATTCTCGTGCACTGCGTTACCCTACGTGGATAAACGGGATTATGGAGAAAGACGTTTAACTCCTAGGCCAGGGAGACTAAGGCACATTGGATACATGGTAATAGACCCATATTTTTGTAGACAAATTGTCACTCGCTGGGTGATGTTATCACAGTGGTAATACAGAATGAATGAATAAACTTTATTTTCAAAGGGTTCAGAATCATGCCCATCTAATATTCTGCCCTTCTTATCTCTCTCTCTCACCTTTCGAGCACACTATGTCATTCTGTATCACTTATAAGGTTAATCCAAGAAATCAACCACAATAATAAGAATATGTGCATTTTAAATGCATGAAAAATGCAACAATTACTCAACATGGCTCATTATTACTAATGGAATGTTTGACTCATTATAGCACCCTTTCTGTGCAAAGACGGTACTTGATTGATTGAAGTTCATTCAATCAATCAGAGTGAAATTAACTCATACCATTGTAAGTTTTGGGAAGAATAATTCCCTTTTATATATATTTTAAAAAAATTTGCCTAGTGAATTAGTTCAATGTTTGTTTTGTTACAGATAGTAAAGTTTCCAAAAGACAAAGTAAATCATGGATTTCCAGCACAGAGCTGGGGGGAAAACTGGCACAGGAGGTGTTGCCTCTGCGTCTGAGAGCAACAGGGACCGGAGAGAGCGTCTACGCCAGTTAGCCCTGGAAACCATTGACTTAAATAAGGTATGACTGCTTAATGGATAGGTTGATTTTATTTTCTATTTAAATTACTACTCCTATTCTTAAGAATTTGTTTTCCAATGGACTGGTTTTTTGAGATATCCAGTAAAAATGAATGTTCAACCCCAAAGGCAACAGCAAGCCATCCTTTTTAACCCCAAAACCTCCAGCATACAGCAGGTCTTTTGCAGAATGTCACTCTCATGGCCTGCCAAAAACTTTCTCATTTCCTTGCAGTTTCCCTGCGTCAAGCGTTTTTGTGTCCAAATTGTCTTCATTGTATTGTTTTCTTTCACCTGAAGAGCATGATCGGATGGCTGCGATCTGAGTGCTGGAAATCTCAAAGATATCAAAGCTGTTGAAGTGGGTGCAAACTGGCCTACTGATGTTGTCACTCATATCTTGGAGATGTTGACAGAATCTATATGCTAAACAAAAACCTGTCTTGCTACTATATTTCACAATGCAATGCACTACTTGCAAATGATGGCATAATTGATGTTTCGGCTTGTGCAGGAAAATCCCTCCTGGATGTTGAATCTGCATTTGGGAAATGGGCCACTGGGGTTTGTATCACATATAGGCAAGTCTTACAACGTGGTCTGAGGGAGACCCTCATGCCTATTAGGGTGATGAGGATCCTAGTACTCTGCTATGGACTGGTACATCTTAAAGGTTCTTGTGCTACCTGTATGCCAGTAAGGATGTCTCTGAGAATACTGTATTAGTGTTGGGGTCAGCATCAGTGATAGATAGGTGGCTGAAGATGCTTTCACCGGTGATGTTGTGAGGGTGATGGTTTACAGAAAGTACAGGTCTGAGGTGTTGTTGTGTGCAGGCCAAAACGTCTGCACTTGAGCTGAAAGTGGTGGAACACTGGTTTTAAGACATCTGAAGTGCCACTGTCAGAAGTCCAATATTTCATAGCTCTGTAGTGAAAATCGCCATCATCATTGTTGAAGATGCAGAAGTTGGAAGAAAGGAATGGCGTCTTTACAGGACATCCCATAAACACAGAAGGCAATACAAGGTAGGATACCTGGAAAATTGAAAAACACACATGGACAGTTCATGGTCACAGTCTCTAATAAATACCAGGTCCTGCAACAGGTAGTAGATTAAATGAGTACATAAAGCTGCTGACAGCAGGGTAAAAGCATTTGAAGTGAGTCATGTTTAGTAGTACTTGGCTAGAGGGAAAGAAACCGTAAAGCGTGATAATGCCGGAGACCCTAAAAAAAGAGGAAACAAGAAAGTCAAAGCCCAGGAAAAATACGCAGGAGCTAATATAGAAGTGAAGAAGCTGATAAAGGCCGTTACAAGACAATGTATAGATGACCTAGCAAGAGGGGCAGAAGAAGCACCATCGAAGGGAAACCCCAGGAATCTTTACAGGACCATACATTGAGAAAACCCACATTGAGAGTAGTATAACTAGTTAGGCTTTTGTCTGCAATCCACATCATCATCATCAAGAGCCATGTCAGCTGGCGTAGGCGTTCATGACGTTCCACAGATCTTGGCTTGGGTTTTTGGTTTTCTGGATCAACTCTTCTGATGATATTCCTCCATGCCACCATCTCAATCCATTCAGCATCATTTCTCTTGGTCTGCCCCTCCCTCTCTTTCGCTTGATCTTTCCAGTTGTCACAATGTTTTTCAATGCCTCTCTTCTCATCACAAGACCGAAGAAAGCTACTTTTCTCTTTCTTATTGTTGTATATAATGTTCTAGTTTCATTAGCCTTTTTCAGACAGTCGTTAGTTACTTTGGCAGTCCAAGGAATTCGCAACAATCGTCTTAGGAACTACATCTCTGTTGCTTCCAAGTTCTTCCTAATTTGTTAATTTACATTCCAAGATTCACTGCCATATAGCAATACAGGTTCTATATAGCACGTTAGAACTCTCTTTCTTACCGTCAATGATAATGACTTATTGCATAGGATACTCTTAATTTTTCTAAATACAGCCTTTGATTGCCCTATTCTGCTCTTAATCTCTGTTGTGCATCTTCCATCTGATGTTGTAAATGCCCCGATGTTTTTAAAACTATTCACTTGGTTAAGAAGTTTCCCTTCTATTTCTATTTCACATTTTGGTGTCACCGTTTTTATTGATATCATCATTGCTACTGTTTTCTTGATATTCAAGGAGAGTCCTTTCTTTGCACTCTCTATTACTACAATGTCCAATAATTGTTGTAGGTCTGTTGCATTATCTGCAACCAATACTGTGTCATCTGCACAGCGTGTATTGTTTATATTATAACCTCCAATTAGGGGAAAAGAAACAGCGGAACACCTAAACACACAAAGAGAAGAGAAGTAGAAACAGGAATTAATAATATGGGGGAGGATATTGGCAGAGTTGCATGGGATAGCTAATGATAGGAGGGCTTGGAGTGGGTTAATTGAAGGTCTCTGCCTCAATGGGAGATACAGGGTGAAAGAAGAAGAGGAATAATGGTGAATGTTACCATGTGGGTGTGAAACTTTCAGGACTTGCCATATGCTAGGTCATGACTGTAAGGGGTGAGATAAGAAGGTCCAGTCTTTTCCTCCTAATCTCAGAGCAAAGCTATGTACATAATTTTCACTCAGCATGTTAAAGTGACATCAGAATCTGGTATTGAAACCATAATATTAGCCACAAAAGTTGACCCATTTGGTTTGTCCAGCTAATGATGTTTCGGACAGATGCATTTATTTTTGTACTACACACGCATGCTGACATTTGGGACAGATACTTTCATTTGTGTGCTACACTCTGTCTGTCTGTCTGTCTGTCTGTCTGTCTGTCTGTCTGTCTGTCTGTCTGTCTGTCTGTCTGTCTGTCTGTCTGTCTGTCTGACATTTGGGATACATGTGTGTTATATACACACTCTCCCTCCCTCTATCACTTGGGATAGATTTCATTATTGTACCGCACACACATGCACAGAGAGAGAGAGAGAGAGAGAGAGAGAGAGAGAGAGAGAGAGAGAGAGAGAGAGAGAGAGAGAGAGAGAGAGAGAGAGAGAGAGAGAGAGAGATTTGAGGCATGCTTTCATTATATGCTATACACACATGAACACTGATATGCAAATGTTTCTTACTTTTTTTAAGGATCCTTATTTTATGAAAAATCATCTTGGATCATATGAATGCAAACTCTGCTTGACTCTTCATAACAATGAGGTACGTCTTTACTTTTGGCAATTCACGTTGTAAAATGAAATTTGTTTTGATGTGTGAAACTTCATAACCGTAAGGTATGTTCTTGTATTATATTATAAGTGTTCAGTTCCTAACATTGACATGTGTGTTTATGCTTTGACCCCTTTCTTAAAGAGGTAGATTTTGGTGTGTGAATCTTCATAACTATGAGGTGTGTTGTTTTGCCGAACTCTTCATTGTATAGAGGTATGTTGTGATGCCTAGCGCTTCATATCAAAGAGGTGTATTTTATGCACCACTTCATAGCAAGGATGTATGCTTTTATGCATACATCTTCTTAACAATGAGATGTGTTATGATATGTAAGGTGGTGAAGGGGATATGGGCTCAATTCTTAATCCTGTATACTGGGCTCGAAACACAGTTGAAGGCGATTTGGAAGCAGACCATTTTGCGCTGATTTTCATACAATGGTATGAGTGTCGGTTGTTCAGAAAGCGATTGCAAATTACTGAACATATACTTGCCAAGAGATCACAAACAGCCAAAAGTTGCCAGGATTGACTGCAACATGTTTTTTAATAGCAATATTCCTGTGAGGTAGATCTCTTGTCCAGGTCAGACTGATCTCCAAGGTATTAATGAAGCTGAATTGCTCAGAGGTAGCAATGTTTAGGATCTCAGAGTGGGAAAAGAGGGGAGGCGAGGCTTAGGGGTTATAGTGCCTGCCTTAGACTCAGCCAGCACTGGGTTAAAGAAGAAATTGTTGGGAAACTGGTGCTGATGTGTATGAAGCAGCTTCATAGACAAAATGGAGTCTCCTGGGTGTGTATGAAACATGGAGTAAATGGAGGCTCTCAGCTGTGCATGAAACATGGACAAAATGAAGGCTGTCAGGTGTGTATGAACATGGACAAAACAGAGACTCTCAGGTGTGTATGAAGCTGTATCATGGACAAAATGGAGGCTCTCACGTATGTATGAAACATGGACAAAATGGAGGATCCTAGGTGTGTATTAACCCTTTACAGGGCAGACGCTTGTCCATTTTGTAGCCCTGAACGGGCAAGATTTTTTCAGGTTTGGAAAAAGTTCGGGTCGCGTTAGTAAAAACATCACAAATAAGGTGTTAGTCAACCGATTTTAGTTAAATAAACAACACAATGAAGGGAAAAGCATGCAGAATATGTTACTCACGTGATTGTTGCCGGTAATCCATACATGAACACAAATATTTACGAAATACGGCATGTTTGTGATTTTCCGTCACCTATACGACGGCAATATACAAACACATTTTCAGAATCATAATCACTTTCTTTAAAGTCCGAATCACGACTGCTAATGCAAAGTAACGCTTTGCACTGATATCTAGCTTCGATTAATAGTCAACTTCGTGCCCTTTAATGTCATTTAAAATGAACCTAGCGAAATCTCGGCTATCACTTGAAGAATCGCCGAAATCCATTTTGAAAAACAGCGTAAAAATCCCGAAAACTATCAAAAATTGTCCTTAAAAGTCCGTTTAAATTGATGCTATCGCGTTTACAAATGGCGGCCACGTTGTCAAGCTGTAGGCGAAAGCGAAAGTAGCCGCCGGAAGTGTCGGAAAGCCGAGAGATCGCGATTTTACAATGCATAATAGTATCGGCCGGAATCGGCCGCTACGATCGTTTTCTCGCATCGGCCGGAATCAGACGATATGCCTTGTAAAGGGTTAAACATGGAAAAAACGGAGGCTCTCAGGTGTTTATGAAACATGGACAAAATGAAGGCTCACAGGTGTGTATGAAGCTGCATCATGGACAAAATAGAGGCTCTCAGGTGTGTATGAAACATGGACAAAATGGAGGCTCCTAGGTGTATATGGAACATCGACAAAGTGGAGGCTCTCAGGTGTGTATGAAACATGGACAAAATGGAGGCTCCTAGATGTGTATGAAACATGGAAAAAAACAGACTCTCAGGTGTGTATGAAACATGGATAAAATGAAGGTTCTCAGGTGTGTATGAAGCTGCATCATGGACAAAATAGAGGCTCTCAGGTGTGTATGAAACATGGACAAAATGGAGGCTCCTAGGTATTTATGAAAAATGGACAAAATGGAGGCTCCTAGGTAATTATGAAACATGGGCAAAATGGAGGGTCGTATATGTGTACAAAACATGGACTAAACAGAGGCTCATTGTCTAATCTAATTTCTGCACACGCAGGGAAAATTCATGCGGTTGTGTGAGGCAGATTCATGATGTTATATTCACCTTTTATAAAGGTGTCTGCCCTTGGCACGGCACTGCAAAATGTTGGAAAAATCACATTGAAACAGGACACAACAGTGTTCAAGGTGGACCAAGAAATGGCAAGTCGTCCTTTGAAGATGATGAAAATAAGTTGCATGAGCTAGGATCCTAGTCCTCTCATGTAGGTGCATAACCATCAAGGAAATCATGACTCAGTTTGGACTAAATCATAGGACCACAATGAAGATTTTTGCATGAACAGTTTCACATGTCCAGGGTGTTTACCAGGTGGATTACCCATCTTCAAATGCCGTTCCAAAAGGAGTATCAAGCTGAAGCAGCTGCATAGATGTTAGACATTTGCAGTGGTGACAAAATATTTTTTAATCTGTTTCTGTGAATGAATGTTGATTGCATTTCTATGAAGCCGAGACTAAAAACCATAGCACAAACTGCAAACATTCCTCTTCAACAATACCAAAGACTAACTAACTAATACCAAAGAAGGCAAAAACAGTACCCTCTGTGTGAAAGGTCATACTGACTGTCATTTGGGACCGTCATTAGATAATGCTCACCGACTACATTCCTCTTAGCTGCACTGTAAATTCAACATACTACCAAAGCCTTCTCTAAGAAGTTACAAGAAGAAATAAAGTTCAAAAACATGTGATGCTATCCAGAATGCTTTCGTTTGCTTCAGGACAATGCGGCGGCTTGTAGCATCATGCCCCACCCATCATACTCACCACACTAGACACCTAGGGAGTTCTTCCCAATTTCAGACATTAAAAAATCCACTTCATGGACTTCGTTTTTCAAGTGACCAGTACTTGATAACAGAACTGGAACGTGATTCTGGCCCCAGGATTGTACAATCAGGGCATCAGATGGGAGAAGTGCAGTGCCTTGAGAGAGTGAATGCAAAGAGGAGGACTAAAATTCACTTTAGTTTCAGTGTACATACCTTGACCCCTTCATACAAAGTGCAACTCTTTTTGATTGCTCCTCGTATACTGTATTCAACTATTGGTATCATGAACAGAACTATTACATCCTGTTATAGCTGTTTTATTTAATGACAGTTTGCCCTTTCAGAAGTGTGTTTTATTATATAAAACTGTTATGTTTACTTTGTACTTTTCAGGGCAGCTATTTGGCTCATACTCAAGGCAAGAAACATCAGAGCAACTTGTAAGTTGATTATCAAATATTTCATATGTGGTTTTATCTTAATCAACATCAGTCAACACATACGTGACACTGTTCTTGTGACCAAACACTTCAGACTTCTGCCGAATAATTTTTTTTTTTTTTTGCGTATCCTTTACAGGACATTACAGTCAGCACTAGCATGTTTCAGTTGCTGTTCTTGTCTTGGCAAGTTTACTTTCAGTAGTTTGCCATGATTTACTGGCTCACATACCTCTGTAAGTAACCAACGCGACACGATCTGCTGCCGAATCTCGCGCAGCTGTGTTTCCTACGAGAGTTATTTAGTTAGTTAGTCGCAGTTCCAACTTCACAGCAATGGGCCGTCCCCATTATGCTCCGTTCCTGTGCCAGTAAATATCACACAAAATGCTCCCCACTGCCCAATGTGAAAAGTGGAAAAGACAGGAGTCTCGACAAACAACAGCCCGCACAGATACACTGTGCATAATGCCGCCGCCAGAATGTCAACACAATAGTCCCCCATGAAACACCCAGTTCATCCCTGATGGAATAGGCAGTCATTCTCCCATCTCGATGTTTCCTAGATGTTCACCCACACAGTCCACGCATGAAATACAGTTCATCGTCGATGGCAGTGGCAGTCAACCAGAAGCCCAGCAGCCACGCATTTCTGCATAAGGCAAAAACCGGTCAACTCTGGCACATAGCCATCTGCCATCGCTGCAAACATGCAGTCACGTTCCAAAAAACCTCGGGCAGATTCTAAAGCATTTTACATGAAACTCACAGCTCACAGTGTCGCGCCACGCACTCACTCAGTAGCAGGGCGACGGAACCATCAAGCCTCCTTAGTCGCCTCTTACGACATCTACAGTGTTGCTATTCTTTGCTTCCCTCATGGGCCTCGGACACTCGTACGAGAGTGTACAGGACTATGAACAACGTTCTTAACCCCTACGCCAGGGCCGAATAAATTACTAATGTTAATTGGTGCTCTGGTGAGCAGTGGTAGTGCGCTGGCTAATGCACTTGCCCCAGTGTCCCCCATCAAGGTGGATTATACAAATGTCACCTGGACACCCAGGGCAACACAGCCTAAAATGAGTACCAGGAAATGTCCAGGGAAATAAAGGCTGCCAGGGTGATATTGACCACATCATTTATCTACTGCCAGTTGGTTTGTACAAATATGGGATTAACACCATATACCCAGTATGTCTCGAAGGCGTGTGAAAGATCCTTTACTTAATTGATCACTGCATTAACATCTTGTCTTGTTTCTGATGTATTGATGTTACCTTTATTCTGGACTGAACTAGGCAGGCTGAGAGAGGGATCATGCTGCATGGGCAGCACGTGGTCTCTAAAATTAAGTCCAGGCTTTGTGCTATGGAGAGGTAAAACTCCATCCATGGTCTTAACTCTTTATAGGGCAGACGCTTGTCAATTTTTTAGCCCTGAACAGGCAAGATTCTTTCAGGTTCGGTAAAATTTCGGGCTGCGCTAGTAAAAACATCACAAATAAGGTGTTAGTCAGCCGATTTTAGTTAAATAAACAACACAAATAAGGGAAAAGCATGCAGAATATGTTGCAGATTGTTGCCGGTTATCCATATATGAACACAAATATTTACGAAATACAGTTATTGTTTGTGATTTTCAGTCATTTATACGGCAATTTACAAACACATTTTCAGAATCATAATCACTTTCTTTAAAGTCCGACTCACGACTGCTAAATGCAAAGTAACGCTTTTCACTGATATCTAGCTCCAATTAGTAGTCAACTTCGTGCCCTTTAATGTCACTTAAATTGAACCTTGTGAAATCTCGGCTATCACTTGAAGAATCGCCGAAATCCATTTTGAAAAACTAAGCGTAAAAACCCCGAAAACTATTTTAAAAAAATGTCCGTTCAAATTCATAGTAGGCACTTGCAAATGGCGGCCACGTTGTCAAGCTATCTGCGAAAGCGAAAGTAGCCGTCGGAAGTATCGGAAAGCCGAGAGATCACGTTTTTACAATGCATAACAGTATCGGCCGCGTTCGGGCGGCCTGCCCCTTTAAGCGATCGGACGGAAATGAACGTTCCTCCCTGTAAAGGGTTAAGGCGATGTGCAGCAGAAAAAATAAAATTCTATATTTAATTTCTATGTTCTGACATGGTATAAGGTATGATACTGATCAATAAAATACTGTCAAATTAACTTTGCATGTAATGGTTGCCATGGAAACCAAGATAAAACAGCGGCCATATTGGATTTCTTACATCATATTTTAATTTACAGGCTCTATATTTGGTATATATGTACATAAATAGACTCTTTCTGACAAGCTTTTAATGATATCGCTTGGCACTTTTTTTTCTCATAATTAAAAAGAAATTTTCAGCATTTTCCTTGACAATTTTTGTGGTTTTTTGACTGCCGCACAAAATCTAAATCTTCATTTAAAAACAAATGCATTGTACATAATGTAAGTAATGCAGTGTAGCATAAGTGTGTACAATTTCATTATTATCTAACTAATAGTTGTTGAGAAAAATGTACTTAAGTACAAAAAAAAACTAGCAAAATGAGAAAACGGTAAAAAACAAATTATTTTCAGGTTTTTTATACTAATAAAATTATCTTAATGCTAAAGCAAGTTATTTTACACAGGAAAAACAGTTCCTAACAGTATGTGATAATTAGAACAATTCTGCTGCATATGCATTACCTTCCTCCAGGGCATGCAGCTCCCCTTGTCTCTTCAGTTTGGCCGGTCGTACACTGTCGCATCTCTTAGTTTGCTTGACCGTCAAGCTATTTCTAACTCTCTTCTGAGTTTCTCCTGACACACATCTACTAAATAGTTTAGTGTCAGACAGCCTGTCATAAATTAGCAAAAGATATTTCTCTAGCATGTCAGGGTTGAGTCAATATGAGTAACATCTTGTCAATTTGGTGTCTCAGTAAGTTGCTATTCGTAAATATAACAAAACGGCCATCTTGGAAAAAAATCAGATACTAACGTGATCAGTTTCAGCCAAAGAGAATCGTGAATTGCTACGGTCATGTGTAGTGTTCCATATATGGAAGTTTCTGGAAGTTTGTTGAGTTGAAAGAAACAGCTGTATATCGGAGCGTTCCCATTTATAGCATCCTAAGATGCCCGACAATGCAGGGGAGATATGACCATTAAAATGGTATACAGCAAATGTGGTTACCTCTCTGCGCAGATACCGTTACTGTGGTTTGAAACACATCAATTTCATAACAATTTTCAATAAGTAGACAATTTGACACCTAGGGTAGACAGGAACACAGCTGATTTACGACTCTGGTGATTGAGTGAGGTGGTGAAACATGACCGTCCACGCTTATCGGCACAGCACATGATGATGGTGATGCTCATATGGCATAACTGGGACAAGAACATAGGCCTCATCCAAGAATCTGGCGATCATTTCATGATTTGCTTGCACTAATTGGACCTGGGTTTCGTGGCTTAGAGGTTATGACTTTTCTCCGTAATCTCGTATACTCTCGTCAGTAACGTGATGGCGGTGAGAATCAGCAGTGGTTCGAATCGCATCGGTAACTTACGGGGTATGTGAGCCGGCTGCTCAGAAAGCAATGACAAATTACTGAGCGTAATCTTGCCAAGAGATCAACATACAGCTGAAAGATGCTGGTGTTGACAGCGATGTCCTGTAAAGGATATGCACACCAAAAAAAAATTGGACCTGGCACATGCTGATAACACAAAGCCTTAAAAATAACAATTTTTATAAAATAGTTAAAAAGAGTCTCCCTGGTCGAGGGGTTAGCAGCTTTCTCCGTAACCCCGAATACTCTCGTGGTTGACGTGAACGCACGAGAATTGGAAGCGGTTCGAGTCGGGCCAGTGACTTATGAAAGTATGGAGCCGGTCGCTCAGAAAGCAATGGCAAACTACTGAGCGTAACCTTGCTAAGAAATCAACAATCAGCTGAAAGATGCTGATGTTGACAGTGATGTCCTGTAAAGAATATGCAAAACAAACTAGTTAAAAAGATAGTTGCCTTTACAGGATGTCGCAGTCAATCGCAGCATTTTTTAGCTGTTTGTGATTTCTTGGCAAATTTACGTTCAGTAGTTTGCCATTGCTTTCTGAACGACCGGCACTCATACCATTGTATGAAAATCAGCGCAAAGTGGTCTGCTTCCAAATTGCCAGCATCTGTGTTTCGAATGCGGGATTGCGAATCACATTATTAACCCCTTCACCACAGCGCCAGCTAATAAAGAAGTGGAATCTTCTTATCCTCCTTCTCCTAACCTTAAAATATTTTCATCAATATTACTGTCAAACTGCCTGTCATCTACTACCTATAGTACCTTGCAGTGTAAGGGAGCGGGTAGGGGGGGGGTGTCTTGAGCCTGAAAAATTTAGGCCGCCTGGCTAGTGCAGTCACCGCAAATTGTGCAGGTTAGAATGTTCTTTTTGCCCCCGACAGACAAACATGGATAATGCAGCATTCTTAGCCACTTGACCAGCCGCTTCCCATATTAATATTACAAACAGCTGTAGAATAACTCTCCATCCAGTGTGTGAAACGGTTATCTCTGGTGTGATGTGTCAAGCTGCTAAGAACAGAAAAAAGATCTCCCTGTTAAATGTAAAGCTGCTATGTCTGGTGTTTATAGCAGGCAAATAACTCCCTGTGAAATGCAAGAAGCTGTTGTGTCTAGTATAATGAGAATCATAACTGCAGTAAATGAATTTCCTGTAAAATGTGTGAAGCTGTTACGTTATGTCTGGTATATCAATGCTGCTGCAGCAGTAAAAGCACTTACTGTAATGTGTATAAATCTGTTATATTGGGTAAATCTGTAAACTTATCCTTCAAATTTGCAGGGCTCGACGTGCTGCCAAAGAAGCTAAAGATGCCCCAGCCCAGCCTGCTCCGGAGAGGGCCAAAGTGGACATTAGACGTTTTGTGAAGATTGGGCGACCTGGTTACAAAGGTGGGATATTATTCACTGATGTTTCCTTCACTCTAGAATATGTAAAAATTACGTTGTTTAGTTTTGTGAAGCTTGGGTGACCTGATTAGAAAGGTGACATTTGTCACTGCTGTTTCCTTCACTCTAGAATATTTAGAAACGGCATTGTTCAAGATGACTTTCATTGCACATGAGTATCTTCATAAGTGCTCCAGTTTCTCCCCGTAGAATTCACCAGGAGAATCTCAGCGCAGTACACCGTAATCTCCTTAGCACCAGTAAAGGATTCAAATGCATGCACAACAGTGTTAAACATGCTGGGAATGTTCTTGCCGTGGAGGGGTTTTATCAATTTGAAATTTAGCCTGGCAGCATCCTGTTTGGCTTGTTATTGTAGGTCTCTAACTCCCAAGGGATCTTTAATGTATGCAGTGTCCACATAAATGGAAAGACATTGTGGAAGGCATGGTTTGTGGAAAAAGCGTTAGGAGGGTTTGGTCAGCACAGGATGAACATAGGACAAAGAAGGCACCATGGGCATAAACATGCATGAGACAGGGGTGCTGGCCAAGGTTTGAGAATCTTTTCTGAAGGCCATGATGTGGACAGCATTCTTGAGAGGACCTGCTCCATGATGATGATATAGTGTACTCACATTACTCTAAGAGTTTTGTCGCCTTTCTCTGAGAAGGATACATATCCAATACACTACCCCAGGATCAGGTAGGAGATTACTGTAGTTTTCTTATTAAAGAAAATATAGTCCATGTTGTGGAAACCAGATATGACTGAACAAGAGGCAGGTGTTACATCTGGGCCATTTTAGAACTATAAAAAAAATGATTAAAAAGATGGTTACGTAATGCAAAATTTAGCTAAGTAAACTGAAATACTTTGGCTATGTCAAACAACTCAGTAGCTGGGAAAGAATGACGGAATGCATGGTTACTGGAAGAAGAAGCAGGTCTAGTCTAGCATGTAGATGGACACAGGACATTGCAAAGACTTTGTGCATGAGGATGGGGTGCGGTAGGACAACTGACAAATGATGGGGACATTTATGGGCCAGCCGTGGTAGAGTGTTCTGGAAAGGACTGACTACATGATGATGAGCAAATGAACAAACAAACTTTATTTTCAAAGGATTAATAATTGGGCACGCAGGCCCATCTGACATTCTGCCCTTTTACCATTCTGCTCTCATACTTTATTTCATCTTTTATGAAGCTAATCTTAGACTATAACAACAATAGAACAATATGCATTAAAATGTATGGAAAATGTGCAATAATCAGTAACACATAACTCGCTAAAACTAATTTTTAACATGGCAATTATAAGTGTAACGTACCACAGTTAGGGTAATGTTTATTATTCTTGTTATCCTTTGAGATAATAATAATAATCTTTGGTGAACAAACGAATGAACGAACAAACTTTATTTTCAAAGGGTCACAAATTGGGTACAAGACCCGTCTTACATTCGGCCCTTCCAATCACTCATCTTTTGTATATCAATTAACTATTTTACATGTTACATTCATATAGAGAAAAACATTGGTGAAGGAAAGAGCTACTAATAAGATAGCTTCTTGCTGCTTTATTTAGAGTAATAAAGTAAACATATTGCCATGGGTTGTAAGACATTTATTAGGCATATACACAACTCTGAAAGCTTTATGGCCTCTGCTGGAGCATGCCCATTGGTAATGTGTATATGAAATGTAGTTAGGGGGTTTCCTCAGACGTAATGCATCGTCAGCCTCTGACTTATTTTCCCCTGACACTTTCATGTGAACAGAAGTCCACATTGTAATGGTATTACACTATTTATGCGTTGTGTCAGAAACTGACATCACAGCACTCAGGTCATTCCCATACGTGCTTCATACTCATCTTCAACAGCCAATGAAGAGTCCCAATACTAATGGAACAGTTGCAGTCTGATTATGTGTCTGACATTTCCTTGGAGTATTGATTGTTGCCCATGCCACTACATTCTCTGTAGGCATTGATGATATATCTGTTCACCTACGCTGAATGGTATACTGGAATGAACTCTCAACGCCTGTATTTGTATATCGTCACTGTTCCAACTGGACATGTCTAGCTCTGACGCCACCATGCTGTCGCGAACGAGAATCGCCGTTCCCAGATGTCGTCTGTTATAGAAACATTTGAAGCCGGCAATTCGGAGTAGCTGATCGCCCAGTCTCGTCTCCTGGAGTGCTACAATGTCGTTCCTGTAAACTAGGGTTTCTAAAATAGAGCCCCGTTGTTTTACACTGGCACAGTTCCAATATAGAATACGGATGTTCCTGAGTCCTAGACGGTGACACTTGAGTCTAAAACGTCTCAAGCCACCGCGCTTACCTGGCTTCTTTTTCCCTGCGCGGCTACCACGCCGCTTCGGTACAAACCGAACTCAATCGCATAAGTACTTGGTGTGATGAAGCTGGGGCAATGGTCAACCCAACAAAGGCATCAGTGACTTGGTTCTCGTTGAATAATCATATTGTCAACAATCCAACACCAACTGTAATGCTGTGTTCAGAGACGGTGGAAAGAACGCAGGCAATGAATTACCTGGGGATACGGTTTGATCGAAGCCTTGCTTATAATGTGCACATAGACCAGGTGATAACAAAGGCCAAGCGGGGTTTGGCAGCGATGCGGGTGATGGCGGCAGCAAACTGTGAGCAGCGCCATCTATGTCTTCTGTACGAGGGGCTGGTCATGTCTGTTTTGGAGTATGCAATGGCAATCCTGACTGTCAGCCATAAGCAGATAGAAAGGATGGAAAGGATACAGAATGAAGCTATGCGCATTATTCTTGGATGTACAAGAGATACAGCATGCAGGGCGATGCGCTACCTTCTTGATTTTCCAACCATTGAAGAGAGAATGCAAGTTTGCAGGGCACGTGCCTACCTCAGAATTAACGCAAACACACAGCATCCACTGCATAGTGAAATTAGGAAGGTGAAGGGCAGCAGGTTAAAAAGAGGACGGTCGTGGATGGGTCAAGCCGAGGACATTCTTCAACAGGTGTGTTCACTTGAGGACTTAGAACCTGGCGAGGAGTGGGTGCAAGTGCCAACAGACTTCTGCACATCCTTTTCAGTTTGCATCCAACTAGATAGAAAATGCAGACAAGAAAATCCGGCTGCTGTTGAGGCTGAAGTACAAGCGTTGATTTTCGAGAATTCGCTAGACAGTGACGCGGTCATCTACACAGATGGGTCGGTCGTCCGACATGTGAGAAGCTCATGGGCCTTTACAGCTCGGGCCGGAGGGAGAATTGTGAAGGAGGACTCTGGTGCTTTCACTGAAACCACAAGTAGCCTGACCATGGAAGTCATGGCAGTAAGTAAAGCAATAACATGGCTCGAGACACAGACATTCACTAGGGCTTGTTTCCTTAGCGACTCAATGAACATGATCAAGAGGATAGAGGAGGGGTCGATCCGAAGAGAATGGTTGCTGCCTCTGAAGCGGTCTCGGCTGGCAAAGATTAGTTTCATCTTCGTGCCAGGGCATGCGGGAGTACAAGGAAATGAGCGGGCTGACAAGCTCGCAGGTGAGGCTACTGTTGAGGGCGGACGCGCCATGGACCAGGCTGACATTCTGAATGCTCTACGAGAAGTGAGACTTTTGCAAGAACCAAGTGATGACTGTGAATCTACAACAATGGCCAGACTGCGAGAGCAGCAAATTAAAAGAGGGGTGGCCAAACAAGAACACTACGCAGGAAGCCAAAGAAGATTGATAAACCAACACAGAACTGGCGTCGTTAGCCGCTACACGCTGCGGGATTTGCTGAGGAGGGGATCCGAGCACTTATGGACTGAATGGTCCGATGTGCAACGAGGATGATCTGTCGACTAACTAACTAACTAACCTACACTGAACACATATGATCCCAAAGGTTCTGACCACAACTGCCTTATCATACGCCAAAACACCACCCAATGCTGTGGACCCAGCCAATCTGTCAACCTGCTCATTTCCCACCACACCAGCGTGTCCTGGGGAAAAGATCCAACAGATGATCCCTATCTTTGATATTTGAATTAAAGCGTGCCACTCTGCATGAAGCATGTCTTTCTTCACCTTTTCAGCACTATTTATGTTGTCACAGGTAACAACCAACAAACAGGTTCCTCCACATGAAGAACACAGTAATGGTGTTTGATCTTAATTTATATCTCTATTTCTTTCACAACGATTATTGCACTCGCATGCACTTTTCAATCGCACCTTGACTGACTCAAGAATATGTGTGACTTTCTTTCACGAAATATATTACAAATCATACACAGTGATTCTCTTACACAACTCAATTAAACTAACACAACAGTCAAAACATTGTTATCTTTGTGGCCATCATAAACTTATCTCAAGCCCTCAGGCTGAAAGTACCCTGTTCGGCATCCTGGGTGAAAATGCCCAAGCTTTGTCATTCACTAGTGACTTGACAACTTAATGTGACATTACATAACATGCATGTTTCTCAGCTGTCACCACCAACAGTCACACCACCTCAGTCTCTCACCTCAGAGCCTTGACAGATATGCAGCTAATATCTTTAGGGTATGCAATGATAGGTTATCATATAATCTAGTTTGAACCTGAACTGCTGATAGGCAAGAAGCACAAATGTCATTATGACAGAATACAAGAAAACCTGAAAGTACTCTGCATGCCAGGGTCAGAAAGTAGTTCCAAAGCAGGTACTACCATAGGGATGTGACGTTTTAGGCCTTCCCATATCCTAGACCTCAACTTATGAGGTGAGGTAATCAGGTCTCTTCCTTGTCAGCTTTCATTGCCAGACAACCCCTAGAATATTGTCTGGTATCCTTTTTTATGTGACTGGGTCCACCCCAGAGTTGTACTGAACTGAAAGATAATGAAACCTCTGCTGTGGGTGAACTGACCGCTGGCCTAGCATGTACTAGAGAGAATGTAGCATCAAGGAGTGTCTGGTCAACAGTCGTCACTCAGAGGTAAAGTAAGACTTACATATAATCAAATTGCAACGGCCACCATTAGTATTGGAACTCTACGCTGGCTGTTGAAGATGAGGACTGAGCGCTGATGGGAATGCCCCAAGTGCAGTGATGTCAGTTCTTGACTCAACTCAACTCCTAGCATGTAAGCACACTAACCACAAAGCGACTATAGCTCCCACAAGGGTTAATGTTAGTTGTGTGTCATTTACAGGACATCGCAGTGAATCTCAGTCTTTATTAGCTGTTTTTTATTTACTAGGAAATTTAATGTTAAGTAGTTTGCCACTACTTTCTGAAATACCAGCACTCACATTATCAAAATCAGTGCAAAGTAATCCGCTCCCAAATTACTGCAACTGATTAGAACCATTGACCCCTTTGACCATATTATAACCCATAAGCCGCAGGCGCTTTTCCCTCATGAGTAGAAGTGTTGCTGTTCCCTCATGAGTAGAAGAGTACTCCCTCATGAGTAGAATACTCCCACATGAATAGAAGACTCCTCCCTCATGAGTAGAAGAGTCGCTGTTCCCTCATGAGTAGAAGAGTACTCCCTCATGAGTAGAAGAGTACTCCCACATGAATAGAAGACTCCTCTCTCATGAGTAGAAGAATACTCCCTCATGAGTAGAAGAGTACTCCCACATGAATAGAAGAGTACTCCCTCATGAGTAGAAGAGTACTCCCACATGAATAGAAGAGTACTCCCTCATGAATAGAAGAGTACTCCCTCATGAGTAGAAGAGTACTCCCTCATGAGTAGAAGAGTACTCCCACATGAATAGAAGAATACTCCCTCATGAGTAGAAGAGTTGCTGTTCCCTCATGAGTAGAAGAGTACTCCCTCATGAGTAGAAGAGTACTCCCTCATGAGTAGAAGAGTCGCTGTTCCCTCATGAGTAGAAGAGTACTCCCTCATGAGTAGAAGAGTACTCCCTCATGAGTAGAAGAGTACTCCCTCATGAGTAGAAGAGTACTCCCTCATGAGTAGAAGAGTACTCCCACATGAATAGAAGAATACTCCCTCATGAGTAGAAGAGTTGCTGTTCCCTCATGAGTATAAGAGTACTCCCTCATGAGTAGAAGAGTAAAATCTATGAATGAATGAAAGAACTAAATTAACTGGTACTGTTTTGATTGTGTGTAATATATTGTTTTGTTAATTTCAACAGTGACCAAACAAAGAGATCCTGAAGCTGGCCAGCAGTCCTTGTTGTTTCAGGTATGTCATCAGTCTCCACACCAAGCTGGGTGTGACAATGCCTTTTATCTTAGTAGCTACCCACATAATCATACCTACATTTTACAATAAGTAAATCATTAAAACATGGGAAGCAGAATTGGTCAGCCTTATGAGACGGCAATCACATGTGACAGAATAGGTGTTTGCAGAATTTTTGCTACAGTGTTCATCTCACATATCATGCACATAAATTAATAATTATAAGTTCATCAGTTGTATAGAGCCTCCATATCTGTACGGCAGTAAATCATGGAATGTGAATGAACACGTTAGGAAGAGCTTAGAAGCAATTTAGACATTCCTGAGATGAATGTTGTGAATATCTTGGACTGCAAAAGTAACTAATGATTGCCTGAAAGAGGCTAGTGAATGTAGAACAATTATTTACAACTATAAGAAAGAGGCAAACAGCATTCTTTGGTCATGTGATGGGAAGAAAGGCGTGGAAAACACTGAAGTCTAGAAAGATCAGTGGGAAAAGAGGCAGATCAAGATACATAATGCTGGGTGGACTGAGATGGTGACATGGAGGAATATCATCAGCAGAGTTGATCCAGAGCACTGAGGACCGAGATCTGTGGAGAGACTTGAACGCCTACATTAGTTGTAATAAAATTCATTGTAAAAACAGTTTTAATTTATTAAAATGCTTTACTTTCATCCCGATATCACATTTAGTATATTTTACAAATATGTAAAAGTATTGGGAAATAGTAATGGAAATGAACAGAATCGAATACTCAACATTACTGCCACATTAAACAAGGATGTAATCTAATATATATTAGTCTAATATACATTAATGGGCAAATCAACTAAGCGTGAATGACTTTGACTTCTTTGTTGCAGATTGACTACCCTGAGATTGTAGAAGTAATTCAGCCACGCTACCGTTTCATGGCTGCTTATGAGCAGAGGATCGAACCTCCAGACAGAAAGTGGCAGTATTTGCTGTTTGCTGCTGAACCATATGAGACAATAGCATTTAAGGTAAGCGCTGTTTGATATATATATAAATGTGTGTACACACATTCATTCATTCATTCATTCAGTAGCATGTCCTTTGCAGAACATTGCTCCCATAACAACCTTCTCTTCCCCCCCCCCCCCCCCACACACACACACACACACACACACACCACCACCACCAGGAAGCATGCCTTCCACTACTATTCTTTCCAAACCATTGTGATGTTTAATGTGGTCATAGTATTTCAGTTGCCGTGATTATGAGCCAGCTTTCTTTGTTCACACCTTGTGGAATGTCAGTAATTTTCTTCTTCATGGTCCATGTTATTTTGAAAACTCTTCTATATCATTTAAACTCAAAAGCTCTGATTCTTTGGTGAATCTGTGTACATCAATACTTGCCTGAACTCTCTGTCTCAGGCAGTGAATATAAGGTTGTTAATACCCTCATATAGTTTGTCCCAGTACAACATTAAGTGTGGAAGCTTCAAATACGTTCTATTCTTCATGTAATCGCATAGAGATGATATAGATATAGGCACAACGCTGACTGCTTATGGGCCATAGAAGAAGAGAAGAATACAAAGAGGACAAAGAGAACCTCATCTTATCTCCACGGTTAAGAAGAAAAGAAAAGGTTTAAGACAGAAGAACTTCAGGACATTAGCGGGGAACTATACCTTAATGCATATTCCAGACTATGAATCACTGAGGTGGGCTGGACCAGCATTAATAAATAGAACAAACAATGACTAACATAATTTGAACAACAAAGACTTAATAAACAAGATAAGAATAACATTCATGGGTCTTTATTTTGTTCAATCCTGTAGCACATATCCTAAACTGTGCGGATGCAAAAGTATAATTTCTTATGAGCAAGACAATCAACACTCCACATCACTTGCAACCTTATAGGCAGTATGCTGCATATACCTAGACCTCTGCCAGTTGTGGTTGAGCCAACAGGGTACTCTTAACTCCCTGCTACGATACCTATACAGCCAACTGACCAGGACTGGACAACAGAGAGACCATCACTTGGGAAATAAAAAGGAGCACAACTCTAATCTGAGGATGCACCTTACAGTGCGAAGACAGGACTCACTATCCTGAGACATACAACACAACACTATAGATCCCTGTAGTTCACAGTAGATTGAGCTCCAGATATATCAAACCCCTGTGCCTCAGCCGAATCCAGTATTGTGTCTAATGCCACCAGAGAAAGTCACGTCCCCAAATTGACTGGGACAATACTATAACAGGACCACAACTTCTAAAATAGAAGTATAAACATGAGTGTGAAAAGCTCAAACCAGAAACTACAACTTTAACCATACAGTAACAAACTAAGGTATGGAAAGCTCAACTATTGGGTCAGTTGGGGGGAGGAGGGAAAATGGGAGGTGAGGAAAATTGGGGTAAGAAACAACCCAGGAATGCTCCCTCCTTATAACTATGATTGAGGAGTCACATCCTGCAACAAAAGTAAACAGCATTAAAATACTTAACTTTATAAAACAAATGCATATGAATTAATAATGTACATATACATTCTCCTGCTGTTCATTCAGACACTGCCTGCCACATTATTCACACTGGCCAGGTTAAGCCCTGCTCCAGCCACATACATTGAGGACAGCTGGACATCATATCTCAGCATTAATTAGATTCACGGATCTCAAACAACACATCTCTGTAATGACAACCATCAAGTGACAAGACAACATCATGATGCATGTGACAGGCAGGACACAACAGCCAAAAGCCAACACATAACACCACCAGTCACAAACTGTATACACTGCCCCACAGGACAACATTGTTTGAACCTGCACACATAATACATAAGTAGCTCCTTATTGACAACAACAAAAACAACCAGTGCCACATCTGCACCGACTGTAAATTAGACGCATGTTATTTATGCATTCCCCCATGGAACCACCAACACCATATAATTTCTCATGATGGCCAAACCCAGCATTCAATATATCAGGGAATACTCATGCGGCCTTATGATGGGGATACCTCACTGGCTACCAATTGTTAAACTACATGACCACATATCTGCCCACATTTAGGGGCTATTTACACACCCTATTAGCCTCTCGTTACAGCTTAAAAACATACAAGCTTTGTTTATATTTTCTTTTTTGTTGTCTGCTAATGCTGGCAGTAAAACACCAACAGGTGAACTATTAATAGAAATGACTTGTTCGCTGGCTCCGTTTTGACGAGGGAGGCTTTATTTCTATCCTACACAGAGCTTTAACATTATTCTAACACTTATCCCTTAATTTCAGCAACTATTCTAAATATTCGTTAAAGAATTATAGGCAGATATAATCATAATCAACCTATCATCAGTTCGTACCTCAAAAATCATACAATGATATTCCTGCAGAAATGCTTTCTCGCCAGGCATATTTTGAACAATAAATTGACTGCTTCTCTTCTTCCCAGGTTTATAGATCTGGATTATTGATATCTGTGCCATGGCCTGGTTCCACTTGCCGCCTTTTTACATGTTGTTGAATGGAGAATCTGTGAGATGGCAGTTCCATTCCTCTCCTGATTTTGGGGTCACTGCGGCCGTCGGCTGCTGAACTGAATCGCTGGGGCAAAGTGCGCGACAATTTTGGCCAGGGAAATTTGCCCCAGCTAGATCAGCACCATCGTGCTGTGGCATGGCAATCTACTCTACTCCTCCCATTCAAGAAATGGCTGTTTCCTTGTCATGTGGAGCTGTGTCAGGCTGCCACATTCATATGTTGCTACTTTTGCAGCAGGTGTCCAATTTTATCAGTATTACAGCTGCTAACATAACTAGTTTGTACTCATCATCATCATCATGTGCTATGCTCAGCTCATAAGCTTGGCGCCATCTCAGACGATCACCAGAGTTGGGTCCGTCTGTTTTAGTAGTATAGATTAGACCATGGGCCAACAATCAAACAGGATTATTCTTCCCTTCCTCCCTCCCTTCCCTTCATGTTGTAGCATCTTTGTCTTCTATACACTATCTGGAGAGATGTACCTGCTTGAGTAGTGGCTCCCTAGTGCTAATTCCCTGTTGTCAGTCTGAACTCTTGTCTACCAGCTTCAAGACATGTTTACTGCTGCTTGCAATCATCCCACAATTTTGTCGCTGTGTGCCTACCCGACCACGTTAAAAGACACAATACTCTTATAAAAACCATACTGGAGGGCAAGGTTGAGGGTAAGCGAGCAAGAGGTAGACAACGATACGTGTGGGAAAACATCAAGCGACAGAGGAACATCAATCTGACCAAATGTACAGTCAGGGATAGAGAGAGACAGTGTTGGATATCCATTGCAGCCAACCTTCATTGTGGAGATGGCACCTGATTGATTGATTAATTGTCTACCTGACAGCCACCCTGTACATGTGAAGACAAACATTATGCACCCACAGCATCATGATCTGATTCCTTCTCACGACAACATCAGACTTGGCCATGATAAATCCAGCAAGCTTGCCCTGGTAATTTGACCTCTGTCACGACTGCAATATGGATGGTTCTGTCTACCACAGCGAAGCCCTGACCACCATGTTGCTTTCTTCACACCCAGCTGGTAGCTGCAGGAACTGCATATCTGTGTGGGCCTCGTAAATGGCAGCTCTTCCTCTGTTATTGTCATTGTGTTTATGGACTGGGTCCTTCTCTCTCTCTGACTCTGCTTGTTGTTCTCTCTTTCTCTCTCTCTCTCTGTATCTCTCTTTCCCTCTGTCTCTGTCCATCGCTCTGTCTCTGTCGCTCTCTCTCTGTGTCTGTGTCACTTTCTCTTTCTGTCTCTGTCTCTCTGTCTCTTTCTTTGTGTCTCTCTGTCTCTATTTCTCTCTCTCTCTCTGTCGCTATTTCTCTCTCTCTGTCTCTATTTTTTCTCTCTCTGTGTCTCTGTCTGTCTCTCTTTCTCTCTGTCACTCTCTCATTCTTAACCCTTTGAAAATAAAGTTTGTTTGTTTGCTCATTCATTTTCTCTCTGTATGTCTCTATTTTGCTCTCTCTGTCTCTCTTTCTCACTTTGCCTCTCTTTCTCTCTGTCGCTATTATTTTCTCTTTCCCCAACCATTAGCATGTGTGCGCGTGCACACACATATGTGCACGCACCCCCCCCCCCCACCACCAAGAATCCTCCATCCCCCTCTTCTCTCCTCACTGCCCCCCCCCCCCCCCATTTTGCAGCAGAAGCAACTGTCACACGGTGTCTTGCTCTAATGTCAGTGACTGCTGTCACAGCTTACCTGTAGTGGTTGAACTTGAGGCATTATTTCTCTATCTTGACATCCACTGCATTGTTTGGTATCCTCCACTCTGCAGTATCCACAGCTAAGTTACAGCATTCCTACCGGACAGGATGGGACAATTATTTAATTCCAGAGAAGCAGTTGAGAATTGTTCCCTACTCGAATGGTTCTGTTTCACTAGGCAGCATTTCAACCTAATCAGATATGTCACAAATGTTATAATCTGTAAAAGGCCCATAATTTTCTTCTTTAACAGGTTGTTATTTAAATGAGTTTTCAGTACCGCTTGACACGTGATTGATAAATGCTTTTCACCTGGTGGTCATGTGTTTCAGGTGCCAAGTCGAGAAGTTGATAAAGATCCACGAAAACTGTGGACGCACTGGAACAAAGAAACAAAGCAGGTACATTTTGTGTTGAATGTTTTCTATGTGAGGCACCTTACAATGCCTTCTTCATTGGTGAATCTGTATATTGCATACTTTCTGAACTATCTGTCTCTAGCAGTTTACTAGAATAATGCATGCCTAGGACAGGATGAGGTTAAGTAACAACTGTCAAGGACAGAAGCTGGTTAAATAACTCTTGAGGACAGAAATAGGTTAAGTTTAGTAACTGCTGTCTGGTTCATGGGGAGGGTAAGTAATAACTGTCTGGGACATATGGGGAGAGCAAGTAATAACTGTCTGGGACATGGGGAGGGTAAGTAATAACTGTCTGGGACATGGGGAGGGTAAGTAATAACTGTCTAGGTCATGGTGTGTAGGGGGAGGGTAAGTAATAACTGTCTAGGTCATGGTGTGTGGAGGGAAGGTAAGTAATAACTGTCTGGGACAAGGTGTGTGGGGAGGGGGGGGGGGGTAACAACTGTCTGGGACAGAAGGAGGTTAAATAACAACTGTCTGGGATATGAGAAGGATAATTAAGAATTGTCTGGGACAGGAGTTTTTGTGATGGATGTCCGGGACAGGAAGTTATGCAACAAATGTCTGGGACAGGAGGTTATGTGACAAATGTCTGGGACAGGAGGTTATGCGACAAATGTCTGGGACAGGAGGTTATGCAACAAATGTCTGGGATAGGAGGTTATCTAACAAATGCCTGGGACAGGAGGTTATGTGACAAATGTCCGGGACAGGAGGTTATGCAACAAATGTCTGGGACAGGAGGTTATCTAACAAATGTCTGGGACAGGAGGTTATGCGACAAATGTCTGGGACAGGAGGTTATCTAACAAATGTCTGGGACAGGAGGTTATGCAACAAATGTCTGGGACAGGAGGTTATGTGACAAATGTCCGGGACAGGAGGTTATGTAACAAATGTCTGGGACAGGAAGTTATGTAACAAATGTCTGGGAAGAGGTTATGCAACAAATGTCTGGGACAGGAGGTTAACAAGGCCAACTTGTTTGCACACTTCAAGGGCAATGGAGAGTCCCATTAAATCGTATTTAAAATTTGTATAGTAAACATTCAGCACGCAAGGCTTGCACTCAGAGACCTCACATGCCTCACATCCCTTGCATCTCCTCATGCTTCCTCACGGAAGACCCCTAAGCCACTCATACACCCCTACCCACACATTCCACATCCACGCACACATCTCCCACCCACACACCCCCACATACTTCCCCCAACCACCACACATCCCCTACTCACCCACACATATACCCCACCCATACACACATTCCCCGCACCCATCACACACATCCCCACACCACATACTATCCTCCACCCACACACATGTCCTCACCCATATCACCACAAACATACCTTCCACCCACACATCATGCACACATCCCCCACCAACACACCGCACACATATCTTAAACCCACACACCATACACTTCTCCCCACCCGCCCTTGCATCTCCAATCCACCCAACACACTCCCCCACCCACACAACCCCACCACCCACACATACTTCCTCAAACCATCCACACATCTCCACCCATATAAACACACATCCCCCGCATCCGTCCCATACACACATCCCCCACACCCATTCCCACACCCCTACTTTCACCCCCACACATCCATTCACACATCCCACCAACACCCACAAATATCACTACCCACCAAAACCCACACACCCCAACCCCTCCAAACGCATACCCCCACCCACACATATCCCCACCCCACACTCACACACATCCTCCACACACACTCACACCTCCTCACATCTAGACACATACAAAATGTCTCACGTTAGCATTGAAACTAGTATGAACAAACTCCCACACTTTACTCATACACATACACTGACACTTGTCATGAGCAGTCTCATAAAAATGTTAAACATGGAGAAAAATGTGTACATAAAAAGTATGTGACGTAAAAATAGTGATGCACGCACACACACACACACACACACGCGCGCTCACTCATTCACTCTCACACTCACTCATTCACTCTCCCGCTCACTCATTCACTCTCACACTCGCTCATTCACTCTCACACTCATTCATTTACTCTCCCGCTCACTCATTCTGTCTCTCATTCACACTCACTGAGAGAGAGAGAGAGAGACTGAGCCAGATGGGGTAAAACCCATGCAGTGAAGTCGATGTTTCATCCTCTCGGCACATAGCTTGCCATTCTCCAGAGAGAGAGAGACCAAGCCAGATGGGGTAAAACCCATGCAGTGAAGTCGATCCTCTTACCCTGTTACATCAACAAGTGTCTATTTATTTTATATTGTTTTCTTGTTTTTGTTTGTTTTCAATTTAAATAAACCAGAGGGTTAGATCATGAATAAGCCACAATGCAAAATTATCGTTTTTTTCTTCTTTTTTTGGGCGCTCGCTGGCTTTTAACTCAAGCATAGTCCATACATGTGCTACTACTTCTTAGTGCACTGAACTGATTGTGGCATGTGGATTAGCTTTCCCTTTTATTAGTGTCCTTCACCATCAGGCTACTCACTACAATGACGAGAAGTCAACATTTGTATGGTTAAGAATGTGCATTCTTATCCATTCGGCCATGCTGACCTCCGACTGTCATTGTTGTGAATAATCTTTCTAACACTGGGTTTTGGTCATAAGAATACTCACACCCATCATTTTGATCGGAACAAAAACAACGATGATGATACATATAAGAAATAAATAGTTTGAACATCTTTTTTTTTTTAAATTTTGCATATCCTTTACAGGTCATTGCAGTCAACACCAGCATTTTTCTGCTGCCGTTCATGTCTTGGCAAGTTTTACGTTCGGGAGTTTGCCAATGCTTTCTTAACGATCGGCTCACATACCTCCGCAAGTAACCAGTGCGGCGCGATCCACTGCCGAATCTCGCACAGCTGTGTTTCGTACAAGAGTGTATGAGATTACGAACAATGTCCTTAACCCGTACACCAGGGAGACCAGCTTGAACATCTTAGTGATGGTAAATACTGTCTGGTGAATAATGATAAAACAGTGGTCATTTTGAAGACTAGTACTGAGCATATACATGTCAGATCACTCTTACACTACTCAGACAAAAGCGGGTTATTTGCCCTTGCACAAGTTGTACACTGTCCTCATGCTAGCAGCTTGGCTGGAGTATTCTCTTGGCAGATGCTGTCATGTGGGATAGTCACATTTGTTCACTGCATGGATGATATCCTCATTATAAGCTTGTTTATATATATATATATATATATATATATATATATATATATATATATATATATATATATATATATATATATATATATATACATACACACACTCACACACACACCACATATGTACATACACAATACATATATACACATATATACATACATAGCCCGACTTTGTGAAGACACATGAAGGGTGTAGCATAGGTGGGAGCGCAAGCGCAATTGAAATACCACTACTTTTATCGTTTCTTTACTTATTCAGTCAGTCATCATGGAAGAATGGGAGACATTGCTCGCAATAGACAAGTAATGTCTCCTACGGTAGCTCTGGTGGGCCTATTCCCGCTGGTCGCGGGGTCCGCTAAGTCAGGTGGAAAGTTTGACGATAGTGCACGCATTACAAGGTCTGGACACTTGTGTTTGACAGATGTGCGCGCCCCTACGGTCTGGGCATGTACGAGGCCCTCACTTGTGGGACTTGGCTGAACGCCTCTAAGCCGGGTCCCTTGGGTGTCAGGGTCTGGCCATCTCGCCATCTGCTCGTGGTGGCGAGGTCCTGGAGGATTTGACGCTGTGCCGCCAGCGTCTGCAACCTATCTTGTGCCAGACGTATTGGTTACCCATTCCTCTGGAATACACAAGACCTTAGGTCGAGAGAGGGGACGTGTCGTTTGGGCATCACACGTTTCTCTGAAGCTCTGCCCAGGCATTGTGATGGAATTTTGGCCACATTCCAACTCACAAGACTGCAAGGTGCCAACCTTACAAGGGGACTTCAAATCAAAACCTTGAAAGAGTGATAGAAATTACAATAACCATGCCAATGTCATGTACCCAGTCAGTATTGTTGTTAATGATGTCAAGAGTGCAAAGCACGTGACAACACGGTGACCTCGAAAGGACAGTTTAAAGATGGCTGCTCCACTTTTGACATGCATCAAATAGGAGCAGCATTCTGTTGTGTTTTTTTTTATCAGTGAAGGGGTGAAACCTATAGAAATTCATCGGCGAATGAAGGTCCTGTAGAGTGATACATGCCTGTCAGTCAGTAAGTTTATGCTTAGAGCAGGCAGTTTAAAAACATTTGATCCAATGAAGATGTACAGCAGGTGGTGCATGAGTGGTTACACACGCGACCAAAATAATGTTTTCTAAAGGAATCCAAGCACTTTACCGGTGCTGGAGGACTTGCATTGAATGAAGTGGTGACTACTTCGAAAATTGATACATTTGATCTTTATTGTTTTCAGAATACATTCACACAGAAACCAAAAATAAAAAAAAAAACACATTTAAGGTTATCATTTGAAGCCCCCTTGTATAGGGTGTATTTTTAACGACTGTACCATGTTTGAAAATATTGCCAATCCAAGTTTTGTATTCAACCTCTGTAAAGGTCATGCAACATAATAGGTAAATACAAAACTTGGACCGGCAATATTTTCAAACACTGCAGTCATTAAAAATATCCTGATATTAAATGACTATACTATATGGGATGTATAATATGGTCATTACCTTTGTAGAGCTGTCTCTGTTAGACATGATCCTTCATTCCCAAATGGGGGGAAATGCATGCAGACATTTAAGTCAGCTGCCACTGGTACCAAAAGTATGGGAATTCTTTGTTGGCTACTGAAAAACAGGACAGGGCACTTGTGGGAATGTCCCAATGGGTTATGATATTGATTGTTAAACTCATTGATACTTTTACCGGTACTTTTTCTGGATAGGGGTATAGCCATTTGGTTCAACACATTCACAGCCTTGAGGCCAATTGTGACATATTTTTTGTGGCTTGTTAACATATAGGGTTAATGTCTGTATGGCACCATAATGGCTTTAATGTTAAAAGTTAGTTGCATATTCTTTACAGTACGTCGCTGTCGACTATATTTTTTTTGCAGTTTGTGATTTCTTGGCAAGTTTACATTAATAAGTTTGCCATTGCTTTAACAACCGGCACTCATACCATTGTATGAAAACCAATGCAAGGCAGTCAGCTGCCAAATCGCCTGCAGCTGTGTTTCGAACATGTTATGTGGAATTATGAATTGCGTCCGTAACCCCTTCAGTGCCCACATGTATGCAGGCTTGCATTTTTTCCACTTGCTGTCACTTGTATATATAACCTTTTCCATGTGTCTATTTTCAGTTCTTCCTGCAGTTTGCATTCAAGGTCGACTCAAAGATTATACGAGCTCCTAGCCCTAAACCTTTACAACCAGCCTCATCTCTCCCACCACCGATGATTATCCCTCCGCCACCACCACCTCGTCTGCCCCCTCCACCAATCCCTCCAGGTGGTTTAGGCTTTATGCCTCCGACAAGACTGCCTCCGCCTCCCATGCCTCCCCTGGGTGTGCCACCTCCACCAGGACTTTCAATGCCTCCCATGCCACCTGGCATGTTGCCACCACATATGCTCCGCCACCCAGGTCCTCATGGCATGCCTGTGGCTCCACCACCACCCCCGATACCCATGTCTTCAGCACCCAACATACCTCCCCCTCTTGCCCCGCCTCCTCCTCCACCCCCTCCTTCATAAATGTTAGGTGTGGAGAGAATGTCGTCCTGAAGGCTATGTTTTCTCAGCATAAATACAGAGACAGACACACAGAGACAGATGCACACCCATTGTGCAGCTTAATTGCATTCAGACTGCTTCACATAAACCATCTAGCCTGTAAACTGAAATTGGATTTCTACTGTAGTGAGGGAAAGCTTGAGTCTGAAAGTTACACATACTTGATCTATTTTTGGGGGAAAAGATAGTGTGCATTAATGAATCTTGGATGCTTTATGAGAATTCATAATTAAAGTAAACAAGTCCCGAAGCAGGATCCTGCAATGGGTCTGTGATATGCTACGAGTCTTGTTGTGAAATGTTAAATGGATTAAAATTGTTTGTTTACATGAAAATACTTTTGTGGATTCTTTTTTCATTTTATGCTTTCAACTGTTCATCAGATGTTCATTGAGTGCTATTTTCAAATAAGCGAGCTGTCGTATTATGTGTGATCATTTTATAGCAGATTGCCAGGTTATCTTTTGTGTGATACCTGAGTAGTCGGAGTGGGTTCGCTTGATGATGAGGGACATTGGTAATATGAAAAGCTCATCCACATGCTACAATCAGTGCAGTGCACTAGAAGTAGTAACATATGTATGGACTATGCTTGAGTTCAAAGCTAGCACACAAAAATAACGGTCTTGTGTTTGTTCAAGTCACCTTTTCAATTAAAAGATTCTTAAATGTTCTGTCTTTGTGTTAGTAAAATGGTTTTATATTCTGTTATCATTAAAGATGACCCCAACACACCGTGGTCAAAGTCAGTTGTAGACAATTTAGAAGTAGAAAGCGTTATGTTGATTTTATCAATGGTTTGAACGTCGGCCATTGAGACAGCAATGGCAAACTACAAAAAGTTAGTTACATGTTATTAAGAGTATGTCATGATCAACCTCAGTATTTATTGACTGTTACTTGCTAGGCAATATCATTTCAGTTTGCCATTGTTTTATGAACAGTCAATGCCTCAAACCATCACAATCAGTGCAAAGTGTTCTGCTTCCAAGTAGCCCACAGATGATTTAAAACCAGCAACTCCGTATGATGTGGAATTATGAACTACGAGGGTAAGTTAATAAGTAAGTTACAAATGGCTGTAGAAAAATAACTAAATATGATAACAATGTGAAACCAATTTATTTTTATAGATACATTGTCACTTTATTTCTCAACATAATTTCCACCAACATTGATGCACTTATCCCATCGTTTTATCAGTCCTCCCAAACCGGCGGCATAGAACTGTGTGCCCCGTTTTCTAAACCACGTTTTCACTTCACATTCAACTTGCCATCATTCGTGAAATGTCTCCTGCCAATGTGAATTTCTTGTTTATGCTAACAAATGTTTGTCCCGTAAATCGGTGCATAGCTGGGGAGAAAATGTTACGAGGGCGAGTCAATAAGCAAGTCACACAGTTCTGTGGGATGGCAGGTCAATGACAACAAAGCACGCAGTTCTCTGCAGCCGGTTTGGGAGGACTGATAAAACGTTTGAATACGTGCATCAATGTTGGTGGAAATTATGTTGAGAAATAAAGGGACAATGTATGTATACAAATAAATTGGTTTCAAGTTGTTATCATCTTTAGTTATTTTTCTACAGCCGTTTGTGACTTACTTATTAACTTGACCTCGTAGTTAGTCGACAGATAATCTTCATTGCATATCGAACCATTCAGTGCTTGGATCCCCTTCTCAGTAAATCCTGCCTGTAGCAGCTCATGACACCAGTTCTGTACGATTTATTAATCTTCTTTGGCTTCCTGTGTAGTGCTCTTGTCTGGCCACACCTCTTTTAACTTGCTGTTCTCGCAGTCTGACCTTGGTTGTAGATTCACAATCATCACTTGGTTCTCGCAAATGTCTTACTCGTAGAGCATTCAGTATATCAGCCTGGTCCATGGCTCATCTGTCCGCAACAGTAGCCTTACCTGCAAGCCTGTCAGCCTGTTCATTTTCTTGTACATCAGTATGCCCTGGCATGAAAATCAAACACATCTTTGCCAGTTGTGACCGCCACAGAGACACCAACCACTGTCTTGTGATCCAACCCATCTCTATCATTCTGAGCATACTCATTGAGTCACTAAGGACACTTGCCCTAGTGAATGTCTGTGTCTCGAGCCACGTTATTGCTTTACTTACTGCCATGACTTCCATAGTCTGACTACTTCTGGTCAAGGCACAAGCACCAGAATCTTCCTTCACAAGGCTCCATCCAGCCTGAGCCATAAAAGCCCACGAACTTCTTACGCGTCGAATGACTGACCCATCTGTGTAGATAACAGCATCACCCTCTTAAGAATTCTCAAAGATCAAAGCCTGTGTTGACAATATGGTTATTCAAAGAGAACCATGTCACTGCTGCCTTCATTGGGTTGACCATTGCACCAGTTTCAACATACTAAGTACTTTTGTGATTAAGGTCTGTTTGTAGTTTCACAGCAACCCGATCTCTATCCTTACCCTGATGATACACTAACACATCGTCGGGATACGACCTGGTCCTGTGATTGCTCACCAGTGATTCTCACAGTGTAGGCGTTGAACAGCATAAAAGATAATGGTGATTCCTGCGGCAGGCGAAGATATGTTGGTTCTGAAGTCCAACTGCCACATCTAAAAACTACTTTCCTTTGGAAAAGGGCAGCAGAGATCCAATTAAGGAGGAATTGACTTATCTTGAATTTTAAAAAATGAACTGTTAATACATCCAACGGTTCTTTGTTGTACGCATTCCTCAAGATCAATTGCTGCAACACATTTTCAATGCCTGAATGCAAACATTCATACACACCACGGGCAAAAACTGCTGCGTTGGTCCAGGTTTTTGTGTGTGGACAGTACCCTCCAAGGGTAGCTGGAAAAAGACATTGCCTTTCTAGTTGGCTTTATATTTTTCTTGAAGCTATGTCTCTCACTATCTTGGAAGCTGCAGTGCCAGCTGACAGCAAAATACTGAATGTAAAATTGGCGAGAGAATCACAAAACATACTGAGGTTGATCAAGACATTCAAGATGTTGTATTAAACAACTATGTTGCATGTCCTTTACAGAATATAGCGATCAATGCAGGTTGATATTCTAGGCAGTTGTACATTCAGTATTTTGCCATTGCTTTCTGAACAAAATGTCAACAGTTAAGTCCAACTTAATGCCAATGTAGGGGTTGAGTCATCAGCAACTCAGAAGTTTAAGAAGAAGCGCTATTATTATTTCCACGACGTCATCACTTTCTTGCATTACCACAAACAAAATGCAAGGCAGTGTTTTTACTCTTCTTATTAACAAGTTATGTGCTATTTTTGTATCCTAGTAGTTTGAATAAGATTGAGGATTGCAATGTATGTGTTACAGATTGAGGATTGAAAGATTTACATATTAGATTGAGGATTCAAATGCATGCAAAACAGATTGAGGATTGAAATGTATGCATAACAGATTGAGGATTGAAATGTATGCATAACAGATTGAGGATTGAAATGTATGCATAACAGATTGAGGATTGAAATGTATGCATAACAGATTGAGGATTGAAATGTATGCATAACAGATTGAGGATTGCAATGGATGCATAACAGATTGAGGATTGAAATGTATGCATAACAAGGATAATGGTAAACAAGTAGTGGACACTTTGTACACAGCATAAGGTAATTAGTGCTGACCCCATATATGGGTAGACCAACCGGCACTCAGTGGCTGATATGTCCATTGTCAAGCGGTGGGATGTGACCCACTGCTGCTGAATTGTTCTAAGTTGCTGATATGTTTGGGACAATAGGTCACGTAGTTTTAACTGCTTGAGGGTTTGCATGTTTAGAGGACAGATCATCATTAGCATGCGTTTTGCTGATAAGCAGTCATGTTTTGGCATCTTACACGATCACCAGAGACTTTAATCACCAGAGACTTTAATCACCAGAGACTTTAATCACCAGAGACTTTAATTACCAGAGACTTTAGTCACCAGAGGCTTTAATCACCAGAGGCTTTAATCACCAGAGACTTTAGTCATCAGAGACTTTAATCACTGGAAGCTTTAATCACCAGAGGCTTTAATCACCACAGATTTTAATCACCAGAGGCTTGGATCAGGCCTGTGTTCTTGTCCTGATTATCCATGTGACCAAGCCGTCTGGGTATTGATCTCTTTGCCTTCACCTTTCCCATCATTTATGCCAGTTGTCACCAAGTTTTCAAGTTTATTTGGAGGACAAATAATACATCAGTAAACAATATAACTGGATGTATATTTTATCATTTTATGAGTTGTTCAGCTGCAATTACTATTGTTCTAACTACATAATCATAGTTGCCGCAATACTTTCTAGTTACTGCGCTGATAGTTGTACTAGATTTGTTTCTGATGGAATTCACCTTTAAGAAGATCATAGTTTGGCTTGATTTGACTCTGATGAATTCACCTTTAAGAAGCTTATAGTTGCACTAGATTTGTCTCTGATGAATTCACCTTTAAGAAGCTGATAGTTGGGCTAGATTTGTCTTTGATGGAATTCACTTTTAAGAAGCTGATAGTTGCACTATATTTATCTCTAATAGAATTCAACTTCAAGAAGCTGATAGTTGCACTAGATTTGTCTCTGATGAATTCACCTTTAAGAAGCTGATAGTTGCACTAGATTTGTCTCTGATAGAATTCAACTTCAGGAAGCTGGTAGTTGTACTAGATTTGCCTCTGATGAATTCACCTTCAAGAAGCTGATAGTTGCACTAGATTTGTCTCTGATAGAATTCAACTTCAAGAAGCTGATAGTTGCACTAGATTTGTCTCTGATAGAATTCAACTTCAAGAAGCTGGTAGTTGCACTAGATTTGTCTGTGATGGAATCTACCTGCAAGAAGTAGTATCGCTATTCCTGGGTGTAGTGGTAGTGCAGTAGCTAGCGGATTTACATGCCAGACTGGTGGTCGTGTGTTTCAATCCCTTTTGAGGTGGATTTGTAAAACAACAATTGACTTGAACTGTCGGATTGGTGGAGCCTAAAACAGGTACATGGATGTAAAGGCATCAACCGTGATATTGATATATTGATCACATCAATGTTGAGTGCAGACTGGGCTATGAAATTGTTTGCAATCCATATTTTTATATCCTGCTGCAGCCACTGCTTTTTCTTTTGTTCCATACCATATGCCCAATAGCCTCAAGCGATGTACAAGGATCGTTCACTTTACTTACTGTCTTTCACTATACTTACTGTCTTTCACTTTGCTTACCATCTTTCACTTTACTTACTGTCTTTCACTTTGCTTACCATCTTTCACTTTACTTACTGTCTTTCACTTTACTTACCATCTTTCACTTTACTTACTGTCTTTCACTTTACTTACTGTCTTTCACTTTACTTACTGTCTTTCATTTTGCTTACTGTCTTTCACTTTAATTACCGTCTTTCACTTTACTCACTGTCTTTCACTTTACTTACTGTCTTTCACTTTGCTTACCATCTTTCACTTTACTTACTGTCTTTCATTTTGCTTACTGTCTTTCACTTTACTTACCATCTTTCACTTTACTCACTGTCTTTCACTTTACTTACTGTCTTTCACTTTGCTTACCATCTTTCACTTTACTTACCATCTTTCACTTTACTTACTGTCTTTCACTTTGCTTACCATCTTTCACTTTACTTACTGTCTTTCACTTTACTTACCATCTTTCACTTTGCTTACCATCTTTCACTTTACTTACCATCTTTACTTTACTTACATTGTCTTTCATTTTGCTTACCATCTTTCACTTTACTTACTATTTTTCACTTTACTTACCATCTTTCACTTTGCTTACCATCTTTCACTTTACTTACCATCTTTCACTTTGCTTACCATCTTTCACTTTGCTTACCATCTTTCACTTTGCTTACCATCTTTCACTTTACTCACTGTCTTTCACTTTGCTTACCATCTTTCACTTTACTTACCATCTTTCACTTTGCTTACCATCTTTCACTTTACTTACTGTCTTTCATTTTACTTACCATCTTTCACTTTACTTACCATCTTTCACTTTGCTTACTGTCTTTCACTTTGCTTACCATCTTTCACTTTACTCACTGTCTTTGACTTTGCTTACCATCTTTCACTTTACTTACCATCTTTCACTTTGCTTACCATCTTTCACTTTACTCACTGTCTTTCACTTTGCTTACCATCTTTCACTTTACTTACCATCTTTCACTTTGCTTACCATCTTTCACTTTACTTACCATCTTTCACTTTACTTACCATCTTTCACTTTGCTTACCATCTTTCACTTTACTCACTGTCTTTCACTTTGCTTACCATATTTCACTTTACTCACTGTCTTTCACTTTGCTTACCATCTTTCACTTTGATTGCCATCTTTCACTTTACTCACTGTCTTTCACTTACCATATTTCACTTTACTCACTGTCTTTCACTTTACTTACCATATTTCACTTTACTTACCATCTTTCACTTTGCTTACCATCTTTCACTTTACTTACTGTCTTTCATTTTGCTTACCATCTTTCACTTTACTTACTGTCTTTCACTTTGCTTACCATCTTTCACTTTGCTTACCATCTTTCACTTTACTCACCGTCTTTCACTTTGCTTACCATCTTTCACTTTGCTTACCATCTTTCACTTTACTCACTGTCTTTCACTTTGCTTACCATCTTTCACTTTACTTACCATCTTTCACTTTACTCACTGTCTTTCACTTTGCTTACCATCTTTCACTTTACTCACTGTCTTTCACTTTGCTTACCATCTTTCACTTTGCTTACCATCTTTCACTTTACTCACTGTCTTTCACTTACCATATTTCACTTTACTCACTGTCTTTCACTTTACTCACTGTCTTTCATTTTACTTACCATCTTTCACTTTACTCACTGTCTTTCATTTTGCTTACCATCTTTCAATTTACTTACTGTCTTTCATTTTGCTTACTGTCTTTCACTTTACTTACTGTCTTTCACTTTACTTACCATCTTTCACTTTACTCACTGTCTTTCACTTTACTTACCATCTTTCACTTTACTCACTGGCTTTCACTTTGCTTACCATCTTTCACTTTACTTACCATCTTTCACTTTACTTACTGTCTTTCACTTTACTTACCATCTTTCACTTAACTTACTGTCTTTCATTTTGCTTACTGTCTTTCACTTTTCTTACCATCTTTCACTTTACTTACTGTCTTTCATTTTGCTTACTGTCTTTCACTTTACTTACCATCTTTCACTTTACTTACTGTCTTTCATTTTGCTTACTGTCTTTCACTTTACTTACCATCTTTCACTTTACTTACTGTCTTTCATTTTGCTTACTGTCTTTCATTTTGCTTACTGTCTTTCACTTTACTTACCATCTTTCACTTTACTTACTGTCTTTCATTTTGCTTACTGTCTTTCACTTTACTTACTGTCTTTCACTTACTATCTTTCAGCTGGCTCAGTGGCAAAGGGGCTACGGACACAATTCATAATCCTACATACCCGTTTTCAAACCACAGCTGTGGGTGATTTGGCAGCAGATCGCCTTGCATTGATTTTAATACAATGGTACATGTGCGATTGTTTAGAAAGCAGTGGTAAGCAACTGAATGTAAACTTGCCAAAAAATCAGAAACTGAAAGAATGCTGGGGTTGACTGCAGTGTCCTGTAAAGGATATGGTACTAACTTTTAACTGTCTTTCTATCTCTTGTCTGTCTTTTGTATTCTTCTCTCTCCATGTACTCTGTGTCTGGCGGGGGATCTCTCTCTCTCTCTCTCTCTCTCTCTCTCGCTCTCGCTCTCGCTCTCTCTCCTTGTGACAAACAATTAAAGAAGCATGGTGTAAATATACTTTATTTTCTGTTTAAAATAAAAAAATTAAATATAACAATCTGCATTCACATGAGAGGAGGGCAGGGGGTGACCCTGACACCAGGCTCTCATTAACTCATCATATAACAGGATAATAACAATGCAATAACAAAATTTACCGTATACTCACAACAGCACAGAAACACTTTGAACAAGAACACCTTTCCATGTATGCGATCCAATTTACAACCTCAGATACTGCATGGTACTCATACCAGTGTTTGTAACGTCTCACTACACTTTGTATGTAGAACAAATGCGAAAAAATGAAGTACATGATGTCATGAAAAATGTGCTGCACAGTCCGTCATGAAGCAATATGCAGGGAATGGCTATTGTCTGCTGGAGTAATTCTTTGCACTCCAAACACAATGGCGTTATCAACGGAGAAATATTTTCATATTTGTTCTACGTACAAAGTACAGCGAGACTTTACAAACACCATGTAGATAGCAAAACAAAGAAGTTCAACTTGGTGAGAACACCTGGTTAGTTGAATATCTTTTACAGGATGTCACATTCAACCCCATCATGTTTCAGCTGTTTGTGATTTTCTATGCAGTTTTATAGTTAGTAGTTTGCCATGGCTTTCTGAATTCAGCGACTGGAGAGAGACAGTAAGTAAAGTAAATGAACCTTTCACATGTCTGAGCATTTGTTGGCTATTTTTGCTCTTAGACAACTTATAGAAAAATCAATTGAATTCAATGAAACACTCTACTTAGCCTTTGTCGACCAAGAAAAGGCATTTGATAGGGTAGATAGAAACAAGCTGTGGGAAATCCTTAAACAATATGGAGTGAGTACACATCTAACAAACCTATGCAGACGTTTATACAACAACAGTGAATGCATAGTGAGAGCAACTGGAGAACACTCAGAACCCTTCACCATAAGATCTGGAGTACGACAAGGTTGTGTCCTGTCCCCTCTCTTGTTCATAACATATATAGACAACATATGTAAAGAAACCAGCCAAGCAGAGACAGCAAGAATACCGCATGACGAGAACACAGAAGAAGAACCATCTGCAAATCTAACCATTAGAGAACTGTTTGCGGACGACCAAGCACTAATAGCAAAATCAGAAGCTGAATTACAAGACCACATGAATAGTCTAAACGAAATGTGTAGGGAACATAACATGAAAATTAGCACAAGCAAAACAGAGGTAATGACTATAACTAAAGAAGAACAAACAGCAACAATTCACCTAAACGAACATCCCTTGAAACAAGTAAAGAGCTTCAAGTACCTAGGAAGTATAATATCATCAAATGGCAGATCAGAAGACGAGATCGAAAATAGGTGCAATAAGGCAAATCAACTCATTGGACAAATGGCACCAATACTAAAGAACAAACATGTATCAATAACTACTAAGAAAGCACTTTACAACACAATCTTCCTACCAACTCTCTGCTACCAATGCCAAACCTGGACAATGACAGAAAAAGAGAAAAGAAAAATCACAACAACAGAAATGAGGTTTCTGAGAAGAATACTCAACGTATCAAGAAGGGATAAGATCAGAAATGAAGAAATCAGGACTAAAGTAGGGGTTAAAGCTGCTCTAGATTTTATTAGAAAGCAGCAAGTCAAATGGTTTGGCCATGCAAGTAGGCTACCAGTCAACAGCATGCCACAACAAGCAATGATGTACAGACCAGATGGAAACAGAGGAAGAGGCCGACCACGTAAACGTTGGACTGAGGGAATAACAGAATCCATGGGAATGTCGATATACGAAGCCCATAACCGGGCACTCTCACGAAGTTTATACTTCACCTCGATACCGCAAGGTACAAGAGGAACATGATGAGATGAGATGAGATGGTCTTTATCCTATATTTTATAGCAGACCAATCAACGCTCGATGGTGATGTGGTCAGACAGCAATGATCATTTGTTGGATGTTTGTTATTTTCTATTCAACTTTGCATTGAATAGTTTGCCGGCTCTGTGGCGAAGGTGTTACGGACACGGTTTGTAATCCCACATATTGCTTTCGAAACACAGCTGCGGGCGATTTGGCAGCAGACTGCTTTGTTTTCTTTCTTTTTTTATAAAATGGTATGGGTGCCGGTCGTTCAGAAAGCAATGGCAAACTACTGAACGTAAACCTGCTAGGAGATCATAAACAGTCAAAAAAGACGGGTTGACTGCGATGTCCTGTAAAGGATATGCAACTAACCATAACTAAAAGTTTGCCATTGCTTTCTAAACGGCTGATGCTTCTGCAGTATGGACCTGATGAGATGCAGGGAAATATGCCAGGCAATAAATGGTGCAACATATTGTTTGTGACTTCTATGTTTAAATGCACTAAGGGAATACGATATGTCTCTGTTCTCATCACATGACCAAAGAGTGCTGCTTGTTGCTTTCTTATAGTTGCTGATAATATTCTAGTTTCAATAGATTCCTGGAGATTCCTGGGGGTCGTCGCTGGAGCTACGGTGTTCGTGCTTTGTGCAATGCTTTCAGCGAGCCACTCTGCCGAAAGGCCTTATGGGATAAATCCCGGTGCAATGAAGTCGATCTACTTAACTTTTAATGCAATAATGTGTGGCTGCTGGTTTTCTAGTGACAGCCGCTTCCATCGACAATGAACTGTATTTTTAGTGGAGGATTTTTGTGTTGGCATTCTGAGGGCAGCATTATGCACAGTGTACCTGTGCGGGCTGTTGGCTTGTCGTGACTGCTGTCTATTCCATTGTTCACATAGGGCAGTGAGATACATTTTGTGTAATATTCACTGGCACAGGAACGGAGCATAATGGGGACGACCCGTTGCCTTGAGGTTGGAACCGTGATTAACTAACATCAGGCAGTCCAAGGCATTCACAACATTTGTCTCAGGAGCCACATCTCCGTTGCTTCCAAGATTTTCCTAATATGTTCACTAACGTTCCATTATTCACTGCCACACAGCAAAACAGGATCCATATTCATATTGGTGGCCATGTGTTCCAATCCCCTTTGAGGTGGATTTGTAAAACAACAATTGACTTGAACAGGTACATGGAAGTTTTCAGGGGACATAACAGCAGCCAGCATGCTATTGATCTATTGATCACATCAGTGGAGGAGTGGCTGGCTGAGTGGCTAGAATTCCGGATTCTCCTTCAGGAGACCCGGGTTAGAATCCTCGGTAAGGTGTGGAGTATTGTTCTGTCGGGAGCAGAAAGAAAACCCTAATCTGCACAGTTCGCGGCGACTGCCCTAGCCAGGCGGCCTTTATTCCTCAGGTTCAATATCCCCTGCCATACACCGCAAGGACTATATAGGCAGTGAATGACAGTTTTTTTTTTTAATTTACAGATCACATCAGTGTTGAGTGCAGACTGGGCTATGAAATATGGAGCCAGCACCATATGCTCAACAGCCTCATGTGGTGTAAAAGGATCTTTCATGTTCCAGCATTTTCTATCTTACATTGAGTGATGGTTCCACTATTCGCTGCCATACAGCAAAACAAGTTTTATAAAGCATTTCAGCACTCTCTTACATTCAATGAAAGTGACTTATTATCTAAGATACTGTTCATTATTTTTAATACAGCTTTTTCCTGGCATATTCTGCTCTTAAGCCCCGCCGTGCATCTCCTAAAAGCAAACCTAAATCTCAACTGTATATTATGTTGATCTGAGTAAATAGCCAGTTGTGAAATAACCTATCAGACAAAGTGATGGGCAAGAGTAAGTGTAATTGATCCTCATCAAACGTTAAAATAAATGAATTTTTAAATTTTGCCTTCACTCCCTTTGAACTCAAGTGTAGGATTACACGTGCTACTACTATAGGGTGTATTGTTAATGACTGTGGGGTTTTGAAAATATTGCCGTTCCAAGTTTTGTATTCATCCTCTGTGGAGTTCATGCAACATAAAAGGTAAATACAAAACTCGGAACGGCAATATTTTCATAAATCCCACCAGTCATTAAAAATACAGCCTGTAGTTTCCAAGACAGCACAGATACCTATACACTTTAAATATGGAAATATGTGGTCCCATAGCAGATAACGCCATTGAGGTTGTCATCATCATCAAGTGGCCTGCGACCTGGTGTAGGTGTTCATGGCTCTCCACAGATCTCGATCCTTGGTGTTCTGGATCAACTGTGCTGATGATATTCCTCCATACTACCGACTAATTCCATCCAGTATTATTTCTCTCGGTCTGCCTCTCTTCCTCTGGATCTTTAAAGTTGTCACAATGTTCTCCGGCACCTCTCTTCTCATCACATTACCAAAGAAATCTGCATGTCTCTTTCTTACTGTTGTTTATAATGTTCTTGTAGTCTGGTCTTAGTCAGATACAACTGAGCTAACTTATGACAGTAGACGAAACTACCTGCTTTCTGTTAGCGCCGAATGTTGGGCGGCGCTCACTAAACCTGGCACCCACATTGTGCCAACGGCTTCAGGGAGGAGTACAATCGGGAGGGTACAAGCCTTATCCTAGTGCGAGGAAATTCAGTCTAAAGACTAAATGTCATGGCAGGGCAGACCAGACGACCCTAAGCCTTGGTCGGCAACTGGTCTAGGGTGGAAGCTCCCACAGGGAGACACAGTATTGCTTTGCAGCTTGTCTTGTTCGAGGCGTATTGGTGTTACCTTTCTGCTGGTGTAAACTAGACAGGCCGAGAGAGGGATCGTGCTGCATGGACAACACATGGTCTCTAAATTCAGCTCAAGCTTTGTGTTATGGAGAGGTGTAACTCCATTTTACAAACTACCGTTTGGCAAGGTACCAGTCAGTTATATAATGTTCTAGCTTCATTAGCCTCTCTCATGCAATCGTTGTTAGTTACAATGGCAGTCCAAGGAATTCACAACATCCAGAAACCTCATCACTGTTGCTTTCAAGTTCTTCCCAATTTGTTCATTCCAAGTTTAACTGCCATATAGCAAAACAAGTTCTTTAAAGCACTTCAACACTTTCTTTTTTACTTGAAATAATAGTGACTTATCGCATAAAATACTCTTCATTTTCTGAAAAACAGCTTTTGCTTGCCATATTCTGCTCTTAATCGCTGTTGTGCATCTTCCATCTGATGTTATAAATGTTCCTTGATATTTAAAATTATCCACATGGTTAAGAATTTCCCCTTCTATTTCCATTTAACATTTTGGTGTCAGCTTCTCTTTGATATCCCCATTGTAACTGTTTTCTTGATACTCAAGGCGAGTCCTTGAGTTGCACTCTATGTTACTACAATGTCCAACAATTGTAGATCTTTTGCATTATCCGCTATCAATACTGTGTCATCTGCATAGTGTATATTGTTTATATTATAACCTCCGGTTAGTATTCGTTCTATAGAAGTAAAGTATCTTTGCTTTATTGACTACCAAAGGCTTTCGATAAAGTGAGACATGTCGACATGATAAGAATGCTTGAAGATCTACAAATTGATGGAAAAGACCTTAGACTTGTAAAAAACATATATTGGAAACAACAAGATGCCATCAGAATTGATAACGATGTAGGTCAATATCAGACTATTAAAAGAGGTGTGAGACAGGGATGTGTAATGTCTCCAGATCTTTTTTCCCTGTACAGTGAAAATGTATTCAGAAATATAGAAGATATGGAAGGAATCAACATTGGGAGACGATACATCAATGACATTAGATATGCAGATGATACAGTCTTGATTGCAGACAATGAACAGGACCTGCAAAATTTAGTAGATGCGGTTGTTGCACACAGTGAACAACTAGGGTTAGACAGATTATGGTCGTCACTGGGAAGAAGGAGATACCACAGTGTGATATACGAGTAGATGGGCATAGTCTTAAACAAGTGAATCGATACTGTTATCTCGGCACAGTCATAACATCTGATGGGAGATGCCTTGAAGAGATTAGAATAAGAATTGCCATTGCGAAGGTAGCCTTTTGCAAGATGAAAAATATACTGACCAATAAAAGGATATCAATTGGAACGAGAAAAAGAGTGTTGAGGTGCTACATAGAACCTATACTTTTGTATGGATGTGAAGCGTGGACAATAAGCAATCAAGCTGAGAAACAGCTGATGGCTGTGGAAATGTGGTTTCTGAGGAAAATGCAAAGAATACCATGGACAGACAGAAAAACCAATGAACAAGTCCTTCAAGAAGCAAATGAAGATCGTAAACTGATTAGAGACACTAGACGTAGACAGTCAAAACTTTTTGGGCATGTTATGAGAAGAAATGAATTGGAGAACTTGGTGACAACTGGCAAGATCGAAGGGAAGAGACCAAGGGGAAGACAGAGAAGTAAATACCTGAATGGCTGGCACATGGAGGCCCAAAGAACCCCGGATGACCCCATTGGTGATGGGGTTAGATGAAAAATGGGGCCCCGTTACCCCTTTTAAATGTGGAGGTTTTTGAGTATTTATTTGGTTTATTTTTTTGGGGTTGGGGAATTGGCCCTTACCGGCTGATTTTATTTCCCCCCGGGCATATATTTTTGGGTGTAATTGTATTAATATATTAAAAATAATTTTAAAAAAATTTTTTTTTAAATAACAGGGGGGGGGGTTTTATTTTTTTAAAATAAATAACGGGTTCTGTGCATGGGGGTGGGGGGACGTATTTTTTGGGTTTAACTATATAAGTTTAAATGAAAACCCTTTAAAAGGAAAATGGTCGTATTATTATTTTACCTTTTGTTAATGAAAACCTTTAAAAGGGGGGAGGGCCATTAATTTTTGGGTTTTCAGGATATAACTATAAAATTCGGTTCAAAGGGGGTTAAAAGTTATTGGCGTTTTGAGGGGACCCGGTTTTATAAAATTGGGTTCTAAAGGGTTAGTTTTTAAAAACGGCCGTAAAGGTAGTGGGTTTTTTATAAATTTTATGGGTTAAAATGAAAAATTAAAAGTAAAAAAGGGGGGTATTAATATTTTAACTAAGGTTAAAATTTAATTTAAAAAGGGGGAAAAGGGGTATATTTATTGTGGGGGCTTTGTGAAATTCCTGTAAAAGGGGGGAAAGGATATTAAAAGTAAAGGGTGGTTCCTATTATTTTCTCTAGGTTAATGAAATTTTGGGGAAGGGGGGGGGCGATATTAGTGTTGTATGGGTTTTTGGCCTTTTAAACTTCATTCGGTTAAAAGGCCCTTTAAAAAGGTTTATGGGGGTATTTGTTTTAAGGGGGTTTTAGGGAAATGATTGGGGGTTTTCTTATAACTCGTTAAAATGAAAACCCTTAAATGAAAATTGGGGAATAATTTGGCTTTTATTCCTGGGGTTTCTGAAAAATTAAAGGGAAAAATGGGGGTTAAGGGGTTTTGTGGGGATTCTTTTCATTGTTATAAAAAATTTAAAAAAAAAGTGGTGTTAAGGGTTGTAGTGGTTATAAATTTATCTAGGGGTAAAAAAAATTTTAGGGAAAGAGGGGGGTATTATTTTAGGTTTCGGGAAATGAAAAAAATTTTAAAGTAAAATGGTTATTATTTTTGTAGGGGTATGGTTATAATATTAGTAGGGTATGGAAAACCTTAAAAGTACATGACCTTAATTGGTTTAGTGGTAAATCAAAAAAAATTAATTTTTGGTATACGGGCTTGCCTTTGCCTCACAAACCATTTCATCAAACCAAAAATTTTTTAAATTAAATTTTTTTGGGGGGTTTAAGTTTTGTTGTTGAAAATTTCCAAGACCCAAATTTGGGCCCCTTTTGGGGGGAAATTTTTGGGAAAAGTGGTTGTAATGATATTGTGATGATAAAGGGGTTTAAAAGGGGGGTAAAAGTGGCAAGGGGGTTGGGCAATGAGGAAATTTTAGGGGAAAGTGGTTGAATGATATGGTGATGATTAAAGGGTGGTAAATTAGTGGTCAAGCAGTGGTCAAGTGGGGGTAAAAAGAGGAAAAATTTTTGGGAAAGTGGTTGAATGATATGGTGATGATTAAAGGGTGGTAAATTAGTGGCCCAAAAATGGTCAAGTAGTGGTAAAGTGGAAAATTTTGGAAAAATAGTTAATTTGGGGATGATTAAAGGGGGGGAAATTTGTGGTAACCTGGTTTGTAAAGGGGCAATAGTGGCCAAGTAGGGCAAGTAGGGGTTAAATGGCAAATGACCACTTAAATTGTGGAAAGTAGGGGTTTGTGAACCTTTTTTGAAATGATCAAGAGGGGGCAAGTGGGGGTTTAAAAGGCAAGTGTATTAAAAGCTTAAAGTAGGTATGGGGACCTTTTGAAAGGGTGGTAAAAAAAGGGGAAAAATGGTCAAATAGTGGTCAAGTAGTGGGAAAAATTAAATTGGGAGGGGTGGAGCATATAAAAGGGGAGGAAAATAAATAAGGGTTTGGGAAAGTGGTCGTAGTGGTCAAGTAATGGTCAAAGGGGTGGTCTAAAAATAAAGGGTAAGTGTGTGAAGGGTTTAAATTTTAGAGGTGGTAAGTAAGGCAAGGTTTTGGTTAAAGTGGTCAATGGTCGAATTAGCCTTAAATTTAGAAAGGGAGTGTTTAATGGTAAATTTTGACAGGGCCTGACACGATTTTGATTTCAAGCAGGGAGGGCCAAATTTGGAATTTCCCTACAGACGCTCAGCACTGTTTTTTAATCAAAAGGGTAATGGTACAACCAAACACTTCCCAAAATTTAAAAAAGGTCAAAATGGCGTCCACCCTTTACAAGGGGGAATTTACAACCAAAAAACGTTATTAAAAAACTTAAAAAGGGTCCATCCGGGGCACAGGGGAAGAACGATTACACGTGTTAGAGGGACACTATTAAAAAGGGTCAAGGTTGTCAGTCACCTCTTTTTATAAAGTGTATAAATGTTTCCGGTCACAACAAGCACCGGGCCCAACCACAATGCCCCCTCAACCTGGCTTTGGGGAAATTCGGTTTTAATGGGTACCGGAAGTATCAAACCCAAAAACTCCAAAAAAAATTTTTTGTGGAAGCTATTACTTCGTTCCGAAAGGGTTCTCTCAACCAATAAGGTTTATGGTAGTATGTCAATTCACAACCCTAAATTTTTTTAAAAATTCTATGAACCACTTAAACCGTTTTTAAATTTAAATTTTAACAAAATATTAAAATATTTATTTTCAAAGTGCCAATAAAGTCGACATTTTTTTAACCTTTTAAAATTCCAAACATGAATTTTTTTACTTTTATTTAATAGTATTTGCCCCTTGAAGTTTAATGTGTTTATTATCCCCAAAAGGAATTTTACCAGAACCAAAACACCCAAACTTTGGAAAAGAAAGAAAAGGGAACTGGAAAATGTAAACAGAAAACGGAAATTTAAACTTTAAAAATTGGAAAATTTTTAACCATTGGGAAACGCCAAAAGAAAATTGAACAAAGGAAAATGGGCCCAAATTTTTAAAAAAACCCTGTTTTTTCCCCCTAAAAAAGTTTTAAAAAAGAAAAAAATGTAAATTTTTCCAAAAATTTTTTAAATTTTATTCTAATAAACTTTTTGTTAGGGAAATTTGTAGCCAAATTTGGGGAAAAATTGTTCGAAATTTCCTTTGGGATTTTACGTACTTAAAATCCCCAAATTTAAAAATTTTTGGAAATTTGTTAAAAAATGTGGAAAAAAAAAAAAAATGTCAGAAAGGGGGAAAAACTTTTCCAATATTTGGAAAAAAAAACCCCTTTGGGCCCAAAGATTTAAAAGGCCAAAATGTTTTCGTCAAATTTAAAGGAGAAATTTTCAAAGGTTTAAATTTTGGTAAACTTTTAGAAAAAACCAAGTGGGAAAATAAAGTATAAGGGGTTCCACCCGAAAAGTAAGGCCTTTAATGCCCAAAATTCTGTATGAAATTTGAGGTTTTAGGAAAAATTCAAGAAATTTGATCCGAATTAAAATTTTTTTAGGGAACCATAGTATTTTTCTTGACCAAACTTTTAAAAATTTTGGATATTTAAATTTTTTGAAATATTTATTTTACAAATTTTTAAAAATATTTAAATGTTAAAATAAATTTTACAATATTTTTTTAATAATCCAAAATTTTTTTAAAATTTTTGGGCAAAACAGAAATTTTCCTTGGGTTTAAAAAACAAAATAAGAAAAAGGTATTTTTTATTCAAATTTTTTAATTTACCTAAAAATTTTTATACATTTTTAATTTAACCTTTAGTTTACCGAACCTTTTCCTTTTGGCCCAAAATTTTTTACTTTTTCCAAATTTTCTTCTCAAATGGTTTTTTATTAGCAAATTTTTTCCCCCTTGGTTTCAATTTCTCCTTTAAAAAGACGAAAATTTGGATTTAATCTTTGTCCATTTGGGGAAAGGTTTCGTATTTTCAAAATTTAGGGTTATTCTTTACTTGATCCAAATTTTTTTTTTAAAATTTTTAAAAAAATTTCCCAAATTTTTAAGTTTAGAATACGTTTCGGTCAAAAATTTTTCTTTTAAATTTTCACATTCGATTGACACTTCCATTTCAAATGCCACCCAAAAGTTTATTGAATAATAAGTTTTTAAAACCAAATTTTAAATTTTTTTAAAAAGTTTTAATTTTGGAGGGAACATGTATTTTACTTGGCCTTTTTCCCCTTTGGTTCAAATTTTCCCTTTTTGGGGTTTTTCCCTTTTGGGTTTAAAAAAATTTTTCCAATTTTTTAAGTTTTAAAAATTTTTTCTCTGTTTGGTCCATACATTTTTTTCTTGGTCAAAGTTTGGACTTTTCAAAAGTTTTGGGGGGAAATTTTTCTTGGATTTCCATTTTACTTACAAACCCACCATAATTTACAAAAAAACAGTTAAATTTTTTTATTTTTGAACAAAAACCAAATTTTTGAATTCCCCCTTGGTTCAAAATCGTCTTTTAAAGGTTTAAAAAGGTATTTCTGTTTTGAAAAAAAAAGAAATTTGTCTAAATATTTTTTTACGGTTAAGTTTCATAGAAGGGGTTTTAATTTTCTTTTTGAATTGGCATTACTACCCTAAAAACCCTTTTTGGGCTTAGAAACCTTTTTGGAACCCATGTAAGATTTTTCCACATTAAAAATTTTTAAAGTGTGGATGCTAATTAAAAGTATAACTTTCCCGGAGAGCGGAAAATTACCCCCAGTTCTGCATTCCTAAGGTTGGTGGGGGAGTTTTTTTTTTGGGGCCTTTTTGGTGTTAAATAAATAGGATCATTATAAAAAAAAAAGAATACAATTTTCCCCTTGGTTTTTTTTTATATCAATTATCCCATTCCCTTTATTCTTTTTTTAGTTCCCCAAATGAAAGATAAACAAATTTTTCTAATTTTCTTTAGTGGGTTGTGTTCCCCTTACCCTGTGCCGTTGAGGCCCAAATTTACCCTTTTAAAAATGAACAAAATTTGAGAATTACAATGGAAAAATCAGCCCTTTAATGTAATATTTCCATGTGGACCAAAAAAATCTAACAATAAAAATAATTCGAGGTCCCGCAGGGAAAATTCCATACTAGGACACCACTTTCTGAATTACCCGGAAATTTCTTTTTGATGATTCCCTTTACATAAGTATTTCCTATATTCAATTAGGTCATTTGAAAATTAATTTGGAAAAAAAACATTACTTGGGCCAAGGTCCTTTTTCAAAGGGTTTATTATTTTACATTTTAAGTGTATTTTTTGACACTATTTACCAAGACCAGTCATTTCTTTTTTCCATACCTTTCCTATCTACCAAACCTTACAATTTAATTTTCTTCAAACTTTACCAATAATTGACCTTTTGAAACCCCTTTTTCCACCTTTTTATCATAATTTTTTCTTTTTTTTCCCTTTTTAAATAGTATTGGCCCTTTAATAATTGTTTTTTTCTCCACGGTTATTTTCACCAGGAAATTCACTTCTTTCCCCTACTTTTGGGCACCGACCAATTAACCCCACTTCCCGGAAATTTGGGATTTTGAAACCTTTACCCGTTTTAAATTTTACCACCCCTTTTAAAAACCCAACAAAATCATTTTCCCCAAAACCATTTAAAACCGAATGTTACCATTTTCCCCCTTTAAACATCATATACAAGAACACTTTCCCTAATTCCTTAATGACCCCCTTAAATCTTGTTTTCCCCCTTTAATTTAATTTTATTCAAACCCCTTTTTTAAATTTTTCGTTGCCCCTTTTCTTTTCTTTACTTTTTTAAACCCCAAAATTAAATTTCATTAAAATTTTTAAAATTTCCCCAAATTTGGGAAAAATTGCCTTGGGGAAAAGGTTTTGGGAAGAAACCCGTAAAAACAGGGGAAGAAAGATAATTTTATTTAAATTTTTTTTAAAGTCTGGGTGTTTATGGAGGTTCAATGATTTGTAGTTCCTAACCCTTTTAATTTAAAAAACCAAAAAATAATAAGGTTTCTGTACTTTAAAGGTTTTTAAGTAAACAAGGAATGGGTTTTATATATTACATTCATAATAACTTCCACCACTTTTACAACGAATTAAAATTTTCCCCAATAAACTATCCCCCTTTTATTTTTTTAAAAAAATTTTTAAATTGATTAATTTTTATATAATTAAATTAACTTGGACAAAATTTTCCCCCTTTTTATTAAAATGAAAAATACCCAGAACCAATTTTACGGATTTTATTGTAAAGTTTCATTTAACCGTTGAGATTGTATGGCCTTTTCCCTTGTAAATTAATTTTATAAGTTTCACCCATTTCATAACCTTGGGGAATATTTTTCCAACCTTTCCCTTAAAAAATTTTAAAACGTTATTTAATTTTTAAAGGGTTTTTTTTGAAACCCTATTTTTTGTTTGGCCAAAATTTTATACTGTCACTAATTTCCTACCCAATTCCCGATTTACAAATTTTCCCAGAAACAATTTACCTTTTATTTTTAATATTTTCATTTGTAACCCGTATGTTGACAGTGTATTGGTCACTACGACCCCCTACGGATCACTACTAGCCGCTACCCACCTCTTAACATTAAATTTCACTAAGCTATACCCGCTAAAATCATTAATATCGACCGTCTTTACTTTTTAAGGTTTTCATTTGTAACCCATATGATGATAGTAAAAAACGCCACGGTGACCCTCTGCAGACGACTAATAACCACTACCCACCCCTTAGCAACGAATTTTACTAAGCTATATCCGCTGCAATCAATATTATCGGCCATTTTTACTTTTTAAGGTTTTCATTTGTAACCCGTATGATGATAGTGTATATGTCACTACGACAGTCTACAAAGCACTAATAGCTGCTACCCACCCCTCACCAACGAATTTCACTAAGCTATACCCGCTAAAATCAATAATATCGACCATCTGTCCATTTTAAGGTTTTCATTTGTAACCCTGTGATGATAGTGTTTAAACCCAAACCACCTAGCGTCACCCCACGCGCCCACCCCCTCGCCACCACCCCGCACCCCGTCGTTATTTATTTTTATTTTTATTTATTTTATTTTATTTTTTAATAATTAATTAAAATTTTTTTACACCCACTCAATAGTTATCTGCCCTTAGAAACATAAAATCTTAGAATTATCGCCCTTAGATATGACCTAGATATCACCCCTTACACCACACAACTATATGACCGAGGGGGAGTGAAAATCAGCCGAGGTCAAGGTCAATCCTCCACAATCCTCCAAATGATAATCGAATCTCACATTTATAACTACTGATTAGTATCCCTGGCTTTTCTTCGATCGCTCTCATTATTACTTCGCTATAGAGAGAGAAGAGATCCAGTGACATGACACATCCCTGTCGTACTCCTAGCTTTACTTGTTCATAATTGCCCTCTTTATTTCCCAATTTAATTGCCGCTACCTGGTTCCAATAAATATTTTTTATTATTCTGAGATCTTTCCCATCAATGTTAATATATCCCAATATTGTAATAAGTTCATCATGTTTTACTTTACCATATGCCTTAGTATAATCTATGAAACACAAATATAAATATATGTCTTTCCGTGTTTCTATTGATCTTTCTATGAGTGTCCGTAATGTATATATTGCTTTGTTTGTTCCCTTCCCTTCCACAAATCCATACTGTTCTTCACCAGTTTCCTTTTATAGTTTCTTGTTGTTTTTTTTTTCTCTTCTTCTCATGATTCTGAGTAGAAGTTTAGTGACATGGTTTTCGAGGTTCTCATCTCATCATCTCATCATGTTCCTCTTGTACCTTGCGGTATCGAGGTGAAGTATAAACATCGTGAGAGTGCCCGATTATGGGCTTCATGTATCGATATTCTCATGGACTCTGCTATTCCCTCCGTCCAACGTTTACCTGGTCGGCCTCTTTCCCTGTTTCCACCTGGTCTGTACATCATTGCTTGTTGTGGTATGCTGTTGAATGGTGTTTTCGAGGTTAACTGTGCAAAAATCTTCTAATTTAATTGCTCCTGGTCTTTTGGGTATAGCTATAAATATCGATTTCAGCATATCGCTTGGTAGATATTTACTGCTGTAAATGTAATTTGACATTTTGGTTAATATATCTACTCTAAAAATTCTCCAATTACTTCTAATTCCTCTGATGTAATTCCATCTGACCCCGCTGTTTTTCCTTGATTTATATGTTTGATAGCGTCAACGACTTCTTCTTTTAGTATAGGTGAACTTTCTAAGTTACTTTCTTCTGTTGATTCTTACCTTTCTCCTTTATATAATTCTCTTATATACCCATTTCACCTCTTCATTATAGCACCTTCTTCCAATAATATCGTTCCTGTTTTTGATTTCATACACCCTGTATTTATTCTTATTGCCCCCCCCCCCCTCTCCCGTAAGCTCACTGATTTGTCTGTGTATATTATTTGCATCTTTAATATAATATAATTCAATGTTTTTCTTGCGCTGCTCGCTTAACCAACTTTCCTTTGCCTTCACACATTTATCTCGTATTTCTTTATTTATCTTAGCATATCCTTGTTTGTCATTTTTACTCTGTTGTCTGTTGTCCATCAACTTTAAGATTTCTTCAGTCATCCATATTGTCTTAACTTTCTGGCATCCATTTTTCCTTAATTGTTTGGCTTCTCTCCGGTAATATTTCTCTGCTTGTTTGATGAACGGAGTCCCTTAATATTTTCCATTGTTCGTTTATACTATGTAATTTAGCCATCGCATTGTACCTATTTTTCAGTCACTATGCATTGTTCTTGGATTTCTTTATCTACCTTCGAAACCTCTTTATTAAGTCTCACGTTCTTAACCACTTTTATTCCTCTATTCAATCTTACTTTTATTTGTCCACATAGTGGTACATTATCACTATTACAGTCAGCATCAGGCATTGTCTTGTACGCATTTCTAAATATTGTATTGATAAGTATGCAGTCAGTTTGGTTGAGTAGTTTCCTATCAGGGCTTTTCCATGTGTAAAGTCATCTTTTATGGTGTTTAAACCAGATGTTTCCAATTTTCATATCATTGATATCTGCCCATTCTATTAGTTTCTCTCCTCTTTCATTTGTTTGTACCAAAACTAAAATTCCCCACTACATTCTCCATTTGTCCCTGTCCTACTTTTGCATTAAAATTTCAGAGTATTATTTTTTTTTTATTTCTTCTGATCTAATTTGAGACATTGCCATTTCTACTTCTTCGTAAACGTGTTGCATTTCTGGGAACTACTGCTTGTTGTTGGTGTATATAATTGTATCATATTTATATCTATTATTTTGCCGTTGCCTTATTTTGACCATAGGGGGGCTGCGTGGTCTCGAGGTATCGTGTCCGCCTCGAGTGCTGGAGGTCCCGGGTTCATGCCCCGGTGAGGACCGGGATTTATTTCACGTGGACTTCTAGTAATAACATTTCCCCTGGTCTCTGGGTAGTGAGATCGGACGCCTGTGTGTATTGTTGCCCACTTAAAAAATCCCTTGGCAGTTGGGAATCGAAAAAGAGTAGCCTAACGGCTCTGCCCGGACAAAATTTCGAGTTAAAAATCTACCCAAAGTATTTCAGGATCCTCGCCGGTGCTACGGAGTTCGTGTACTGAGCTGAGCACTCCAGACTCAGGTTTGAGTTAGGAGGAGAACGGAGCACTTATGGGTTACACCCGTGTGCCATGATGTTGATCCATCGACTAAACTAAACTAAACTTATTTTGACCATAATAACTGTCTGAAATACACCAGTAACCATTAATTGTTTTGGCTGTTTAAAAAAAAAAAAATAATTACATATTAGCCAACATTCTTCTTGGGTATCTAGGTAATACTGACTCGCCAACATTCTAGTACACTTGCTCTTGCAGCTAGACACTATCGTCATTTGGAGGTGACAGGCTGGAATCCTGGTAGGTTACCTAGAGCTCTAAATTTTTATGTTGTCTATTTTTGTCCTATAGTCTCTAACTCTTTTCGTCTACTTCTATGAGAGCCAAACAATGCATGTGAATCTATTTATGTTTTATTTTTCCAAGATAACTTGATCACTCTTTCTGTCTGTACAGGAGAAGATAAACAGGGAAATTGTAACACTTTTAAATTGGAACAACAAAGTTCGTAATCAACAAGACATGAATACTCGAAAACATCGTATTCCAAACAATGTATACACAGCTTGTCTACACAGTTATTGTATGTGTAGCACAGATGTCATATTGGAATGTAATAGTCATTAGTCGCAGTTCCAACATCACAGCAACGGCTCACCCTATCATGTTCCGTTCCTGTGACAACGAATATCACACAAAAAGCTCCTAACTTCGCATGTGGACAGTGGAACAGACAGCAGTTCCGACAAAACCAACAGCAATCACATGCATGTAAATGCAAGGCCGCTGTATGAATGGCAACACAGTTGGAATGTATTATTCAGTATTCAGTTTCATTGTTGGTCCAATGATAACAAATTTTATAACTGAAAAGTTAATGTCCGTTTTACACACAGCAACGAAATGAAGAAATGGTAATATATATACTTGGTTACGTGAATATTCATGTTCTGCATAGTTTCTATTTACAGGTAAGTATTGGAGCTGTAAATATATGTACACGTAATTAAGACAATAACAACCGTCATTATTAAAACAAGGTCATCGTGATTCAATGGCAAATACGTAGTAAGGATGCAAAGTGAAAAAAGACACCAATAGTAATAATAATAATAACAACAACAACAAATAATCTCGTATAATTTTGTTGTACCATAGTCTGTGCTCTGTTTTAGAAATCTTTCGAGACAGATAAATCAATCAATAAATCAAGTCTTCACAGTAAAAATTGGTTGTAATGGATCTCCAGCACTGTTTCTCGCCTTAATTGTTGTATACATTCTGTCAGACAGCTGTTAGTCCATATGATGATGTTATCTTTCTACTTATATCGTTGTATACCTCTTGCTCGCTGGCTTTTAACCTTGCCCTCAAGGATGTTTTTAAAAAAAAATACGTGTTATGTCTTTTATCGTGGTCGAAATATTTTACTTGCCTCTGTTTTATAGCTTGTATCAGCTCTCTTTTAATTTGAATAACGAAGACACGAGCAATAGATTGCAATCTATTATTCGTGTCTTCATTATTGAAATCCAACTACGGGAAAACATTGTTTTGATCCTATTTTCATTCCCAGTTTTTCTTAACTTCTGTATCTGAATGTGTTTGCGTGGCATATACGCACCCCTAGTTGTTCTTCTATGCAAATGTTTATTTAACTGTATATATGTGTACTTTTACAACCCCGTGGTAGTGAATTGGACGTCTAACCTTCTATGATAAGGGCGAAAAGTTAGGAGGTTCCTGTGCGCTCTTTGTCTAAGTAAACAAATCTCTTGCCAGTTGGTACTCGAAAAGAGCAGACCGAATATGCCGCCGCCCAAACATTTAAACATGATAAAACCTATCCACACAAGCCACAATGACAATGACTCGGGTTTAAGTCTCAACAATGACCTGATTATTTATTATGATCAGTACGGTTCAGGCATAGACCCAGCCTTATACAAATGAGTGTTGGGGAATTTTCTGGAAACGTTTTAGGAAGGAAAGGCGTCAAAAAGGGAACCAACCGCCTCATTCAATTATGCCATGGCCTAGAATATGTGAAGACCTTCACATTGTAGACTTTGAAAGTAGGAGCGAGAAGACTGAACCAAAGCATTTACCATACAATCTTGAATATAGTACGCACTTTTTGTACTCTAATATTGTCTTCCAATTACGGATGCGCTTTATATTCATAAAGCACTGTTTCCACCTTTTCATGACAGGTGTTATTTTGAGCCTTAATAAAACAATAACTAATAGATTGTTAGATGGTTACATTTCAAGAAACGGACACTCTATCCATGTAATGTATTGAATTCTTCTGCACCTGCCATATTTTTCGCGATATCTTGGACTTTAAATTACACTTCAGCTACACGGACCCCGATGTCTTGTTTATGTCAATTTGTCACACATTTTAGCATTGTAATTATCCTAATTTGGAAACACAAAGACAGTTAAAGAGACTGCACACAATACAGAGGTATTTCCCTTTTGAGTCATACTGGCAAAATATTCAGCAAAATTCTAGAGAAAAGACTACGACCTATAATAGAACCCCAGCTAAACGAAACGCAACTTGGTTTTTGAAAAACACAGGATGCACAGATGCCATCTTTGCTCTTAGGCAACTAATAGAATAATCAATAGAATGTAATTAAATACTCTACCTAGCCTTCGTAGACCAAGAACAGGATTTGATAGAGTAGATAGAAACAAGCTGTGGAAAATTCTTAAAAGATATGGAGTGAGTACACATGTAATAAACTTATGTAGAATCTTACACAACAGTGATTTCACGGTAAGAACAAATGAAGGATACTCAGAACACTTCACCATAAGATCCGGAGTACGGCAAGTTTGTTTCCTGTTCCCCCTCTTGTTCATAACCTATATAGGCAGCATATGTAAAGAAACCAGCCAAAGAGAGACCGTAACAACATTGCACGAAGAACAGAACAGAAGAAGAACCACGGCAAATCACACCATTAATGAACTCCTATTTGCGGACAATCAAGCATTAATAGCAAACTCAGAATCAAAATTACAAGACGACATAAATAGTCTGAACGAAGTGTGTATGGAACATAACATAAAAAATAAGCATAAGTAAACCAGATGTACTGGCTATGACCAAAGAAGGAAGAACAACAAGGATTCATCTAGAAGGACACCACCTGAATCAGGTAAAGAGCTTCAAGTACTTAGGAAGTATAATATCATCAAATGTCAAATCAATAGACGAGATCGAAAATAGATGCTATAAGGCAAACCAACTCATTGGACAAATGGCACCAATACTAACGAACTAACATGTATCAATAATTACCAAAGAAAGCACTATAAACACAATCTTTCCTACCAACTCTATGCTACCAATGCCAAACCTGGACAATGGCAGAAACAGAGAAAAGAAAAACCACAACTACAGAAATGAGATTCCTGAGAAGAATACTCAATGTATCAAGAAGAGAGAAAATCAGAAATGAAGAATTCAGGACTAAAGTGGCGCTAGATCTCCCTGGCATAGGAGTTAACGTCTTTCTCCGTAATTCCGTATATTCTCGTGAGTAACGCAGCTGCGCGAGATTCGGTAGTGGATCACGCCGCGTTGGTTACTTACGGGGGTATGTGAGCCGGTCGCTTAGAAAGCAATGGCACACTATTGAGCGTAATTTTGCCTAGTACATCAACAGCAGCTGAAAAATACTGATGTTGACTCCAACGTCCTGTAATGGATATGCAACATTTAAAAAACAAAGATTTAATAGGAAAACAGCAAATTAAATGGTTTGGCTACTAGATTACAACTAACAGTATACCTCAACAAACAATGGTGTACAGACCAAACGGAAGCAGAGGAAGAGGAAGAGGTTGGCCACGTAAACGATGGACAGAAGGAATTACAGAGTCTATGGGAATCTCGATACATGAAGCCCAGAAAAGGGCACTCTCCCGCTGTTAATGCTTCACCACGACATCGCAAGGTACAACAGGAACCAGATGAGATTAAATGAGATCTAGCATCGTCGCGTCCAGGCCAGTAAATGGGTTGCTTGTAGTTATGAGCTATAGCTATAGCTGGGCACTGTCTGTCTGCCATCTACTATATTACCTTGCGGTGTAGGATGAGGGGAGGGGTGGGGGGTAATTGAGCCTGAGGAATTAAGGCCGCCTGGCTAGTGCAGTCGCCGCGAACTGTGCAGGTTAGTTTTACTCTTTTGTCCCCGACAAAAAGCTAACTGAGGATTCGAACCCGGGTCTCCTAAAGGATAACCAGACATTCTAGCCAGGTTAGAGTTTTTTTTCCTTTTTGCCCCGGATAGTAAAACATCTACACCTTACTCAAATTTCTACTGAACGGACCCAACCGTTCTAGTCGCTGGGTTAGGCGGTGGGCACTATACTTATGAAATTCAATTTTGAACTTCTTCTGCCATGTACGTTTGTTATGTGTGATGCATAGCATCCTTTGCAGTGCGTAGATGTTCACTTTGTAGTCCACGGCCACTTGGACCAACATCTGCATTCCTCCTCCCATTGACAGATTGTCTTCCCTTGCTTGTCGGCTTTTCCTGCCCGCAATTTTACAATCAAAGCTGACTACTAATAATGCTTGCACAGTGTACTCTCGAGAGCACAAATGAAGAAAATACGGCTTGAAATTCCACTGTTTTTAAGTTCTTATAATGTCAAAAGAGTTTGTAAAACCATATATACAATTAAATCTTAATCCTTAACGTTATATTATGAATCAGAGATAACGACCCTGAACCAAATCCTCAATTTCTTTAAGGTTTACAACTGTATGCTCACTAAATGTTATGTTATGTTACGTCATTACACATTTTCACATTCCCACGAGTGCAGTTCTCCGACGAAGCAGCCATCCCAAAGTATGTGTGCTCACCGTTTCATATTAGGAGTTGGTTGTGGTATCTCATTTTTTTTTTCCATCGAAGACAGCATTGGAGTGCCTGTCCTGGCTTCATCCCAAGTTCATGTAGCTGGTCTAGTGTCCGAGTCTGGTCAGCATCCGCCAACGGAGTATTCTCGATGAAGATTTCACCCAGCAACTCCACAGGGCAGGGTCACATTGTTAACAGATTCAGTGAGAAACAAAAAGTAGGTTTGGACCAAAACAAAACTGGAGGGCGGAAAATGGGAAGCAGGGGTGTGTGGCAGTTATGACTTAAATGTTGTTAATATTGTAGCATGCATGCTGCATTATATATCAAATTAGAGAGGGTTATATATGGGAAAACTACTGTGTTGATATTTTGAATATAATTTGATTTATAAGCTCATGGCAGTTACGGAATTTTGCTTAGGACGATATATCATTTCATGGCACTTGATCAATTAAAGGCAACAACATTATTCCAACAAAAGTAACGTCACCGGGTTTTAGATATGGATTATAAATAGCTTTGTTTGCCATCTTCACATGTCTTGGGAAATGGGTTGAACTACTGTGAGGTTGTAAAAACATGTCATCGTTACTGGCGCGAAAAATGCCAATGAATCCAGAGACGAGGGAAAGACACTGACGCTGGATAGACCACACAACGGGAGAGAAAAAAAAACGTTAAAAGTATAACTAGAAAACCAGCTAGTAGTATAGTTAATGTGTCTTCACATGAAACTCACAGGATAAAAGGAATAAAGGGAGACCTAAGTTTACACGGAGAAGGCAATTAGAGAGAGAGACAGAGATGAATAATATGAGGACGTCGTGAAAGAAGCAGCAGAAGACAGCACAGTAAGGGCGGCTTGGTGTGAGATGGCTTAGGGTGTGTGCTCCGCTGGGAGATAACAGACAGTGGAGGGACAAGATGAGAAGGAAGAGCAGACGGAGGACAAGGAGGAGGAGGAGGAGGAGGAGGAGGAGGAGGAAGAAGAAGAAGAAGAAGAAGAAGAAGAAGAAGAAGAAGAAGAAGAAGAGAACTGGCACGGGAGGGGAGGGGAATAATGCATTTTACAACATTCGCATTATACATGTTTTTGCATCAATGAACGCGATGATACGAGGGGCTTCAAGTGAACACCTTAAGTGTGTGTGTGTGTGTGTGTGGGGGGGGGGGGAGGGTGTGTATGTGTGTGTGTGTGAGTGTGTGTGTGTGTGTGTGTGTGAATATATTCTGAAAAAGTAAAGAACAAATGTATCAATGTTTTCGGTGTAGTCACCATTACGTTAAATGCAAGTGCTCCAGTGCCGATAAAGTGTTTAAATTCCTGAGGAAACATGGACTCTGGGGTCAGTGCTCGGTGTGCCTGATCCGGTCGTGTATAGTCTGGGGTCAGTGCTCGGTGTGCCTGATCCGGTCGTGTATAGTCTGGGGTCAGTGCTCGGTGTGCCTGACCCGGTCGTGTATAGTCTGGGGTCAGTGCTCGGTGTGCCTGACCCGGTCGTGTATAGTCTGGGGTCAGTGCTCGGTGTGCCTGACCCGGTCGTGTATAGTCTGGGGTCAGTGCTCGGTGTGCCTGATCCGGTCGTGTATAGTCTGGGGGTCAGTGCTCGGTGTGTCTGATCCGGTCGTGTATAGTCTGGGGTCAGTGCTCGGTGTGCCTGATCCGGTCGTGTATAGTCTGGGGGTCAGTGCTCGGTGTGTCTGATCCGGTCGTGTATAGTCTGGGGTCAGTGCTCGGTGTGCCTGATCCGGTCGTGTATAGTCTGGGGGTCAGTGCTCGGTGTGTCTGATCCGGTCGTGTATAGTCTGTCACAGAAGTCACGTTTTGAAACTTTCTCCTACATACATACTCTTGCTGGACACGCATCACACACTGAACCCTCATTCGCCGATGAATTTCTATAGGTTTCACCCCTTCACCGATAACAGCTGAACACGGCTTCTCTTTGGTGCATGTAAAATGTGGGGCGGCCATCTTTAAACCATCTTTATGACGTCACCGCGTTCGACTGCACACTAATGTCACCTGCTTAACACTATTGACATCCTTACCAACAATGGTGACAGGTTACAAGACAATGGCATGTTATTGTAATTTCTATCACACTTTTAAGGTGTTTATTTGAAGCCCCCTCGTATTTTTGTCGATGTTAAGATGCAAGGCCACCTTCTTACTCTGTTGTTCCCTACCTCTTCCTCCTCATGTTTCGCCAGGTGTTGAATGGTACAGAATTTCTTCTTCTTCTTCTTCTTCTTCGTTCATCCGGAGTTTTTTTTTTCGGACGTGATTGCGTTATGCCTGTTTACAGCAGAGCTGCGTTCTTGCGCCGTTAGGCCGACACATCCGACTTCTGCGGGCATTTGTTGACCGGGTTAACCTTCCCGGGATACAGAATTTCTATACTTATAACACGAACACAGAATGTTGAGTGGAGTCCATAGCGTTCATATTTTTATGTTGTCATACATGACGTCTACTGTCTACGTCATTTCCGTTCTGATTACGACCAGCGGACGCCTAGAAACTAATAAATAACAAATGAAATTAGAAGTTAAGAACACACGCTTTGTTAAATAGTGTTAATGAAATCACATGTGAAGGAGGACTCTGGTGCTTTCACTGAAACCACAAGTAGCCTGACCATGGAAGTCATGGCAGTAAGTAAAGCAATAACATGGCTCGAGACACAGACATTCACTAGGGCTTGTTTCCTTAGCGACTCAATGAACATGATCAAGAGGATAGAGGAGGGGTCGATTCGAAGAGAATGGTTGCTGCCTCTGAAGCGGTCTCGGCTGGCAAAGATTAGTTTCATCTTCGTGCCAGGGCATGCAGGAGTACAAGGAAATGAGCGGGCTGACAAGCTCGCAGGTGAGGCTACTGTTGAGGGCGGACGCGCCATGGACCAGGCTGACATTCTGAATGCTCTACGAGAAGTGAGACTTTTGCAAGAACCAAGTGATGACTGTGAATCTACAACAATGGCCAGACTGCGAGAGCAGCAAATTAAAAGAGGGGTGGCCAAACAAGAACACTACGCAGGAAGCCAAAGAAGATTGATAAACCAACACAGAACTGGCGTCGTTAGCCGCTACACGCTGCGGGATTTGCTGAGGAGGGGATCCGAGCACTTATGGACTGAATGGTCCGATGTGCAACGAGGATGATCTGTCGACTAACTAACTAACTAACTAATGAAATCACACCTGAAATTCATCAGTAGAAACATCCTTTCCGAACTCTGCTCTATCGCTACCATAAGCAGAGTCTGCACTGCAGCTTCGTGGGCTGTCCCTGTTCACATCCTTATTGTTGGACACAAGTGGAATGTCACTTTCTGATTTGACCTTCTTTCTAAGGCCGTTTTGTCCCAGAGTTTGTTTCATGGACAGGTCTTCAGGCTCCTCCTGTTCTGCATCATACGATTCCTGCTTTAATGTACGCTTGATGTGAAAGGGGACTTGAGCACAGTGAGCCGGGACAGCTGCTGGATTAGAGAAGTTGGCGGCAATGTGATCTTTATGTTGATTATGCTGCAGTCTTTTGTAGCTGTCAGGGGATGCTGGGTAAGGCCTCGGCTGCTCATGGGCGTATGGAGAGTGCGCAGATGTATGGTTAAACGGTCGAGGATAAGAATTTGGGAATTGATGATGGCGATGAAAGGAATCATTAGAATATAGAAAACTCTGCACTGTTTCGTCGTGGTTTTTCGTTGATCTAAATTGTGAAGGCGCCGTGTGTCTCATAGAGTACGGCACATACAGTTGAGACCCTGAAGGCGAGAAATATCCCGCTTTGTCTTTAGCTAGTTCCTGATCAGACTGCTGTCGCGAAATATTTCGCTCTGAAAAAGCGAAGAAATGTGGTTTTTCTTCTGGACACAGTAACATCGGGCTGCGACCAGCACGAAGTGGCTCACTTATCAACGACACGTTGGGAATAGTTTTACTATTTCCTTCGGACTTTGGCAATGTCCAATGACTTCTGTTGATTTCTGGAGAAATGTTCAGAAGTGTCACTTGAGATCTGCATTCAGCGTTGTGATTACTTGACTCTCTTTTCTCATTCACACTGCAGAATCTATCTTGACATTTCTGCATGGCCAGCAAATGCTTTCCCGGAGACACACTCTGGGGCCTGCTTGTACTCTGCGTTGTTTCAGATGGGCCCAAAGATGTTGCCTCTTGTAAAATAAATGGACTCTGTATCTGGTTAGAGCTCTTGACATCTGGAGAGGAACTCAGAAAATGAATGTCTTTGGAATCATACCCAGCAGTAGTACTGTCTAAAGGCTTATTAGAAATATATTCCTGTTTTGAACTGGCCAAGTGACCACTATAATCGTGCGATGATGGTGGGGCAGTAATCGATGACGAAGCAGTTGATGCTGAGCAATAAGGCAGAAACGTTGAGGAATCTGGGGTAATGGCTTCAGTAGACGATGGTTCTGCCTCTGATTCCCTTGGGGCTAAGCCCTTACTGGAATGAGGTCTGGCTCCACGCTGGCCCTTGCGGATTGTTGCAGGATGTTGCAGAAACCTGTGGAAGAATAACATTGCGTTCTATGAAATAAACAATGAATTTAAATGAAGAGGGCAGGCTTGGTGGAATTTGATAGAGATTGCGAACTTCGCCTACAAAAAGAGCTGAATGGATCGATTAGCAGTGATGTTTGTGTGCAGTTTGGTGTCTGAGCGGAGTAGGACTACAAAAGAATGAGAGAATCACTAATGCGGAGTTTGAGGAGAGAACTAGACAGACTCCAGCGAATCAGTTTGTGAGCGAAAGACGCTGCCACAGGATATGACACACGCTGAGAAAACTTGAGAATTGTGCAAAAAGCAAACCTTTTCACTTGAACTCACATGGGAAGCTAAATATAGAAAGACTTTAAAGACACGGAGAAGGGGATTAGAGAGCTGCAAGACATAGCAAGGCATAGGACTGTTTAGGGGAGTGGGTTGAGGGCCAGTGCTTCAACAGGTGACAAAGGACAGAAGGAGAAGAAGAAGAAGAAGAAGAAGAAGAAGAACAAGAAGAGGAACAAGAACCAGAAGAACAAGATGAACAAGAGGAAGGATTGTGCACCCTTCCTGACCCCGGGGTACACGATTGGATATCAAGGCTTCTCAGATAAGTGCGAAACACTCGCAGCACCCCAGTGCACATCGCGCCGGTTAAACATCCCTCATTAGCTGGAAATCGCAGGCCGGACAGGCATCCGTATAGCTTCCTTGCCAGTGCTTAGGAGTTAGAGCACCGGGTGGAGATTCCCTTGTGTGGTCTAGTTGAAGATACTGGGGCACTTATAGAGATACCTGAGCGCGATGTACGTGATCCTTTACCTCTGTGGCGAAGGGGTTACGGTCGCAATTCGCAATACCTCTTACCACGTTTGAAACACAACTTAGCAACAAGGGTGAGAAGTCAACATTTTAGTCCAACTGACCTGTGCAGGGGTTGGACCCCGTACCTCAGCATCAGCACATCGGATGTTTAAGATCGAGCGCTCTTATCTATTCGGATATGATAATTACTCACTTGTATGTCAGACGCTTGCCTTGAACCTTCTTGATGATGTTCATTTTGTAGTAGTATCTAAAGACACAAGATGAAACACACAAGTTAGTTTAGCCAGCAATGATTGCATATTTACATCTAAATACAACATTAATCATCATCATCATCATCATCATCATCATCATCATCATCATCATCATCATCATTTTCCACTTTTGCCGTCAAGCGTCGTGGGGAGGAATAATATAGTTGACCTTCTAACGTCCGATGGTAGCACTTAATAATATCATTCCGTAAAAAAAATACAATATCTGTGATGTCAGTCCTTTTTCTTCTTGGTCGTCCGCTCGCTCTCGTAGCAGCAGATCTTCTTTGATGCAGGGCCAGCGCTGGTAGTTGACGGTGTTGCATTCTAACAAGATGGCCGAACCATTTCATCTTCTACCTTTCGATATATATATATATATATATATATATATATATATATATATATATATATATATATATATATATATATATATATATATATATATATATATATATATATATATATATATATATATATATATGATACAAGATGTTGATCCCACTGTCGGTCAGATAACATCATTTCCTATTCGGTTTCGGATTGTTAAATTGGCTACTCTTTTCAAGCAACCCATCTCGCAGTTGTTGATTTTGCGTACATGTGATTTGGATAATTTCCAAGTCTGACTTTGGTAGCATAAGGTAGGCGGGAATATGCTTTTTATTATCTGTACAGTAATTTGCGGATATCTTTATAATTGGATGTTTCAGCGTGTGTGATCATTGATATGTAAACGCATTCGCTACAACTTTAGTGATCAGTTGATATACTACATGCATGTGAGACATTGGCAATAAGCAGACAAGCTTTGAAACAGCTAATGACAGTGGGAATATGGTTTCTGAAGAAAATGCAAAATATTATCATGAACGGACAGAAAAATGAATGGGGGAAAAAAAATGAAATCTGTGAATTGATTAGATAAATAAGATAAAGATAGTCATGAAATTTTGGGCACGTTATGAGGAAACATAAAGTAGAAAACTTAGTGACAACTGGCGGGACTGATGGAAAAAGAGCAAGGCAGAGAGATAACTACCCGGATTGCTTGGCCACATGGCATAATTGAGACAAGAAGACACATCTGATCCACGACTGGGGCGATCAAGTGAGATGGCCAACCATAACAGACAAGTTATCGGCATGGCACATCATGATAATGATGAATCTGTGAATGCGATACTGTCAACGTTATTGCATTGTTTACCAGTATCTAGCTGGCGCTGTTTCGAAGGTGTTGTGAACACGATTCGCAATCCCACAAAAACCGGGTGCGAAATATAGCTGCAGACCATTTGGAAGCAGATTGCCTTGCGCTGATTTTCATACAATGGTATGAGCTTTGGTCGTTCAGAAGGCAGTGACAAACTACTAAACGTGAACCACAACATGCTGGGATTGACTGTGACGTCCTGTAAAATGACATGGAACTAACTTTAAAAAAATAAAAACCAGTCTTGACTCAGTCTATAATAGTCACATGATCAGATGTAGGTCAGTTTCTCCTTGCGTAAACCTAGCTATGGTAAAATAATTAGACGTAGATCAGTTTCTCCTTGCATGAGCAGAACTATGGTCAAATGATCAGACGTAGGTCAATTTCTCCTTTCATGAACCTAACTGTGGTCAAATGATCAGACGTAGGTCAGTTTCTCCTTACATGAACCTAACTATGGTAAAATGATCATGTAGATGCTGGCTGGACAACGAAGTGGACATTCTGTGTGGGTAACTGATACAAGATAATACCACTTGATGGTCATGATAAGAAAACTTGATAGCCACAACTATAGTTTACAGACAGCTAAAAGTTAGTTGTATATCCATTACAGGATGTTGCAATCAACCCTAGAATGTATTGACTGTTTGTGATGTACTAGACAATTTTATGTCCAGTAATTTGCCATTGCCTTTCTTTAACGGTGGATGCCTCATACCTTCTAAATCAACGTAAAGCGATCTGCTTTCGAACCGGCTACGGCTGCTTACGAACCCTCGCCTCGGGATGTCGGGGCATGGTAAAACAGAGCTTAACTATCCACAAAGCTACACACGCCGGCTGAAAGATAATTCATTCATTCATTCATTCATTCATTCATTCATTAGCATGTCCTTTGCAGAACCTCGCTCCTACGCTTCCTTCTGTAATGTCGGTTCTTGACACATCTCAAGTCATTCATTCATCATGTGCCATGCCGATAAGCACGATCACCAGAGTCGAGGATCAGCTCCGTGTTCTTTTCCTGACCATGTCATCTAGTCAAGCCATCCAGATATTTTCCCGCTGCCTTCCCCTTGTTCTTTCCCCCTCAATCTTGCCAGTTGTCACCAAGTTCTCTAGTCAACTGCACTGGCATCTTGCCGTCTTGACAGACGATAGTTTGTTACATTGTGCTTCAGTTATCAGTTATCAGTTATCAGTTAGGATATCTTCACTGCACTCCGGACAGGTCCATAGATGCTCAGATTCCCCCTCCCAGCATATGCATCAGCGTCCGGTGGCTAATAGTGCCAGTTCTGTGTTGGTTGACGAGGCGCCTTGTTTTCCCGATGTACCTCTCGCGTCTGGCTGTGCCGATTCTTACTCCCAGGTCTTTCATCCTGGACAGCGATGTGGATTCACTGACGTCAAAGTCCTCTGTTCTCGCCATATCTATAAGGACGTTAATAACATCGGCACGATTCATGGGCTGGCCATCTACAGGGGGTGCAGAGCCAGACAGTTTACCAGCTCGTTAATTTCCCTCGACTCCCGCATGTCTCGGGACAAAGATGAAGGTGACTTTACGGACAACAGACTTCCGCAGCGACTCAGTCCACTGTCTACGTACAGATCCAGCTTCGACCTTCTGAATCATGCTAATTTAATCACTTAGTATACACACGTTGGTATAATGCTGTGATTCCAGCCATATGAAAGCCTGTGTAACTGCCATCACCTCCATCGTCATGCTGCTCGTGGTCATAGAGTGGGCACCACTGGATTCTTGAACGGTTCGGACCGCTGGACGGGCTGTAAATGCCCACGCACTTCTCTGCTGCTTTACAACAGATCCATCTGTATAGATGAGCACTTTGGGGCTATTTGAGTGTTCATAGATGAGCGCGTTGACATCTGCATAGACAGCGGCAGGGTTCTGCTCTCTGCGCCATCTGTCGAGTGTGATAATGCAGGAGAAAGTGCACTTAAAAGCTGGAGGCACCGGCACCCATTCCTTGCCGGGGTTGATACTGGTAAGACTGCAGACCTGTCTGACGACATCTTCCACCCGACCCATCCATGATTTGCCCCTCTTTAGCCTGTCACCCTTTTCTGTGCTTCATAATGGCATAATGGCTAAAACCCAATGCGGTAGCGAATGTGACTAATCAGACCGATTCGTGCTGCAAATGTTCGTCCACAGTGGTTGCATGTGAACACATGGTCATTTCCACCATCACGCACCATTATACGTCCCACACGCTCAGTATGTGGCCTATCTGCAATAATTTGCTCCTGTGTATTTATTCTATTTCTGATATTTGCTCCCCATGCAACACGTTCAGCAGCGACTTGCTCCCAAGGTGCAATATCAATGCATGTATCAATCATGTCTGAATAATGTCAACACACCAGAAATAAGTACCTGAGTGCCCTAGAGAGCTTCTCGTACGTCATGTTTGACCGGTTCTTCTGCTTTCCCCACGCGTCGGCGAGATTCGTGGGGTTCTGTATTCGGAATGTCAGATCGTCAACCGACTCCCAACTGACCAGCTCCGACCATTTGTTGTCCTGTAGAAGCTGATAGATGAATTCCCAGAGCAAGCGACACACTGGGGAGATATATGTTACAATGTATTGCATGGGACATCTTAAATGTAAAGACATTCTTCACGGACACAAGAAAGATAAAGATATACACCACGGACAAAACACAGATTATGACATACACCACCGACAAAATACAGACTATGCCATACACCACGGACAAAATACGGATAAAGACATACTCCACGGACAAAATACAGATTATGACATACACCACAGAAAAAATACAGATAAAGACATCCACCACGGACAAAATATAGATAAAGGAACGAAGATAAAGGTGACTCTACGGACAAGACACCTCCGCAGCGATTCAGTCCACTGTCTACGTACAGAACCCACTTAAACCTTTCAGATCACGCTAATTGAAACAGTACACAAACGTTGGTATAGTGCCGTGACTCCAGCCATATGAAAGCCCATGTTACTGCCATCACCCCATCATGATGCTGCTCGTGGCCATAGAGTGGGCACCACATGCCTCTTGAACGGTTCTGCCAATTGAACGTGTCGTGAATGCCCACACACTTCTCTGCTGCTGTATATCAGATCCATCATGCACAAAAGCTGATACATAAGACAATCGAGCCCTTGCACACAGGAAAACAAAAAGACTCACGCACCTCCATCGTCATTTTGATCTGATAGGTCGTACTTCGAATCTCGCCCAGGGTCAAAGTTCATACTTTCTTCGTAGTCCATTTCGTGGTCGCTGCCGTGTAGGGAGTGTCCGCTTTCTGTAAGAATATAAGAATAAAATTGTCCACCTTCTGTAAGAATATAAGAATAAAATTGTCCATCTTCTGTAAGAATATAAGAATAAAATTGTCCACCTTCTGTAAGAATATAAGAATAAGAATGTCCGCTTTCTATAAGAATATAAGAATAAGATTGTCCACTTTCTGTAAGAATATAAGCATAAGATTTTTCCATTTTCAGCAAGCATATAAGAATAAGATTGTCAACTTTCTGTAATAATATAAGAATAAGATTCCACTTTCCTAAATGGGCAACCAGCTTGACCCTGTCTATAAATGAGTATAAGGAAATCTCTTGGGAAGGAAAGGCGACCTCTGTGATACTGACCACATCACTGACCGAGTGCCCTTTGGTCTCTGCCAATATAGCTTTAGTTCTATACACCCACTGCGGGGTTTTAATCAGATCTGGAATAGTTCCGCATGGGAAATCTTCAACGGTTTTTGAAGAGGGGAAACAGAGCATGCCTGGGAATGACCGGAGTACAGTTTTGTTAATTCTCAAATTCAGTATTATGTCTCGGGAAAGTACTCACCCTCAAAAGTTTTTGGAGTGGCAACATCAAAGACCGCTATGTACCATGTGCTTACCGTACGCCAGGGTGCCCAGACGAAGGATCTCTTTTGTGAATGACGAGGCAATAAAGAGAAATGTCACTCGTCATGGATTCCCTTCAAAAGCAATCGGTTAGAGAACAGCTGGAGCATAAGAGAGATTTGGAAGTCAAAGGAAACCCTAAAGCGTGGCCGGGCTTGGATATTTTATTGCTTGGTGGCTAAGGGCTTGCGAACGCGGTATGTGAGCCCGTATACCCGGGTTCGAAACACGGCGGTGCTGGTTTTTTCGAAAAAGGTATAGGAGCCGGTCGTTCAGAAAGCAATGGCAAACTACTGAACGTAAAATTTGCCCAGGAATCACGAACAGCGAAAATGCTGGGGTTGACTGATAGGTCCTGTGAAGGACATGCAACTTAATTTTTATTTTTTTTAAAAATGTACCTCTGGGAATAGATAACAAGGACAGACTCTGTATTGCCTCTTTTATGAAATCCCTACGACCCACCACTGGGGTTACCTGTTGACTTGATGTGACATGATGAGACAAGTGGGAGAGTTAACAAGTACATGGATAAGTAAATGCTGCATAAGCGTCAGAACCAAGCGACAGGCCCTAATTATAACTTCTCTTCTGAGGTTGAACGTGGTAGGACTGATTACAAGTCCTGTGGCCAGGTCAGCCACAATTGTGTGTGTGTGTGTGTGTGTGTGCGTGCGTGCGCGCGCGCATGTGTATGTGTGTGTGTGTGTGTGTGGAAGGGCTCCAGGTTCCCCCAGGGGAGAGAACCGTCCCATGAGGGCCCAACGTCCCTGTGTGTCATTCGGATGACAGCTTCTGCATGTGGCCCTGGCAAGATCAAGCGCAGATACTCTATACTTTGATCTTAGCAAAACCACAAACTGGATATTAATTTGAAGGTGCTGTTGTAAAAAGAGGGTCATTATCAAATGCCATGTCAACCGAGGTAGGCGTTCATATCTCTGCACATATCTCGGTCTTTGGTGTTCTGGATCAACTCTGTTCTAGATATTCCCCAATGCCACCGTCTTAATCCACCCAGAATCATTTCTCTTGGTCGGCCTCTCCCTCTCTTCCCCTCGATCTTTCCAGTCATCACAATGTTCTCCAATTTTCCTCTTTTCATCACATGATCAAAGAAAGCTGTTTGCCGCTTTCTTATTGTTGTATATACTGTTCTTGTTTAATTAACCTCTTTCAGGCAATCATCGTTAGTTACTCTAGCAGTCCAAAGAATTCGCAACATTCGTCTTAGGAACCATAGAAAAGGGTAACAGATATATATATATATATTATGTGTAGTAAGTAAGTATACACAAGTATCAGGAGTGTGTGTGAACAAACCTACTAGAACAGTTGGAAGCTACATGGGTGTACTGACCATTGTTTGCTGAGTCGGCCTCTGAAGAACACTTCTCTGATAGAGCTGGACTGAGCATGCTGGCTGTCAAGGGAAGACGTGTCAAATATATAAATTAATAGCAATGTAACCATAACTTTTTTAACGCATATCAATTACTGATTTGTTTTGTGTAACAGTTCACTATTGCAGGTAGAAACATGTATAGCATGTTTAAGTTGTTGCATACTTTGAGCATAGTACCACTTGTTGCGTGGTTTGATTACATCATCATCATCATCATCATCATCATCATCATCATCATCATCATCATCATCATCATCATCATCACCATCATCATCATCTCTCTCTCTCTCTCTCTCTCTCTCTCTCTCTCTCTCTCTCATTCATTCAAGATCATCATCATCATCATCATCATCATCATCATCATAACCATCACCGTCTCTCTCTCTCTCTCTCTCTCTCTCTCTCTCTCTCTCTCTCTCTCTCTCTCTCTCTCTCTCTCTCTCTCTCTCCTGCAGATCGGTATAACAATCTTAGAACAGTAAAGAAATTTCTCGGAAGATGATTTGTAGAGATTCGAACAATAATTGCCATGGCGAAAGTAGCATTTTGCAAGATGGACATCATACGCATCAATAACAAGCTGTCAAGAGCAGTGAGAAAAAGAGTGTTCAAATGCTATATAGAAGCAATTCTGTTGATTGATAGCAAAACATGGACAACAATCAGACAGACTGAGCATAATCTAACGGTAGTGGGAATTTGGTTTCAGAGGGAAATGCAAAGACTATGACAAGCCTTCAATAAACAACCGAAAACGGTAAATAAGACGTTGACAGTCAAGAGATATTTTGGGTCACAATTTTTTGGAGAGAAATAAACTTGAAAAAGTAGTCACAACGGGCAAACATAACTGGAAAAGAGGAACGGGAAGACAAAGCGATAAATACCCGGATGTCTTGACCACATAGCAAAATGGGGACAGTACATGTATATGATCCAAGATTGGTTATCGCTTGAGATGTCGAATCATGACGGCACGCGCTTATAGCCGTGACACGTTCCGCTCGCTTGGACATCGAGCGTAGTCGACGCTGGACTGATTTTTGTGCATGGGCTAGCTTTCCCTATAACCATTGTCCCTCGCCATCAAGCGAACCCACTCCGACTTCTAAGGTACTTGTAATTTAGTCCAAAGTCAAGGACGAGAAGTCAACATTTTAATACACCTGACCGGTGTAGGGGTTGAGCCCGCTGCCTCGCCATCAGCACACCGGAAGTTTAAGAGCGAGCGGTCTTATCCATTCGGCCATGCTAACCTCCACACATGATATGATCATAATGATAATGATGATGGTGAAACAAATGATATGAACTGATGCTTACTTACCAGGCACCCCCGGGCCTATTGAGTTGTTCTCCTCGTCAACAGATAAAACAATACTGCTTGAGGCTGAGCATGTAGCACTGTTAGTGTTGCTACCATGGCTACTACCACAGATCGGCGTCTGAGGCTGCGGCCGGATGGGAATGTAAACGGATCGGCTATTTTGTGCTGGCAGTGGTCTTGTCAAAATCTCTGCGGGGATGGAGAATTCAGAAATAATTTTATAATTACATCGATTCTTTGACTACAAGAGGGATTATGTAGAAGCTACGGAGATGTAGAAGAATGATGAGAACACCTTGGGCGGATAGAAGGAAACTAACTCGCAAAGAAAACTGGTTACTGACATCAGAATAAGCGAGTCCATGCTCTTTCGGCGTGTCATGAGAACGGAAAAGCAGGAGAACGTCTTATCAACGGGAAAGATGGGAGGGAAGAGCGGCAGGGGATGACTTAGAGAGAAGATGCTGGACTGTGTGACATCCTGCCATAGAGAAACATCGGTATGAGAATTGACTGACAGTACACGAGATGGAAAACATATGGACCAATAAAATGATGTCAATTACAACGAAAAAAAACAAAAAACAGTTTTGAATTGCTACATAGAACCTGTACTTTTATATGGATGTGAAAAGTGGACAATGAGCAGAAAAGCTGAAAAACATCCAATGATCGTGGAAATGTGGTTTCTGAGGAAAATGCAAAGCATACCATGGACAGACATAACTTGGTGACAACTAGCAAGATTAAGTGATAAAGAACCAGGGAAGGCAAATAAGTAAATAACTGGATGGTTTGGCCAGATGGCATGATCGAGACAAGAACACACAGCTGATCAACGACTCTGGCGATCATGTGAGATGGCGAAACATGACCATTCACGCTATCGGCATGGTACGTGGTGATAATGACACAAGGCAGAAGGTTGTGAACAGACATGATTACCGACGCCAGACGACATAGACTACAAACAGAAGACTTCATTAAAGAATGTACCGGATTGAGCTTGATTGTTGTCCCAAGACAATGGCTACGGTCTCCAGAGAGTACGTTCAATATCAAGAAGTAGAACAACGCCAGACCACCCTTTATACAGATGTCTAGACAGCCATGGTAGTCAAATACATTACGGAGAAGAACTGTTACTAAACATGTCAGGTCACTGAGTGATCATGAATTAACAATAACGTGAAGTAAATAATTACACGACATAAATAATGACAAGAAGTAATTAATTAATAATTGTGTAGCTCGTCTAATATTCTGAGATATCGTCTGCGCAGTCATCATCGACATCATTATTGTTATCGCTGTCAAGATTATCTATCATTGTTATCGTTATCATCGTCGACCTCTTTCTCCTCCTCTTCGTCATCACCATCACCATCAAAATCATCATTTTTATCTTCAGAATTATCACCATCATGACCATCACCATCATCAACACCATCATCATCATCATCATCATCATCATCACCACCACCATCATCATCATCATCATCATCATCATCATCATCATCATCATCATCATCATCATGGTTATCATCGTCGACCTCTTTCTTCTCCTCTTCGTCATCACCATCACCATCAAAATCATCATTTTTATCTTCAGAATTATCACCATCATGACCATCACCATCATCAACACCATCATCATCATCATCATCATCATCATCATCATCATCATCACCATCATCATCATCATCATCATCATCATCATCATCATCATCATCATCATCATCATCATCATCATCATCAGTACCATAATCACCATCGCCGCCATCATGATCATGATGATCATCACAGTTCTTATAATAATAATAATCGTCAGCAGCTTAATCATCATCATTATCGCCTTTATCGTCACAGTAATCATCATAGTGACATCATAATAAGCATCATCATCATCATCATCATCATCATCATCATCATCATCATAATCATCATAATAATTACCCTCACCATCACACATCATCATCATTAAACACAGGCTATCACATGTTTCCCCCCCCCCCCCCCCCCACACCCCCCACCCCCTCACAAAAAAAACAACAAAAACAAACAAACAAAAAACAACTTGCCTTTTCTGTGTTCTACACTAGTGTAACCGCTGAATGTTTCCCGCGCCACTTTGTCAAGCTATCTAGCACAGTGGTTCTCAACCTTTTTTGGCCCGTGCCCCCCTTCACCATATTTTTAGGACGTAATTCCCCCCTCGCGATATGTTTAGAACGTCATTCCCCCCCCACCCCCCCCCCCTGTATCTCCTCCTTAAAAATTTCCCCCTGCCCCTATACAGTATACGTAATAATTGAAGCTAAATTTAATAGCACATACTAAAACAAGTCTAGACATCTACATACGTTATAAAATTATATATATATATATATATATATATATATATATATATATATATATATATATATATATATATATATATATATATATATATATATATATATATATAATATCTGTTATAATATACGTTACGTTATAAAATGAATTTCAGAAGGGTGATACGTACAGAATCTTAAAGTATGAAGGTAAAAACAATATCAAGTAATCGGTTCTTGTATTAACACAATCTAGAAATAATCTTAATTCCCCCCCCCCCCCCCCCCCCCTTTTCCCTGGAAACCCTAAAATTCCCCCCTGGGGGGGGGGGGGGGGAAGAATTCCCCACCGGTTTAGAACCACTGATCTAGCATGTTCTGTAATCCTCAGTACCCATCTCTCTCAATTTCGCAGGTTGTTCCCCAGAACCTCTCTGCTCATATAGATAGCTGCATGTTCTTTACAACACGTCGCAATCAATCCCAGCATGTATTGACTGTTTATGATTTTCTACGCCATTTTAAGTTCAGTAGGTTGCCACTGCATCCTAACGGCCTACGCTTACACCATTGTGACAAACAACGCAAAGCGATATGCTTCCAAATCGCCCGTGGCTGACTTCGAGCCGGATAGGTTAGAATTGTGAAACTGCGTTCACTAACCCTAAACTAACCTGCTCTGAGGCGATGGGGTTACGGACGCAGTTCGTAATAACGTATACCGTGTTTGAAACACAACTGCCGGCGATTTGGAAACAGACCGCCTTGCGTTGGTTTCTATATAAAGGTATGAGTGCCGGTCTCTCAGAAAGCAATGGCAATCTACTGAACGTAAACTTTACAAGAAATCATAAACAGCAAAAAATAACAAACATTGAGACTGACTGCCACGTCCTGTAATGAATATGCAACTAACTTATTTTAAACATTAAGCCATAGACGCTTTGCTCATAGCATAACTAAAATCATGGTCAATTTTAGGTGGGAAAATAAGACACCATATGAAAGGATATTTAGTAGAGGCTAATATCAGACAGCGAAAAAAATACAACACATGGAAGATTAGCGAGAGGAAGCCAATATCAGGTGGGGAAGAAAAGGGAAGATTAGCGAGAAGAAGCCAATATCAGGTGGGGAAGAAAAGACACCGCGTGAAAGGATACAGTGTAGAGGCTAATATCAGATGGGGAAAATAAGATACCAAGTGAAAGTATATGGATAAGAGACCCATATAAGACAGGGAAAGAAATACATCACATGGAGGATTAGGGAGAAGAAGCCAATATCAAACGGTAAAATAAGACGTCATGTGAAAGAATATAGATAAGACGTCAATATCAAACGGGGAAAGAAAGACATCATATGGAAGTATGGGGAGAAGAGATCAATATCAGATATTGATTTTCACAATGCACTAAGCGTCGATCGCTCATAAAGCAATGTTAAGCTACTAAACGTAAAATTACCTAGAATATTACCAATTAAAAAGAAATGCGGAGGTTGGTTACTATGTCCGGTAAAAAGACATGCAACTAACATCATCAATATCGTCTTCAACGACAGGTAAACATCCTTGAAGTGCCCGTTATATGGCTTGATATTAATGTCTTACCTGCGCCGGGTGAGATAAAATGTGGAGGTGTGGGCAGGTAAATTGGCGATCTCAGGTAACCAGGACCTGTAGACAAACAAGGACGGTGATCTATAAGGAATCACAAGGAAAGGAATTTCAATTCTGGTTAGACAATTACCAATTGCCAGCATATTTCCGAGTATCTTGACTATCACAAATGACTGTCTTTCTCATGCATGTAGCCGTACTTAAGAGTCCGATTGTTCACCCAAAAATAGTATCACATTTTAAATACACCACGCCGCCATTCTATTTAACACTCTCACAAATTCTTTCGTATAAAAACTTTAGCGTTTTCCGGTTTTGGCTTTTGTATCTTTCGGATTACTTTTTAGACTCTTGAGTTAAATATTCTTCTTTTTTTAATATGGAGTTTTATTGCTGTAATTATCTTGCTCTTTTTTGTTCGTCGATACAGACACTCTATAAACGAGGGGGCTTCAAATTATAACCTTAAAAGTGTGATAGTAATTACAGTAACCATGCCATTGTCTTGTAACCTGTCAATATTGTTGTTAAAGATGTCAAGAGTGTTTAGCGCGTGACATCACGGTGCAGACGAACACAGTGACGTCATAAGGACAGTTTAAAGATGACCGCCCAACTGTTGCCACGCAGCGTTGTTATCCGTTTTTGAACAGTGAAGGGGTGAGACGTATAGACACTAATCGGTGAATGAAGGACCAGTATGGTGATGCATGCCGTTTAGTCCAGCAAGTTTATGACTGGAGTACGAAGTTTCAAAATTGTTCGGTCCCATGAAGAGGTACAGCAGCTGGTGCATGAGTGGTTACACGCGCAACTAAGAGCATTTTTTTTCTTCTACAGGAATCGAAGCACTTTATCGGCGCTGGATGACTTGCATTGAATGCAGTGGTGACTACATCGAAAAATAATATATTTGTTCTATACTTTGTTCAAAATATATTCACACACACACACACACACACACACACACACGCACGCACGCACACAGACACACGCACGCACGCACACACACACACACATATATATATATATATATATATATATATATATATATATGTGTGTGTGTATGTATGTATGTATGTATGTACACACACACACACACACACACACACAATAACACAATGGGACCGATGGTTTTCAAATGGTTTTCAAATGATAACACTATAAGACAGATGGTTTTCAATTGATAACACTATGGGACAGATAGTTTTCAAATGATAATGCTATGGGACAGATGATTTTCAAATGATAATACTACGGGTCAGAAAAGTTACATTACAACACTACAGACAGTTTTCAAATGATAATACTATATGACAAATGGTTTACAAACGATAACACTATACGACAGGTGGTTTTCAAACGATGACACTTGGATCAGAAAGGGTATAAATTACACCACTTTGAGACAGATGGTTTTCAAATTATAACAATATGAGACAGAGTAATTTTCATATGATAACATCATCATGAGCGAGAAAGGTTGCAAATGATAACACTTTCAGACAGACGATGTTGACATGACAGCATTTTAGAAGGTACTGTTTTTAAATGTTAACGCTAAAGGGTAGATGGTTTTCAAATGATAACACAGTGGGACATACGTTTTGTAAATGATAACACGATGGGAGAGAGTGATCAGGATGGCTAAATGGATAGGATTACTCGCTCTTAAACTTCCGATGTGCTGTTGCCGAGGTAGTAGGTTCATCTCTACACCGGTCGGTTGGACTAAAATGTTGGCTTCTCGTCCTTGACGTAAATTACACGTAGCCCAAAAGTCGTCTGAAGGCGAGAGACACTGGTAATAGGGAAAGCTAAGCCAAGCACAGAAATAAGTCCAGTGGACTAGAAGTATTCGCAAATCTATGGACTACGTTTGAGTTCAAAACAAATGCACGCAAAAAAAAAATTCTTTGGGAGAGAAAGGGTATGAAATGATAAAACTGGTATTCGATAACATTGGTAACGATGGTATTCAAATGACCACACTTTGGGATAGAAGGTGTTAGAAACAACACGGTATGACAGAAGATGTTCAAGAGACACAACTATGCTCAAGAACAGTGGTTCTCAACCAGTGGGGAACTTCCGCCCCCCCCCCCGGGGGAATTTTAGGGTTTCCAGGGGGGGGGGGGGGAAGAATTAAGATTATTTCAAGATCGCGTTAATACAAGAACCGATTACTTGATATTGTTTTTCCCTTCATAATGTACGGTTCTGTACGTCTCACCCGTCTAAAATTCAATTTATAAAGTAAGTAGACCCACAAATCATGTTTTATGTGGACGTCTAAACTTGTTTTAGTGTGTGCTATTAAATTTAGCTTCCAATATTACGTATACTGTGTAGGGGCGGGGGCTGGATTTTTAGGTAGGAAATATGAAAGGGGGGAATGACGTTCTGAAAATATGGTGAAGGGGGGCACGGGCCAAAAAAGGTTGAGAACCACTGCTCTAGAAGATTTCGAATTATTACACAACGAGACAGGAATCGATTAAGTAACAAATTAGACATAGTATGATCATGTTAACAATAGGAAATAAAAACAGTATGATTGACATACTGAATACGGCAAATAAAAACAGTATCGAGCGAACAAGTGAGATATACTAAATACAATGGGGACACAGTGAACATACCTAACAACCAACTCCACAATGGTGAACATAAATAACAGTGGGGAAATTTAAAATAAAAAAATTATAAAATAAAATTAAATTAAGTTTAATACGACACAACGAAAGATGTTTTGATTATAATAATCATCACCGGGAACGGAACGACACTAACGGATCTATGAAAACGGAAAAATATGAAATTAGATAATTTAATATATTAAAACACCAATCCTTCGTTGCTAGGAAGGCGGCGCAGAAGTTCACTTAAGTTCAGTTGTGAAAGATGCCAAATAAGAAAATATGAGTCGAAATATGAGACAAACAGTTAGATAGGGATATATAGAGGGGCGTCAGTGGCATCTATAACAGCATTTATTGCCGCTGGATGGATGCATCCCAAAAAGTTGATTAACTGGCATTCAATTTTAAGCCCAATGAAGTTATTAGAGAAGTATGGCTTCAATGCTGTGACTCATACATCATTTGTGATTCTGATGTTCTCTCATGCCATGAAGCCAATCTGTATGGCATCTTTTCATATTAACAACTGTAACGGACCGGGTAAGTTAAGATAAGTATAGCATGTAGACGGGTTAAGAATCACACCGATCAGGCGCTGCCTGGCATCATCATCATCATCATCATCATCATCATCATCATCATCATCATCATCATCATCATCATCATCATCATCATCATCATCATCGTCATCATCATCATCATCATCATCATCATCATCATCATCATCATCAAGTGCATTTCCATCTGGCGTATACGTTCATGTCTCTCCCCAGATCTCGGTTCTTGGTGTTCTGGATCAACTCTGCAGATGATATTCCCGCAGACCACCATCTCAGTCCATCTAACATTTTTTCTGTCTGTCTGCCTCTTCTCCACCTGATCTTTCCAGTCATCAAGATGGTTCCCTATGTCCCTTTTTTCATCAATGACTAAAGATCGTTGTTTGCCACTTTCTTATAGATGTATATAATGTTCTAGTTTCATTAGCCTCGTCTAGGCAATACTCCAAGGTATTCACCACAATCGTCTTAGAAACCATCGTTTCCTGTAAGCTCATCTTGAGTTCCCTGGCATATCATGGTACAATACCATTTGTTCCAGTCGGCTCCGTGGCGAAGGCGTTACGGTCACAGTGTTTGAAGCACAGCTGCGGGCGATATGGCAGCAGACCACCTTGCATTGTTTTTCCACGAAATGGTATGGGCGCCGGTCGGTTAGAAAGCAATGGCAAACTACTGAACGTAAACTTGCCAAGAGATCACAACAGCAAAAAATACTGGTGTTGACTCCGACATCCTGTAAAGGATATGCAACTAACTTGTTTAACCATTTGTCCCAGAAACAAGCAAACAGTTATTTAAGCATTTAAATACCAAACGAACAGTTCCAATAAAACACAAAACATTTACCATAGAAAACTCTGTTCCAATAACTGAAGTACATTGTGAGGTAAATCACTCCAACCGATGAATTCCACTCAAGTAAACAAAGGAAGGTAATAACTGGCAACAGGATTTATCGTCAGTATTTTTACGTCACGATTATGGTTCTTGATTTATTCCTCTGCGTATATTTTGTTTTATCTTGGGGTTAATGTAATTTCACATTTTGACGTGCCCGGATATGTTTTCAGCTAAAAAAAAAAAACAGGGACGTCTACGTAAACAACTTTTTATAAACTAAAGTTACGGTAAACAGTTTTTTTTTTTTTTGGCTCTATAGTGTCACGACACTCAGGACATGCTTATATGTCCATTATCTTTCTCGGATGTCGAAGTTAGTTAGTGGCATATCCTTTACAGAACTTCGCAGTCAACTCCAGCATTGTTTGGCTGTTTGCGATTTCTTGGCAAGTTTACGTTCAGTAGTTTGCCATTGATTTCTGAACTACCTGCTCTCATATTTTCATATTTTTGTATGGGAACCAACGCATGGCGGTCTGCTTGCAAATCGCCCGTGGCTGTGTTTCGAACGCAGTTTGCGGGATTACGAATTGCGTATGTCACAGTGCCGGATGTCGAAGAGTATAAATAATGCGTTGTTCTTAATAATCCTTGCCTGATACAGTTTATTATAAATGTTTACTTGGAAAGACCGTCTGCCTTATAGTGTTAGTCTATCTATATATATATAAAAGAGAATTTTTCTTTGTGTGTCCTTTATGCGTTCCCTAACGGGTCATCCGATTGAGATGACATTTTCTACAGATCTTGTTCTCACTCCCACGGATCCAACTGAAATAGTTAGTTACTTTAAAATCTACAATTGTTCCTCAAGCACGAAAGAAAAAGGCATTACGAGCTTCAGATACAGACGCAGAAATGTCCCGCCATCTTGCTCCAAGGGAACTCACTCTCTGATTAAACCAGAAATTAGTTATGAACAGTGTGGATTTGTAGAGGGAAAGGGAACAATCTACTTTATTTTTTCTACTATATCTACTTATATATATATATATATATATATATATATATATATATATATATATATATATATATATATATATATATATATATATATATATATATATATATATAAAGAGAATGTTTCTTTGTGTGTCCTTTATGCGTTCCCGAACGGTCCATGTGTTTGAGATGACATTTTGTACAGATGTTGTTCTCACTCCCGCGGATCCAACTGAAATCGTTAGTTAGTTTAAAATCAATTTTTAATTTTTACACGAAAGAAATAGGCATTACGAGCTTCAGAAACAGACGAGCAGCGGGAACGGGAACGAGATCATCAGAAACAGAGGAGCAACGGGAACGGGAACGGGAGCATCAGAAGCAGACGGGCAACGGGAACGGGAACGGGAGTAGGGGCCGAACGCGTACTCTGTGCGCTTAGAGAAATGCATTTGAATGTATAATGACTACTTATATGAATTCAATGAGATGCTCCCCGCCAGATTCCTTGCGACGCCGGGCCGGGTCGTCAGCTAGTGTAACTGTATAAATAAAGGACACTTTTTGCACGACCCAGTAATATGATTGTACACATGTATCGGTCTGTGGTGAGAGATAGAAGAATTGGGTGGGGTTTCATTACAAAGACAAATGAACACTGTTTAAAAGAGGAGACTCTGGCATATCATACTGCAATATCTAGCATGAGAATGTTGAAGTTTAGAGAAATATGTTGATTTTCATTGTGTCTCTTGCCATACAGGATCAACTCTTTTAGTCCGTTAGGACTTTTGAGAGGAGGAACGCATCTTCTACCTATCTGTGTTAAGATATAATAGAATTCATGCTATCCCTCTGGTGTAGAAATGATCATTGGGATAATACGGATAATATCTTTCACGTGTGGTTGTGTCTAGTGGGACAATCATCATGATCACGTGACAAGTCCTTTGCACAACGACACTCTCGACACTCTCATCACGGCACTCTCATTAAGACGCTCTCACCAAGGCACTCTCATCACGGCAGGCTCATCACGTCTCGTCACTACGGAGCCCTCATCAGGGCAATCTCATCACAGCACGCTCAGCATGTCCCCTCATCACGGAGCTCTCATCACGGCACTCTCATCACGGAACTCTCATCACGGCACTCTCATCACGGCACGCTCATCACGTCCCCTCATCACGTCCCCTCATCACGGAGCTCTCACCACGGCACGCTCATCACGTTCCCTCATCACGGAGCTCTAATCACGGCACTCTTATCACGGCACGCTCATCATGTCCACTCATCACGGAGCTCTCATTACGTTACTCTCATCACGTCGCTCTCATCCCAGCACTCTAATCATGGAGCTGTCATCACGGCGTTGTCATCACGGCGCTCTCAACACGGCGCTCTCAACACGGTTGCTCTCATTACAACGCTATCATCATAGCGCCTTCATCACGCGCTCTCATCAAGGCGCGTCGAAAAGCCTCTGGATCTCTGGCTAATTCCCTGCCTCGTGCACACTCATGCCAAAGGACAACCCCTGCCTCTTGTGTAGAAGCGACAATTGGGATAACACAGATCATGATGTCCCTCTTGTGTAGAAGCGACCACTGGGATAACACAGATCATGATCTCCCTCTTTTGTAGAAGCGACCATTGGCATAACACAGATCATGATCTCCCTCATGTGTAAAAGCGACCACTGGGGCAACACAGATCATGATCTCCCTCTTGTGTAGAAGCGACCACTGGGGCAACATTGATTATGATCTCCCTCGTGTGTAGAAGCGACCATTGGCATAACACAGATTATGGTATATATCTTGTCTAGAAGCGATCTCTGGGACAACACAGATTATATTATATTATCTCTTAAGTAGAAGCGACCACTGGGACAAAACAGATTATGATCTCCCTCTTGTGTAGAAGCGAACACTGTGATAACACAGAGCATGATTTCTCTCTTGTGTAGAAGCGACCGCTGGGACAACACAGATCATGATCTCCCTCTTGTGTAGAAGCGACCGCTGGGACAACACAGATCATGAACTCCCTCTTGTGTAGAAGCGACCACTGGAATAACACAGATCATGATGTCCCTCTTGTGTAGAAGCGACCACTGGGATAACACAGATCATGATCTCCCTCTTGTGTAGAAGCGACCACTGGGATAACACAGATCATGATCTCCCTCATAGATGGATGTGGAATAAAGGTACAGCTGATAGCTAGAAGAGTACACCTTCCCTTTCTCAGAACACTTAGTAGTGCCCTAGTAACAAAGCTAGAACAGGCGCGTTGGTGTAATGGCCAGAACATTACACTCAAAATTGCATGAGCACGATCGGACGAGTGCTTGATGTCGGCACTCGAAGTCCGCTATACGAAGGGAAGACTGCTCTCCCATTTCTCCATGCACTCAGATCTAAGAAAATTCGGGAAGGTTAACCCGGTCAATAAATGCCCAAAGAAGTCGGATGTGTCGGCCGTAAGATGCAAATATCGCAGGTCTGCAGTAAACAGGCACAACACAATTACAATACGTCGAAAACAACACTCTGGACGAACGAAGAAGAAGTAGAAGAAGAAGAAGAAGAAGAAGAAGAAGAAGAAGAAGAAGAAGAGAAGAAGAAGAAGAAGAAGGAGGAGGAGGAGGAGAAGAAGAAGAAGAAGAAGAAGAAGAAGAAGAAGAAGAAGAAGAAGAAGAAGAAGAAGAAGAAGAAGAAGAAGAAGAAGAAGAGAAGAAGAAGAAGGAGGAGGAGGAGGAGAAGAAGAAGAAGAAGAAGAAGAAGAAGAAGAAGAAGAAGAAGAAGAAGAAGAAGAAGAAGAAGAAGAAAAAGAAGAAGAAGAAGAAGAAGAAGATCTAATACATGTAATGCTACTTGCACTTTACATACTCAGAGCGGGTTTTTGCTACAGGCCTGGCTTTAAACAAAACCAGACTAACCCCAGACATCGACCAAGAGCGCTCGCTTGTAAACACCGGGTGCCCTGATGGCGAGGTAGGTGGTTCAACCCATTAGCAGACATTAATTTGGACTTAAACGTTGACTTCTTTTTAGAAAGCAATGGCAAACTACTGAACCTACAATTTCATATTACGTCAACCTGGGGTTGAACGCAACGTCCTATAAAATCATGCAACGGTTTAAAAAAAAGTTCTAACCCCAGAACCGGGAAAAGATACGATTACAAATCATGCACGACAATTAAACAACATACAACTAACTTATTAACAGATTCGTTGTCAAAAAACCGTAGGGTTGTATCAAACAAAATGGATGGCGAAAAATGGGAAATAAAGATGTGTCACAATTATGACTTAAAAGTTGTTAATATGGTAGCAGACATGTTGTATTACAATGCATTGACACCAATTCGGTGTTATGGTCTTGCGTTTGCAAGACGGAAAACATGCTCTCCAACAAACAGATGTTCTACATATAAAGTGTAATGAGACTTTACAAACACCCTGTATACGCCCATTTCAGATACGGGAATTTTCTTAAGACGAATAATCATCCCATGGCACTTAATGGTTAAGCAAATACATTAGCCACAATCAAACAACTGCTCCACAGGTCGTATGTAACAAATCACCAAGTACTGGGAAATGTAATACTAAAATATACTTAAAGCAGTGTTCAAACTGCTATTACACTACAACTATACCGAGCAATTACACAACATAATTATCAGGCGAAAAATGATCGCAAATCCTCTTTAAATAGTGCGGAGATGAACCTTTGATGTGATCCTGACCTTGTCTATTAACGCATTTACTCGTTTGTGTTAACTGAAAAGAAACGAGCCCCATCGCGAGTGAACATTGCATTTTGAGGTCTGCTAGTTACCTATATATCTCGTCATGGGTCGGTTGGTGCACTTTCATCCTTTAGATTTCCCCAGTTGAAATTAAAGTTCAGAATTTATATATACTTCGATGTATAGCAGCTTGTGGGAATTTCCTTTTCAATACTGTTTGCGAAAATATATATTTACTAAATAAAAATACTGACGCAGTGCAACGCACGCTGGTATAGTTACAGAAATCATAATAAAACAGAAGTAGTGAATGTATTACTAATCACAGCAGCATAAGCTTTAGTAATACTAGTAGTAATAATGCCGAACTCCGTGGCGAAGGCCTTACGGACGCGATACGTAAGCCCGCTTACCCGCGTTCGAAACACAGCTGTGACCGATTTGGCAGCAGTCCGCATAACGCTTTAACGAGTTGGTATGGGAGCCGGTCGTTCAGAAAGCAATGGCAAACTTTTTTTTTGTTTGCATATCCTTTATAGGACATCGCTGTCAACATTAGCATCTTTCAGCTGATTGTTGATTTCTTGGCAAGATTACGCTCAGTAGTTTGCCATTGCTTTCTGAGCGACCAGCTCACACACCCCGTAAGTTACCGACGCTGAGAGAACCGCTACCAATTCTCGCGCTGGCCACGTTACTCACGAGAGTATACGGGATTACACAGAAAGTCTTGTAACCCCTAGACCAGCTGAACGTAAACTTGCCAAGACATCAACAACAGCAGTAAAGTGCTGGTGTTGACAGCTATATCTGTAACATGATATGCAAAAAAAAAAAAAAAAAAGTAGTAGTAATAGTGGAGCCGAGGTGGCATGGTAGTTAGGTAGCATGGTGCAAGCCTGCCACGACAGTTGTTCGGGTTCAACCCTAACAGACACAGGATTACTTTTTTCTGACCAATAGGGCTTTAAGGTCGACCCAGTTTCATGAAGATAGGTACCAATTTTCAGAAATGTCTGGGAATAACCTGGAGGACGAGGAAAGGAACTGGCCACCCTGTCTGATATGTCGCTACCTAGAATATGTGTCTACCCAGCCTAACATGGGTACCACGAAATTACGTGGGTAGTAAAGGCGGACGGCGTGATACTGAACACATCATCTACCAAGTGCCTATCGGTCTATAACAATATGGGTTTAGCACCGCTACCCAAATGCACCTGCAGCATGTAAAGGGGACATTTAGGTACTTTCTAATTACCGATAAAAAACATGAAAAAGGAACCTTTAGGTACTCTCTAATTACCGATAAAAACATGAAAAAGGGACCTTTAGGTACTCTCTAATTACCGATAAAAACATGAAAAAGGGGACCTTTAGATAATCTATAATTACCGATAAAAACGTGAAAAAGGATATATGTATAGAGCTGAAGGAAGAACACGAGAACAATGGATAAACACTTCAGGGGGCGCATTAAAACCTCAATATGACATATCCAAAGCAACACATCTTACATCAGAACCCAATCTAACCCTCTCCACACCCTCAAGCTCATGTTACAAACGGATTGACACAGTAAGAAATAATACATTTATGATGAAACAGTTTTATTATTCTTAGCATTCCAGGCTAGAGGAAGAGATACAAAGAAAATAAAAGAAATACATGGTAGAAAGATCCTAGTTTACGCTCGGAAAAAAGCAGAACGAAAGTTGTACGCATCCACCCCGCATACATGCTGCAATAACCCTGAATGAAGCGGGTACAAAGCAATTATCTTTTTTGGGATCTATTTTTACTACCTGCAAGTGTTGACAATACAAGTGCGAAGTGTTGGGTTCAAACTTATCTTAAATTTACCTTCCTCTGCTAAAGACCTACATAAAATACATTTCAATAAAGGTTAACATTGCCCATTTCGTACCTGGTTTAACGAAATCTCAATTTTATACCTGGAGAAAGGAAGATATTTATTGCTTTATCGTTACCGGATTAAGAAAGAATGAATGTATTCATGCGAAAAAATCGTGACGTTACACTTGGCCAAGTGCGACAACGCCTAAAATTACGCGCATTGAAAATAATTTCTGTTCTGTTGCTTGAATACTCAAGGATGTCTTCCTATTTAGCGCCCAAAGATGCAACTGCAATTTTCAGAAAGCGATAATTTCTCCAGGTGAAAGGAAAATTGGAAGTATATTTACACGCGGATAGAGATGACATTTTTGCTAGATGAATTATAACAATAAAGATTGCTTAATCGTGTTTAGGAACACTTGTTGTAGAATTATCGTCGCTTGACATCTTTCTAACATTGGCCTCTTTTTCTAAAAGCTGGCGTAGTCGACGCCTCTCTAGAATCATCGTCTGTGAGCCATTCACGGCCTGTATTATTCAGTACTTCTTCTATGGTATACCAGTTAGTCAAGAAACATATTTTCTGTCTGCTGACGAATGTGCTTTTCTCTTTATTCTTTTGATGTGACTCGTGACTTTCACTTTTCTGAATGTCATGTTATACTAAGTAATGTTGATGAACTGTTATCTAACGGTTCCATTATACAAAGTAATGTTGATGAACTGTTATCTAACGGTTCCATTATACAAAGTAATGTTGATGAATTATTTTCTAGCGGTTCCATTACACAAAGTAATGTCCATGAACTGTTATCTAATGTTTCATTATACAAAGTAATGTCTATGAACTGTTACCTAACATTTCCATTAGACAAAGTAATGTTGGTGAACTGTTATCTAACATTTTCATTATATAAAGTAATGTTGATCTGTTACCTAACATTTATGGTTTGAATATCATGCATAGAACTTCTCTTTCATAAGGACTTTTTTGTTTTAAATTTCGTACCAGCGGGTAAGTAAAGTGTTAGAAAAATCACATTTTACTAAATCTGAAATCACGGAGGTATATGTAACTAGTCTTTCCCTCTCGCAGCGAACGACGAGAACTGGCATCCAACCCTTACCCTACCGCGCTCAGGCTATTGTTAACGAGACTTTCTAACCGTTACATCAACGCGCCAGTTTCCTTCAAAGACTTTATTATACTGTACATCAGTGTTTCCCAACGTGGGGCCCACGCCCCACAGGGGGGCAATTTGACTGTTAAGGGGGGCAATTCGAAAATGGAAGAAATCGGCTGAATATAACAAAACGGGGAGACTTGAGACTGAAGTTAACTAAATTGGAACATGACATAAGATCTCTTTGCAGCAAGCATCAAGTGCAAGGATCTCACTAAATTTAAATAATAAATAATTACTAATAATTAAAATAATATAGAAAAATCTTTCATTAAAATTATTTTGTACTTGAATTTCAGTTCTCCATTATATGTTTTGAAAATTTACTTACTGTGTTTGCTCAATAATTTCCTATTGATTTCTTCCTAAAATCTATCATTCAAGTTTCTTTAGTGAACATTTCAATTTTTGAATATTAAAAATAATGTATATGTTGAGGGGGGGGGGGGCGTGGGGCGGGGGAGAGGAACAATATGAATTTTAGAAAGGCTTAAGTGGGGCATGGCACAAAAAAGGTTGGGAAACACTGCTGTACATCGACCTTAGAATGCTGGTGTGCCAGATGGTAAGTGGGTCACTCTTCTGACTTCAGGAACTGTAGTAGACTCACTTTGACAGAGGGCAAATTATGAAGATGAGTCTAACTACAGCGGTGGAAGACAATATAACATACAAACGGCAGATTTTGTAGATGATTTCTAACTACAACTGGTTGAAGACAAAATAAGAGACAAAAGGCAGATTTTGTAGATGATTTATAACTACTGCTAATTGAAAACAAGATAACAAAGGGCCGATTTTGAAGATGACAACTAGTGCTAGTTGAAGACAAAATAACAAATACCATATTTTGAAGATTATTTATAACTGCTGCTGGTTGAAGACACAATAACAGACACGACAACACATTTTACAGATTCAGTGCCAAACTAAAAATAGTTTTGGACCAAACAAAGATGGATGGCTGAAAATGGGAAATACGGTAGGGTCACAGTTATAGCTAAATAGTTGTTAATATGGTAGCAGACATCTTGTATTATATACCAAACTAAAGAGGGCTGCATAAGGAAAAACTATTGTATATAAGCCATTGGTAGATACGGAAAGTTGCTTAAGGCGATTAATTATCCCATGACACTTAATCAGTTTCCAACAAAGGACGTATGATGGGTCGAATCCGAAGTATATACAACCACTATGATGCTGGAACCAACATTTACACCTTACATTTGCTGATTGGGGAGGGGAAGATATGGGGTTATCTATTCTTATAACCAAGAAAGAACAATTTAGAACATTTCCTTAGCAGGTATCTGTGGTGGACATGTGAAGCATTAGAACTATCGCATTTTGTAGACCTGAGTACACGGAGGAACAGGTGGTTAGTCTCTGCTCCCCCTCCCCCTCCTGCAGTGGACAATCGCGAAACAATTGTCTGACAGAGCTCATGCTATTGCCACCTTAACGTCCTGACACCAACGTTTTACAGCAATAAACAGCAGAAGACGCTCATTGCGTAGTCACACCGTAAGATACGAAGAAGAGCTACAGAGAGTTAGTCAGTTAGTCAGTTAGTCAATTAGTTAGTTAGTTAGTTAGTTAGTTAGCTAGTTAGTTAGTTAGTTAGTTAGTCATTTAGTCGACAGATCATCCTCATTGCAATCGAACCATTCATTCCGTAAGTGTAGCGTGTAGAGCGACACCAGTTCTGTTTGTTTATTAATCTTCTTTGGCATCCTGCGTAGTATTCTTGTTTGGCCACACCTCTTTTAACTTGCTGTTGTCGTATTCTGACCATGGATATAGATTCACAGTCATCACTTGGTTCTCGCAAACGACTTACTTCTCTTCGAGCATTCAATATCCGGGCTCGTCCGCCCTCCACAGACAAGAGTCGAAAAACCTACAGCTTGCACAGGTATACTATGCAAATGCCGCTGCCAGAAAGCCAACACAAAAGTTCGACACGTGAAATTCAGTTCATCGTCGATGGAAGCGGTAGTCACTAGAATACCAGCAGCCACACATTTCTGCATTAAAAAATAACCAGTTCAGCAACCAGCGGCCGCTATCTTTCCGAAAATGCACAGACAACCGCAGACAGATGTAAAGGCACTCCACATGAAATTCACAGCTCACAGTGTCGCTCCCCTCACTCAACTCAGTAGCAAGGGGACGGAACCATTACAGAGTGTACTAAAGGCTACTGCACTATGGAAGAAGGGATGCGGTGAACCAAGAAAAACAATTCAGTAACAGGCATGTACAGATCTATGCATAATGAAACTAAAGAGAGCGGCACATGACGGAAAACTATAGTTGGAATGATCAGACAGCTTGATGCCCAGTCTAAGAGCTGAAATACTTGATGATGATGATTGTGATGATCTTGTAAAACTATACTGTGAACACCTTCACATCTGTAAGAGAGCCTGGGAACGCTGCAACTAGCGTGCTGGTCTAGCCAGCCCTATCGTCATGTATTCGAATCCAGATCAAGGCTTCCGGGTCGAACAAACGTAAAATTATCATCATGTGCCATGCCGATAAGCATGGGCGGTCATGTTTCGCCATCTCACACGATCTCCAGAGTCGTAGATCAGCTCGGTGTTCTTGTCTCAACTATACCATATGGCCAGGCCATCCAGATATTTACTTCTTTGCCTTCCATGTGAACTCTCCCTTCAATCATGTTTCGTCAGTTAATAGAGCCTAAAATAGGTACCAGGAAATTTCATGGGAAGTAAAGGCGGCCGACTGGATACTAACCACATCACCCAGCGAGTGCTGATCGGTCTCAAAATATAGAGTCTAGCACCGTGTGCTGATGTTGTGAATATTACGCTGGTCATCGTTATTACCTAGAACGTTTCTTCCTACCAATATTCGGGAGCTCAATTTAGTTTTTTAAAAAGCCAGCAAAGAACAGGATTCTAAAACATTACTTTTTTGCATATCCTTTACAGGACATCGCTGTCAACACCAGCATCTTTCAGCTGTATGTTGATTTCTTGGCAAGATTACGCTCAGTAGTTTGCCATTGCTTTCTGAGCGGCCGGCTCACATACCCCGTAAGTTACGGATGCGATTCGAACCACTGCTGATTCTCACCGTCATCACGTTACCGACGAGAGTATACGAGATTACGGAGAAAAGTCATAAACTCTAAGCCACGAACTGAGTCGATAATCAAGCTTGCTTTAATCATTAAGAAAGATTCATACGAGAGACAACATTGCAGTTATAAGCATATTTCAGGCGAACGAAAGAAGAAGAAGATGAATTAAGAAAGATCTTGAAATCAGTGGGATACAACAATATACGAAGTATACAAATAATATTACAACGGTTAAGAAAAGTAATAATTACTATATATAAACCATTCACATATGTCCGAAGTCAAGAAATCCATATACAGGACTAATTAGAATGTTATTATAAATTATAACACACAATATCTGAACAACTAAATAACCGGATTTAAAAACAACGGAACAAGTGAAGAACTTGGTTCTCTACTTCCGTGTATAGTAGTAATGCGCAGTAGTTCCACTGTATCGGTGTCAAATTGGAACATGTAGAATTAAATATGTGCGCTGTCAGACCGAGAAAGAGCTAAATTGGCCAAAAGTAAGATACACGGAAACAAGATAAACATGGTTAAACAGTGGCTTTCAAATTAATTCCTGCCGGATGAACATATCCTATAGTGGTAATTAAATGACTCTCCATTCTCTGTCTGATCGAACTGACGGAATTCGGAATATGTTTGGGAAAGGCACTGTGGCTAAAGTAGAAGTCGATTGCTACACCGTTCAGGTATCGTGCATGCGTAATACTCCATATCATCAAAGGCTGGTTACCATGGTTACTTTTGCATGTCCTGTCCGTCTGTCAGTCCGTTCCGTCCGTCTGTGTGTCTGTCTAAGTATAAATCAATCAATCAGGTCTCCACAATGAAGGTTAGCTGCAATGGATCTCCAACACTCTATCTCTCGCCTTGACTGTACATTCTATCAGACTGATGTTCGTCCATCTCTTGATGTTATTTTCCCACTTATATCGTTGTCTACCTCTTGCTCGCTTGCCATCAACCTTGCCCTCCAGTATGGTTTTTATATGAGTGCTATGTTTTTAACGTGGCCGAAATATTTCAATTGCCTCCCTTTTATTTTTTTAATCAACTCTCTTTTCATTCCAAGTTTTTTAGAACCTCTGTATTTGATTGTTTCTATTTCCACGAAATACGACATATTCTTCTGTATATCCACATCTCTAGAGCTCTATTTGACTTTCTTGTTGCTTGGTCAATGCCATACAACAGTGTTGAATATACGTAACATTTTGACAATTTTCATTTTTAATGCATTGTTAATCTCTCTAGATGTTAATACTGACTTCATGCAGTTGAAAGCATTTTTAGCCATTCCTATTCTCTTTTTGATTTCCATTTCACTTCTGTCATCATCTGTTATTACATGTCCAAGATAGGAGAAACTTGCTACTTGTTCTAGTATCTCCCCGTTTACTGTGATGTTCATTGATGACCTTTCCTTTCCATTGCTAATTATCATAGTTTTCGTTTTTAGGATATTAATATCTAAGCCACAATCTGCTCTATGCCTGTTTACTTGTTCCACTAGGTTTTTAACTCGTGCTCGCTTTCTGCTAGTTACACAGTATCACGGCATATCTAAGATTGTTTATGATTCTTCCATTGATGTTAAGTCCAGGCATTTCGACTTGTTTAAAAATTCTGTCTGTGTATAGGTTGAAGAGGCTTGGGGACAACACGCACCCCTGCCGTACTCCTCTTTGTATCTCTATGGGCGACGAATAATTATTTCCGCATCTAATTGACCCCACTTGTTCCCAGTACAAGTTACTAATAAGTCGGATGTCTTTCCGTCCACTCCTATATCTTAGAAGCACATAATTAGTCGTTCATGTTGTACTCTATCAAAAGCTTTCTTGTAGTCTATACAACAAACATATATACTTTTTTGAACTTCCATGTATTTTTCAATTAACATCCTCAAACAGATAATTGCTTCTCTAGTGCAGCTGTTTTTGCGGAATCCAAATTGTTCTTCAGCTACTACCTCATCTATTTTGTTTTGAATTCTTTCCTGAATGACCCTGAGTAGTATCTCAGTTATATAGCTCATTAAGCTAATAGTTCTGTAATCCTCACAATGAACAGCTCTTGGCTTCTTGGGTAGTGTGACGAAAATGGATGTTTTCAAATCCTTGGGAATGTTCCCAGTATGCTAAGCATATATCTGTCTTCCCGCGATGAATTTGAATAACGAAGACACAAACAATAGATTGCACGATTTATTGCCTGCCATAATTTCGCTGCATCTCGTCAGGTACATACTGCAGAAATCACACAACTTACGTGAATTAATTAGATAAATCCTTCAAACTGAAATATACACATGTCCGCACAGTAATGTCGATTGTCTAAGTAATTAAAGAAGTAACTACAGTCCCTAAACTCAAAGTATTCATCCAGCTAACCTTCCGAGGAGATGACGTAATGCAACGTCTGCGAGACCGGCTCACCACAGCAGTCGAGCGAACATTCTGTGCTGCAGCTCTAGTCATCAGGTACAGAAACACACCGATCCCAGTCCCAGCAGTAAAAGAACCTGTAGCTTTGTACGCCAAATCAAATTATATTTACCAATTTACATGCAGATGCGAGGTCATCTACATAGGCAGAACTGAGCGACAGTTACATTGCAGGGTTTCGGAACATATTCCGAATTGGTTGGACAAGATACTACACACAGAAGATGGTAGCCTAGGCTGGCCGACACACCGGAAAAGTCCGGCTTCATCGGTCGGGAGACATGTGCTCGAGAGTGGCCACGTGGTTGAAAGAGACAGTGCCTTCCGTGTGTTGTTCAACACACAAAGTAGTCGATTGTTAAAGTTTGCTGAAGCTATACTAATCAACCTTCGAAAGCCGTCCTTGTGTAAGCAGAAAGACATGTTAGTCAATTTAAAATTACCGTGGTAGACAATCGACATTACTGTGCGAACATGTGTATATTTCAGTTTGAAGGATTTATCTAATTAATTCACGTAAGTTGTGTGATTTCTGCAGTATGTACCTGACGAGATGCAGCGAAATTATGGCAGGCAATAAATCGTGCAATCTATTGTTTGTGTCTTCGTTATTCAAAATATATCTGTTTATCTATTTGTCGATCTATATATATATACATAGCATCCACACACATACATACACCCGGAGTGCAACTAAAGGAGACAAAGCCTTGTTACAAACCTTTGAGAACAAAGTCTTAAGACGAATCTTTGGGCTCATTAGGGATACACAAAGTGGAGAGTGGAAAAGAAGAAGTAACAAAGACATTTATGATCTGTTTAAGTCTCCGCTAATCACTGGTATGATGAAGGCTAATAGCCTGCAATGGCTGAGGCATATAGAAAGAATGGAAGATAATAGGGAAACAAAACTCGCTTACACTCAAGAAATAAATAACCGTAGACCCCGAGGTAGACCAAGAAGACGGTGGAGAGATAATATACATACAGACCTACAAAGCACTTGGAATCAGCGACTGGCAAGAGAAGGTCAACCAGAGAGACGAATGGAGACGGCTTGTATCTGCAGCAAAGAACCTCAATCGTTCGGAATGCTGAAGAAGAAGAAGCAGAAGAAGAAGAAGAAGAAGAAGATATACATACATACACACCTACCTACCTACGTAACTACCTACTTAGTTATTATATATCTTATTCATTCAGAAGCATGTCCCTTGCAGAACTTCACTTCCATAACAACCGCCCAGAAAACTTCCCAGTCATAAGCAATACACCCATCTGATGATATCTGCCACATCCTGCACCCATCTTCTCTTTGGCCTTCCTCTTCTTCTCTCCCCGGGCATATACCCCTCCACGAATGTTCTCACCAAACTTTAGCGACGTTCCAAGAGACCAAGATATTTCAATTTTCTTTGTTTATAGTCTTAAGGAGCCAACCTTCTTCAATATTCAGCTCTTGTCGTGTGGATACATTTGTTCTTTTCTGTATCCAAGATATTCTTAGAATCTGTTTAAACAATTAATATTTAAAGGCATGTATGCGCTGTTAAGCTTGTTTAGTAAGTGTCCAGGTCTCACAGGCGTAATGTGCGATGAGAAAGATGCATGCTCTTAAAAATCTAACTTTTGTAGTTCTATCTGTTTCACTCCAGATTTATTCAGATGTCTTAGCTTTTAAAGAGCAATAGATATTCGTCTTTTAATGTCCTTCATTGTGTCATCAATTCTGGTAATTAATGACCCAAGATATTCGAAACTTTCCATCACCTCCATGTTTTCCGCATCTCATCTCATCATGTTCCTCTTGTACCTTGCGTTGTCGAGGTGATGTATAAACAGCGGGAGAGTGCCCGCTTATGGGCTTCATGTATCGATATTCCCATGGACTGTTATTCCCTCTGTCCATCGTTTACGTTGTCGGCCTCTTCCTCTGCTTCCATCTGGTCTGTACATCATTGCTCGTTGTGGTATACTATTAGTTGGTAACCTACTTGCATGGCCAAACCATTTGACTTGCTGCCTTCTAATAAAATCTAGCGCTGCTGTAACCTCCACTTTAGTTGATTTTCTTCATTAACATATATTTATGTCTGCATTATCTTTGTTTTTGCTATGTTAAGATATAAGTTTTGATGTTCACTATTCTTTTGGGTTGAAGTTATTAGTTTTTCTATACCATTCTGTGATGTGGATAGTAATATTATATCAGTAACATAAATAGAAATTTTGGTATTTCATGACCACGGATACTTAGGGCATCATATTACTCCTTGGTTATATAATCTCTGACATTTCTCATTATATTCTCGGCGTACAGGTTAAACAAATAAGGGGGCAGCACACAGCCCAGACGGACTCCTTCCTTGATGTCAAACTAATCAGATGTCTCGCCATCTATTCTAACCGCAGCTTGTTGGTCTAGATCAGCGATTCTCAACCTTCATTGGTCCATGCACCCCTTCATCATATGTTCGGAATGTCATTCCCTCTCTTTCATATTTCTTCCCTATAAATCCCCCCTCCCCTACACAGTATACGTAAAATGTATTCTCAACCTTTTAAGTACACATGACACGATC